>JAHREE010000543.1:1613954-1747931 GCA_033628505.1 Tringa tobata | reverse complement strand
CCGCGGGTTGGCGGGGGGGGGCAGTTCTGCTCTTCCCCGGGAGGGGGGTACCAGGCTGGGGTGGGGGTTGCCGAGAAAGTGGTGCAAGAAATTGCACGGCAATCACTGTCGTGTCAAACCCTTGGCACAAACGGGAGCAGTTATTAGACACTCCGTATACAATTTCTGATCCACTGCTACCTTTTGATGTCGAGTTTCACATAAATTTTAGAGGAGCATGAATTAAGCTTCAGCATGTCCTAACAAGGCTAGGACTTGTTTTCTTTCACAGCCCGTCTCCAGGTCCGTGGGTGTGTGGGCTGTAAGGATGTGCTGCTGAGCAAAGAACTCCTGAACTGCTTTTAAATAGCAGTGAGGTATAACTGGGGCTTTCATCCCACTTCTGTTGGACACTACTTCTCTGGCCATGGCCAGATCATTGAAAAGGTTTTGTTCTTTTTTTTTCCCCATTTGTTCTTCTCTCCATTTGTTAGAAAAAAATCTTACTTTTTACCCCCTTGCAGACAAGGGAGAAAGGGAGGTGATACCGGAAAGATAAATGATCATGCAGCACTTTGGAGACTATTGTTGCTAGGTAAATGAGCTACATTTGCACTGAAATAATACAAATGGCAGAGATGGGAGTGGGTCATGAATCCCTTACCCCTTGCCTGTGCTTTGTGTTTCTGCTGCTCAGGCTGGGAGACTGTGCAGCCTGGTTTAACTGTCTTAAATAACTTAAATTCAGCTTTTTCTTATTGACTTTTGGGACACTTGTCTACACTTAGCCTTTGTCATTAGGAAATATAAGGGACCTTATTTAGAGAAGCTGATTTTTTTCCTTTGTCACTCTTACTTCTTCATTAGGCCTCATGGAGAAATTTCTCTTTGTGTCTATGCAATTTTAGAAAATGAATTAGTAATTAGTTCATGATTATCTTATTTTCATCCCTATTGCTTCCAACCCCTCACCCAAACCTATTGTAAAAGATATTATTCAGACTGTATGATGAAATCCTTAAAACTCAGGGAAGAGTGGTGCCTGTGCAACCTTAATTAGGCATTCTTAAGCATATATATCATGATAAAGTTTTTAATTATATACTCACATGATATTTTCCCCACAGATTCTCCCTACATGCATAAAAAGTACCCCCTTGGCAAGCACTATTTGATATTTTATTTTCATTGTCTTCTCATAAAACAGAACCTTGACACAGTCCTCTGTGCCCTTGAAAGCATGGCTGCGATAAAGATTTTCTTGCAGGAATGTTTGCCAGAATATTTTCATAAGACTGGTGAAAAAATCTTTTGTCTATCCTTATTCTTCACAGCAGGTTAAGCAGAGGTTAAAAGATGTTAGCATAGCTCGTGTTTCAGTAAGAAACTAAACCCTGCATGTTTTAATGTGAAATCTAGAGAAAGAAGACTACAAACCTATGCATATGTGATTTTATACTTTTTGTAATGTTGTTGCTTTTTTGGTAACTTTTTGCTGAATTTTTCTGCAGAATGCTATTAATATACCAAGCAGATGAAAAGATTCATTGTGTGCTGAAAGCATAGGGAGAAAGAAAGAGCAGCAATACATGTGCATAACTGTGTCTTATATCTGAAGCATGGCCACCCTGTTCTTCTTGAATTATGTTTTTCTTATCCTTTAATTTTCCTATGTAACATTTGAGATATAAAGCAGGAGTGTGCTGTTACGTTTCTATTAGCATTTCTCTGCTTCTGAAATTGTGCTTTTTTGCTAGGCATGGGCTATCTAAAAAACATCTTGTTAAAGCATGACAGTGTCTTGGTAAGCCAGCTGCAAACAATGTCACCGTTAGTGATTTCTGTTGCTGCTGGTTCCATGTCCACATTGGAATAGTGCAGCTTTAGTGCTTGCCTGGTTTCATGCAGGCTTTTATACTTGCATGGCTGCACACGGAGTTCCTTTCAGCAGCATTCAGAATCGCAGTGGGGAAGCTGAATAATGGTATTATAGTGCTTGTGGATATTTTTTTTCCCTAGAAATCTGTAAGCAATGGCTTAGTGCTAACACAGGGATTGCACATAATGAGATGTCCCTCACCAGCCTTGTCCATGAGACGTGAGCTGTGCAAGGCCACACGATGGGAGTGACAGGGCTGCATCTAGACTCCGTCCTGTGCTGCAAATGCATAACACACCGTAGGCCTGGTGGGGAGGGATGAGGGGAATCGAGGCAGAAACAAATTGTGTGATTCTGAATGAGGACAGCATATTCATGAGACCATGAGGAGTGTTGTCTGGGATCAGACCAAGGGGCCATCTGTCCAGGGGCCTGTAAACCATATATCCTCCCTTTCCAAGGCCCCACCAGACAACAGGATTTTCTTGTCAGTAATGTTCTTGCCTTGGGTGAGCTTGTCATCAGCAGCTCATAGAGGAGGGAACTTGAAGGGGAGTCCCAGTGCCTGTGGGTCTATTTCAGGTTTCACATCCTGGTCCATCTCCAAGTAGGCTACCACTGGGCACCTCTCCAGGTCCTTCCATATGTTCAGGGTGCTCACAGAGGTGCTGTTAGAGATGCTAAGCTTGATGTCCCCCATGAATCTCTATTTTCTTTGACTCTCCCTTGCCTTCTTGTTTCCATTTCCATATTCCCTTGCATTTGTTTTCCCTAATTTCTTTCCTCTTTATTCACTGTTCACAGGTAAAGTGTTAGGGTTTTGGTTTTTTTAGGAGTTGACACCTGTCTCTGAAATGGTAGACCATGTATGAAAAGCAGCCGTAGACACAGGCCTAGGAGGAGCAGCAGAGGGCAAGCAGATATGATAGAACTCCTGGTATTCTCCCAGCCTATGCAGTTTGAGACCTTTGGTTTCTACACATTCAGTAACCCTCTAGTAGTCCAGCCTCTCCCTATCATCACTGGCTGCAGGTGAATGCTGTGGGAAGACGTGTAGGAGAAGCACGTGCCGTACTCCCCCAGGGATCATTCTGTCCACTGACTCTTCTCAGGAGATACCTGAGCATGATACAGTTTTCCTACTATTTGTACAATGTCCACAGTGTCCCGTGGCAGTCAGTTCCACAGGCCCGCTCCTGAGGCATCTTCTTTTTGCTTATTTTAAGCATGTGTCCTACCAACTCCTATTATATTTATCTCTAGATGTAGGATGCTAAGTACACTTTCAACCCGAGAATCATGGGGTTCTTCACCCCTTGAAGTGAAAAGTGTTGGAGGGAAGAATACCAGATCCAATTCTCCTTTTAAAATGGGAGGAGACAGGTAGATGGTGCAGAAGTAACTGGGTTAGACTGGTGAGTGACAATGTCATCCACTGCACCTTAGAGGTTCACAATGAAATTTTCCTAGAAAAACAAAAGTGCCAATATTCAGCAGATATAAATCACAAGTCATTCTATGACTAGGATTATTCTATGACTTCTGCAGCCCAGAAGGCCAATCGCATCAGAAGAAGTGTTGCCAGCAGATCCAGAGAGGTGATTCTGCTACTTTACTGTGCTCTGGTGAGATCTCACCTGGAGTACTGTGTGCAGGTCTGGAGCCCTCAGTATAGGAAGGACATGGACCTGATGGAGCAGATCCAGAGGAGGGCCACTAAAATGCTCTGGGGGTTGGAGCATCTCTGCTACGAGGACAGGCTGAGGGAGCTGGGGTTGTTCAGCCTGGAGAAGAGGAGGCTCCGGGGAGACCTAATAGCGGCCTTCCAGTACCTGAGGGGGGCCTACAGGAAGGCTGGGGAGAGTCTGTTTACAAAGGCCTGCAGTGACAGGACGAGGGGCAATGGCTTTAAGCTGGAGGGGAGCAGATTTAGATTGGATCTTAGGAAAAAGTTCTTTACTGTGAGGCTGGTGGAACACTGGAACAGGTTGCCCAGGGAGGTGGTTGAGGCCCCATCCCTGGACACATTCAAGGTGAGGCTCGATGAGGCCCTGGGCAACCTGGTCTAGTTGGGGGTGTCCCTGCTGACTGCGGGGAGGTCGGACCAGATGACCTTTGGAGGTCCCTTCCAGCCTGGACCATTCTATGATTCTATGATTCTACATAGGAGGTGTAGTTTCAAAGTGTCCTTCAAATAACTTATTGAAATGAGGTATATAATGGTTCTGTTTGGTTTACTGACTGCGGTTTTCTGAACAGGAAAATCACAGAATCACAGAATCTCCATGGTTGGAAGGGACCTCTGAGATCACCGAGTCCAACCACATAAAAAAAAACCCCAACCCCAAAAAACCCCACCCACCAACCAAACCCCACACCAAAACCAACAACACACACAACACCCCACCACATCACACCCGCCCACAAACCAATAATCTTGGGCACTAGAGCATGCCCTGTAGAGCCACGTCTACATGTTTCCTAAATACCTCCAGGGATGACGACTCCACCACCTCCCTGGGCAGGCCGTTCCAGTGCATGACCACTCTTTCAGTAAAGAAAGAAAATGCCTTGTGTAACAAGAAATATACAACAAAAGTATGCTGCAAAATGCCTAATTCACTTTTCTCTGCCTCCCTTACTGTTTGCAGTGACATCTACACAATTATTTTAACTTTCTTTTGCTGTTTTTACTGTTCTTTGGATTGTCTAAATTTATTGTGACTATTCACTGGTTATCAGCTGGTTCACCACGGCTTCTGTCTCACACCACTTGGAGAAGACCAACAGACCATTTGTTGCTCCAAGTATATTCCAGACCATTTTTCTCTATGTAGTCAGTTATGTCCATAGATATATGCATTTTAGGACAGTAAGTGGTATGTTATTGCTGGCTCTCAAACAAGGATCCACTTCCTGATGTCAGGCTCATCATTTATTCTTTTTGCAACTAAAACATATTTTGACTTACTCAGTGATTTATCGCAGTAAAGACAACAGACATTGATAGAGAAAAAATATGCTGAGGATAGATAAAATAGACTTTGACGATTATGAGTTGCATTTGGGTGAAATTCACTCTTAGGTGGAAACAGTGGCAGAAAACCACTTTAAGGGTGAAGTGTTGGAGAACTTGTTTATTTCTTTTCTTGCTCTTAGCCCATGGAAAAGTTTAAAGAAAATTTCATTTAACAACTGGTTTTGCTCACAGGTTTGCCAGACTTCATTATCTTCATCTGATGCTTTCAGTGTTGCACACCCATCGATTACTGTTTGTACTTGAAAAAAGTCAGCTGAGATGCCTTAGCTGGTTTTGAGGATGAACTTTATGTAATATGAGAATGTTTTGCTCATTTTGGTGATCTTTTCTTGGAAATGCAATAGCCCTATTCTGCAATAGATAATTGAAATCTGGCAGGCAATTGTTTTGGTAGCAGAGCGGTGGACTGTCTTTTCACTGTAAAAATTTGCTTAAACTTGGCAACATCTTAATTCTTTAGAAAGAACTATGCTTTATACTGCTTTTGTAGACATGCTAACAGCTAAAATCTGTGAAGATTCTATCCTCGCTGACCATGCTTTTTTTTTTTTATTTTATTTTTTTAAACAGTATTTCTCTCATCTTTTGGGACTGAGAGCTGGTCAGGCAAAGAGGAAATGGAATGGACTAAATGCTAATTATGAAGAACACAAAGACAGAATAACAACTGGAGTAATGAGGGGAAGCTGGTACTGACTGGACAAAGAAACTGCAATGAAGAATCCTTTGGGAGCAGGGGTAATTAGGGTCGCAGAAGCAGACTGGAGAAAGGGTAAGGTTGTGAGACAGGGCCTGACATTTGTTTGCTGAAGAGATGAAGGACAAGGATTTGTGGCATAATGTGGGGAAGTGGTTGCTTGGCAACCTTAATTTGGTCCCCTTATGATATGTGTGTGATCACATATTGTTTGTATATAGGATTTCTGGCTCCAGCGTTGTGCAGGATGGACCTGCCCTAGAGATGTACCAGGGCTGTGCAGGAGAGGTGAGCGATGCCTGCGCGACTCCTGCCTCATTTATTGCCTGAGCGGGAAAGTCCTTAATGAAGGAAGCGAGGCAGGGTGAAGGGAGGTCATGTGACTGAAATAACGCACTGCACTTTTCCTATCTAGTGCTAATAGAGCCACAGAAACCAGTTCTGTGATCTCTGTATGTAGAACCTCTAATAGTCTAATAATGTCTAATTATCTAATTTTTAATGACCACCTTTAGACCCCTAAATCCAATTTGCTCAGCAGTCACACCTGTGCCTGATGCTGCAACCTCTGTGCTTGAAATGCTTTTGAAATACTGTATTAAATACTTTTAAATTACATCTCTGACAGGACATCTAAAATCAGTGAATACTTCTGTCCTTAATCTTTTTATGCCTCCACACCCTAAACTTTAGACAGCAGCACTACCTTTTCTTTGCCACTGTGGATATTTGTGAAACTAGATTAATTTGAATTTGTGCAGCACTCAGATATTAAAGTGATGAGCACCATTGAGAAGCCCTGGAGGAAATTAATAATTCTACCATCATAACACAATTGAAAAATGTGCAGTAAACAAAGCATGGGCCACACAGTGAGTTATGAGGTGAAAGCAAAATATTGATTAGCAGTTTGTTGAATGAAACAGTCTGGTCCTATGCAAAAATAGCGATTAAAGACTGTGTCAAAATACACAGGTACAAGATGTGATTATCACCCTTATACAGGAGAGATTTCCAAGATGGAGATTAAACAATGTACTGATGCCCCATGTGCCTTCTGCTGTCTCTCAGGCAGGGTGGTTTGTTTGGCTGGCGTGGCGTTTCAGGTTTGTGATGAGCATGTTAATGCCTGTACTGCTATTTGAAATGTGTAGGGTTCATGAGCGCACTTTGTGCTGAGAGTAGGTGGTGATGGAGTTTTTGGAGGTTCTTAACTCTTGTGGGAATTTGCTCCACGCTATGTCCCACGTAATCACTGCCTCGAGTGGTGTGGCTGGATGCACTAGGCAGAGATTTAGTGCCATGGAAGACAGTGGCAGTGCATCGACAGCTTGTGCCTGGCTGGAGATTACATAAACATCTTTAATGCTACTGTTTGCAAGGGCAAAGGTGTTATAGTAAGGTGCCATGTAGGTAGGGAGTTACTGGCTCAGTAATTCCCAACAAAAACTGCTCAAAGAGAATAAAGAATTGTTTCCTTTTCTATTGACCTTTTGTTTTGGTTACTGATCCATACAAAGTAGGTTTTTCTAGTGTCTGCTTGTAGGTACTGTAGGTGTGGGGCTCAATAGGCATCTACTTTATGGATCACATAAAATTTCTCCCCATGTTTGTTGGTTCATCTCTGAACTTACAAAAGCCCATGTACCCCTGAGTTCCAGCTCTGTGACACGGGTGATGGTTCTGCCAACTGTTCTGCCCCTTTTTGCCTTTTCTTGTTTTTATTTTTTATGTAACTATGCAAAGCCTGTATGGTGCAGTGCCATGTCATGAAGTGCCCCCTCAGTTTTTGTCCTGTAGCATAATTAAAACAGACCTTCGTGTTTGTCACATGGAGAAGGTGGTAAAAAACCAGCGCTGGCAACAGTCTATACTATTTATGCTTTTTACTTTGCATAGCTGTTTCTTTTTCACGTCTGGAGTTTGAATGTAATCACTGTGTCCAGGAGGAATGCATCTTTTCCAGTAAATCTTCAGACAAAGAAGTAAAAGGGAATCTTATTAAACCACAGAACTTGAAAATATAATGGGCAATTATTCATATGAGCTAATTCAGCAGCCAATTAAAGCAGTAACTCACTTTTAACTTTTCTAGGGTTAAGAAATTCCTGTCTGACTTCTGATTTCCTGTTCAGTCAAATGCTATTAGATTCAAGTAACGTAAGGTCTCTAACTTTAGCCAGAAAAGGGAAAAAAAAAAGAGCAAAAAGCTGCCTTCCTTTGTCAATGACTTGCTGGTATGTAGCCATCGTAATAACCAAACATAGAAAATCACATTATATTAAAGCCTCCAGTTTGGCAGCCGAATGGGACTGGCTAGGACTGCATTTTCATACTGTTTTTTAAACTTAAATTCAAATTCCTCAGAAGTCCTCTGAAGTGAGGGGGTTTGGAGTGTACTACTTATATTCCTCCAAAGAAACTGCTAGATGGGGAAGTCTGGAGGGGTTATAGTTGTAGTAACCTCCAGATTATAGCTTCACTCAGCACCATAAAGCTGTTTTCATCTGCAGGGTGAAAAGGAGAGGTGATTGAGGGAAGTTCCTGAGGAACAAATGTTGTTGTAAACTGAAGAGTGAAGTACTCCCTTTCTAGGGAAGATTCAAGCAGGAATCTACACTGGCAGATGAATGTGCACTGCTATTGCTCACCACAGTTATATTCTGCCGTAGGATATCAGCTTCCAAAGGCTGGTAGCTTTTAGAATTAAGCAAATTTTAGAATTAGAAATGTTTCATTACCCCAAATTTCAGAATTTAGAATACCATATTTATATGATGGTTTGAGGTAGAAAATCCATCTGCTAACCCAAAACATTTTGCTGTCCTTGGTATTCTAACATATCTCTAAAGTATAAGTAACATTTTGGTGCTGTCTGAAGCTCACAAACCCAAGAAAACTAAGTCTACGAACTCATCTACTTTTAAGACTGTTGCATTAAAATATTGCAGTGTATACGTGACATAAGATCACGCAGTGTATATGTGACATGAGATCACGCAATACATACGTACTATAAACGTGACAAGGACGAAAACTTTAAGATCTTGGATTTATAGACTAAACAGTTAGGCAAGGATCAAATCTCATTCTTTCAAGATGTGGATCTTCTGAAATTGCTTATTAGATGCCTGGTTACCAGCAAAATTATGGCAACAGGATTCATTGAGCCAGAAAACTTTTTTTTCATCTCCTTTAGCTGAAATCTTGCTCCACTGACCTTTCGACTTTTGCAGATGGTCAGAAAAGAACAGTAAATCATAAAGTCACTTTCTTTCATTTGTTGAACAAATATGCAGTTGCTCTTACATTCTAACAACTATTTGGCAAAATGACTCATATTTTCATAAAAAAAAATTATAAAAGTATCTAATCTTCACCTGAAGGCACTGGGAGATGAAAAACTCACTAGTCTTTTTTTAAAAAAAAAACAACACAAAAACTTATCTAGGTTTTTGTTTTAATTTCTCTGCCTTCTGACTCCAACTTCTGGGCTTTTTTGTGTCTTTTTCTGCTTTAGTTTCCAGTCTTAGTCCTGAAAAACCAAGATGATCTGGCCCCTCATGTTTCTTGCTTTAAGTATCATTTTAAGGCCTGAGCTTTATGGCCTTCTTATTCCATTTCTGTTCTTCTTTTTTAATATCTTAAAAAAAAAAAGGTAGTAGACATGAACATATTATTCTAAAATGATCTCATCAAGAGGAAAAAACTGCCTTTTTGCTTTTGCTCCTTTCTTTTCTTTTAACATGTCCAAAAATCGTATTAGCTTTTTTTTCCATAATGCAGCTGCTTAAGAGTTCATGCCATTTCTCCACTGGGACCTACAGATCCCTTTCAGACTCTGCTTTACAGCTTATTGTTCTCTGTTATGTTAGACTACCTCTTTCTGGATCTATACCTTTGTACTGGAACATATCAAAATGCAAATGCATATTATTTGAAAAATATAACAAATTAATTTTTCCAGGTCTGTGACAGGGGTTCCAGTGTGTTGCAGTGACCATCTACAGCTTCTTAGCTATGGTAATGATTTAAAGTTAACTGATAAAAGAAACAAACTGAGTATTCTCTTACATCTGATTTTTAACAGTGTTGTTTCACCAGGTACCAGATCTTGCAATTTACCTGTCTCATAAGTAGCTTTATATTTATATATAGGTAAGCATAAGGCACCTGAAGTTAATGGAGAATACTCCCTGACTTCACTAGGACACACAGTAAGCTCCTCAGTCGGCCACTGCAGGAGCACGAAAATGGTTGAATGTGGAGATGTTTGCAAAGAACGGGGTCATAGTGTCATCCCGCTAGGTACTACGTTTGATTCTGTGAACTGTTTCATTAATTAGACCTATTGAAGGTGCAGTAAATGCTCCAATCAATAGAGTGTCATCAGTTCATAAATTTTTAAGTCTGGAAAGGGCTATTACTTTCTCTGAGTCATTCTGCAAATAATTATTTATGAAGTCACAAATTTTATTAGTATTTTCATATCTACTAGCATTAGTTTAATAGTTCCATTTAGAATACTGGCAAATGCTGTTTCACATCTGATTTAAAGTAGATCCTTTTTTGGGAACCTGTCTAGAAAGTACCTCTCTGGATAAAGATGCTCTGCTTGTGATTGCTTTCTTCAGTCTGTATGGTTAATCAGCTGTTAGACATTTGATGTGGTCACATTTATTTAGGACATTTCCAAAAATAAAACCATCAAATTAGTTGAAATGTATCTTACACAAATATGTTACACGAATATAACAAATTTATTTCCCTTGTGAGGTTTTTCATGATATTGCTCAAGTTCTAATTCCTAAGACTAAGTAAACACAATTTTTTAATAGGATTTCTATATATTAGTATGGATCAATGAAGTATGCCTGTATTGCCAAAACAGTTCTTGTTCCAGTCATAGGGTTTTACTTGCAATCCTTCGTCTCGTAATAGATTTTACAAGTGGAAGAAATTCAATTGTCTGAAAGGGTGATAAGAATCCTGAGCAGCCGAAGAATGCAGCATCCATCACTTCTGAGAAGCTGTCTCTGTTGCTAAAAAGGAATAATTTTCAAAGTAAATAAGGCACGTTTTGGAGAGCTCAAATTTTCAATTCAGTATTGCATTTAAATTGGCATTATTAAACATCAGTTATGGCAGCAGTGGTTCTAAAGTGACAATCTTCAGCTAAAAGTTTGCAAAGTTCAGTAGGTTTGCACCAATGTAGCACAGCCCATGCCCCTTTTTATCTCAGCAGTTATCTGTCTCACCATTGTAGCAGGAGGGTAATAGCTTTTCGTATGTCTACAGTGGCTCTAGGGGCTAAGAATTTGCTTTGAATAGTCCTTAGAGAAGAAAGGACTGTAGCATAAAATTAATTTTTTAACATTAAGGTGACAGTTATTTAAAAATTTCAGTTGTGCTGAAGAATGGAGCTTCTATGACAGTAATACAGCAAGCAATTTCTTTCTTTTTCCTGGTGTGTCAGGGTTAACAAGATTTGGTTCCAATGCTATGGTTATGGAAACTGAGGTCAGGTGCTAATGTGACTTTTGAAAGGCCGCAGCTTGACAGTCAGCATGTTTCACTAAGAAATTTGTTTTCTTTACTCAGGAATCTGGGTGCTCAAATAAACCTTTGTAAATCAAAAGTCCTCTTCTAATATGATTTTATTTCATAGGAACATAGGTTCCAAAGGAACCCAGTTTGCCTGCTCCTGATAGGAATGTGGTGATGTCTGACTTCTCTACACAGAACTGGAATATTGTATCCAGTTCATATTCATGTTTTAAAAACTGTTCAAAGATTTGAGAGCGCAAGGGAAAGAACTACCAGAATGATTCATGAGCTGTAAGAAATACCCCATCCCATGAGAAATAAAGAAATTGGCATGTTAATGATTTAAAAACAAGACTCAGAGGTGACCTCATTAAAATGCATGAGCATATTCACAATAAGAAAATTCTGACTACTACAGAAGTGATGGCTGGAAGCTGTCACCAGCCAAATTCAAATTAGAAATTCTGTGCCCGTTTTTAGCAGAAGGAGTGATTAATCATTGAAATACATGATGAAGAGAAGAGATGGATTCCCCATCTCTCGTTTTCAAATTAAGACGGGATGTCATTCTGGAAGATGTATTTAAGTCAAACACAAAGTTATTGAGCTCAGTACAAAGGTAATGGAGTGAGATAAGTAGACCAGATTAGGTGATCACAAATGGCACTTCTGGACTGAAGCACTGTGACTCCATGAGATCACGCTTCTGCCAAAAGCTGGAAGACCAGCTGGTGGGTTTTGTGTGGGTCATAAATTTTACCCCCTTAAAGTGCGGTTTTCCCGGCCTCTACACTATTATTATTCAGGTGTGTGGGGTATGCTCTAGAAGAATTTCTTTGTGGTATCCCTGCCAAAATTAACTAGACCAATTCAATGACCAGAAAAGCTACTGAAGACTGTTGACTTTAATATATCTTGGATCAGGTGGCACAATTTTGTCTATTAACACAATGTAAAAGCTTCCTTATGGACTCAAACCAGATGTCCATGCAGCCCTCTGACTTGTTTCTGATACTGGCTGGGATGTTCACAGTGTAAGAGAAGAGCACGTAGAGAGGGACATAGCGCAGTTCAGGCTGGAAGGCACCTCAGGAGGTCTCTGGTCCAACCTGTGGCCCACAGTGAGGCCAGACGCTGAGGCAAGACAAGGTTGCTCAGGGCTTCCCAGTTTCTGGCCATCACTGGTCAAGAGGTTTCTTAAGCAGCACCTGGAAAGTGGTGTTTAATGTCCTGGTCCCCAAATTTGTCTAGGGCTATTTATGTGTTGACTGCCCTTAGACCTGATGCTGACATGTCCCACAGTTGTACACTGTGCCAAAAGCCCCATTTGACTTTACCATACACCTGCTCTTGACCCACAGCCTACTCTGTGGGAAATAACACGTAGTCATTTCCCTTCTCCCATGGCCCACACTCTACTAAAGATCTCTCTGCTTCTTTCACTTGGGAAATAAAAGGCAAATATATCTTTGTGCTCTTCCCACTTTATACGTGAGATTAAAATGTGATGTTGATGACATTAAAAATAATGAAGCAAACACACTTTGTTCCTAAAGGTCTTAGCTATAATGAGGTTTGGCTTCACCCAGTACAAAATCTTCCACAGAGCAGAGCCTATTCAAGACTGAGTAAGCTGTGGAAAATCAGTTTTCCATGGCGGCTTTGGCCTTGTGCAAAAGCTTAGTGGTTTTTATAGTGAACAAAGCCTTTTGTTTTATGATTTGTTCTGCTTATAAATTGTAAGGATTGAGCTACTAATTTACAAACAAATCTTGTGTGACATTTTAATCACCTAATTAATCATAGAATCATAGAATATCTTAAGTCAGAAGTTTTATTGTGGTTTTTTTGCATTTGTGGGATTTTGCATGTTAACACCTGAGCAGGAGCATGTAGTAAAATGTATCATGAATTTATCAAATGTCAAAACCCTTTTAAGACACAGCTTAAAACTATAATTTGTACAACAAAATGATATTTGAATTATTGTCACGTTGTAAAACTGCAGCTCTGCGTAGGCTAATGGAAAACTTCATTTCAGTATAGTTCTTTAGGACTGCTCCCAATGCATTAATTAGTAAAATTAGCCCTAGCTTTGTTGAGATGAGAATGGGTCCGATTTCTTGGAATAACAATCTGATTCCGTTATGCCCACCCACGTGCCATAACTACTGTGTGCATCAGGGTGCCAGCTTTCGAGCCAAAGCCTGGCACACCATGGACAAGCCGGGTTCCCTCCCGTGGGCTGTAGGTACGGGCACAAAGACCAAGCCCCGAGCAGAAAGCGTGTTTCATTCACTCAGCACGAGTGAAGCTGCCTTTCTGCAGAGGGGCTGGAGACACACAGGGCCCCGGCAGGAGCCTGGGAAGGGGTGGTGAGAGGCGGCGGGGGCCGGGGAGGAGGAGGGACCTGGCCACAGCACAGCCCGTTCACCGCACTCGGTGGGCACTGTTGCCAGCTCTCGGGACTCGACTTGGTCCCCAGTAGGAGGTGGAGGCAGAGGCCTCCTTGGGCGAGGCTTGCAGATTGGGATCTCTTGCAGAGCTGATCTCTGAAGAATTTTGGCAGCAGCATCCCAAAAATCTAGCTGCTGAACATCCCAAAGTGGGTGCTGGGCTCAGCTTTCACAGATCTCCTGTGTTTGTGTCCCTCATCTTACTGAACTGGAAACAGTCAATTGTCACGCTCAGCAGCTCCGCTGGTTTCTCTGGAGAGCTTTTTAAAGTCAGTGTGTTGACTCCCTGAATGACATAATTACGAAGTCATACCTGACTTTATATGACCAGTTGCAGTTATCAGACATATTTCCATAGGTTTACCCTGGGTTTATACTGAAGATTACACTTCTACAGCGGCATTTATTTTCAGGTTAGAGCATTGTGACACCGATGTTGTGAACTATTTACAGTGGTGTCTGAAATGGAGAGTTTGCCTAACGTTGGCTTTCATTACTAGGTTCAGTCATCTTTCCCGAGAGCTTCTCTCAAGTTTAGGGGACTCTGGGGTTCATGCCTGAAGGTCTTTGCTTCAAAGCAAACCCAAGTGAAATTCAGTACTTCCCCCTGGGTATCACTTTGAAATTTGGAGTTCATTTGAAACCTCCTGCAGATACTTTGGAAATTCTGTGTTGTGGAAACATGGGGAGTAACACACATTCAAGTAAGAGCAATGGGAGCCATCCAGGATCCTTGTAGCCTTGAGATGTTACATGTTTCAGAAGAGTTAGGAGCAATCTGTATTTTTCAAAATTAGGCATTCAGGTGCCAATCCCACTCCCATAACTGTGATGGTGCAGATTCATTCTGTAGCATGTCTCAGAGCAGCATTTGTGCATGAGTGAGACAGAGAAAAAAAATAATATATTTTTAAGGCTGAAAATGTCTGCTTTTACATTTTTAAATCCCTAGACCTGTATTGCATCATTCTTTTTATAGGATAAAAACAGATTACATCTTTATATACACATATAACCTTAACAGTGAAGGAAAACACAAATACTTGGTTGGGTTAGTGTTTTGTCTCAGGTGGTTTTGAACTGAGCATGGGAGACCATGATGTGTGTTTATACAATAATTTTCCAGGTTTTCTCCCTGAGACTGTCAGTCCATGTGCTCATTCCATTCACACGGCAGTGATTGCTGTAGCGCTGTCAGAGACCACAGAAGCGGCTGTGGGGCTGTTACCGTGGCATGCCCTGCTTCAGCTGCTGGAGGAATAAGCACAACTCAAGTGAACTATTATGTAAATGTCCTTGGGGAAGCATCAAGTGGTGAAAACATCAACAGCTGTAAGGACAGGACCCACTTATTAAAAAAATAAGGTCGACTAATCCACCGAGCTCCCGGAGGAGGAAGAAAAATGACTTCAGGGTAGTTTTACAAGAGGAACCAAAGTTTGATAACAGGACCTTCATTTTAGAAGGTGTTAAAAAAGGTGCAATATGATATCAGGCTGTAACTATGGTTTACATTTTTAACCATGGAGGTTACTAATCATTTGAATTATTTCTCAAAGGTTGTGATGGTTTTACTGTCACTGACACCTTTACAAGACAGTGTTTTCTTAGAGATACGTTCTTATCCAAACAGAGATGAATTCAGGAAACATCTATAGTCCCAGAGAAGATGGCGTTACTTTATCCCAGTACTCCTGGCTTGCTCGGCAATTCCTGAATCACTGACAGTTTTTGACCACAGAAGGCACAATGGTACTATGTGCGTTGATTTGTATGTGGTCACCCTAAGCACTGCCATAGCATGGGTACAGATACATCACTTGGTTAAAATGAGCCACCTTGAGAAGGGCATTTTTATCTGCTGCTTGGATCCATGATAACTATTGTTCGCTGTGTAGCACTTTCTTGTGCTAGGGCTGACTCTCTCTGCCCTTCCATCTATTTGCTCGTCCACCTGCAGTGCCTGGCCCTGAGGTCACCGCAGCCCCAGGCTGGGTGGCAGGGGAGAAGGAGAGCAAGGCGACCCGAGTGAGGGGTGGGCGACCTCTTTCTCCCGGTGTGAGAGGACGCACACCACTCTGCAGCCCTCTCCAGGTCCCCACAGCAGGTCTCTCCCCAGGGCAGCTGGGGCTGTGACTTGGATCGCCCAGTGCTGGGAGAGAAGTCGGGAGATGAAGATCCCTTTACCTCCTCTCTTCTTCCTTGACCAGTCCGTGCTTGTGAGGGCCTGAAATTTGACACAAACCCTTGTGCTGTTCTGCAGAGTCTGTGGCAGATCTGGGTCTTTTAAGACACTGAGATACATATAAAAATAGCTATAACTTTAATAATTTCTAACACATTATCTAAATCAGCTTCAGTGAATGTTTGGTGACTGCTGATGAAGTGTATTGCGTGTCCTTTCTAGGAGATAGAGCTGCAACAGGGTGCATTAAAAGACTCCTTTTGGATGGATTCAAAGAAAGATTTTCTTTCTTTCTTTCTTTCTTTCTTTATTTATTGAAAGTAGGATGGGAAGCTATGATTTGTCACCTCTGTTCCCATTGGGAGAGTAATAACTCAGAAATCCTAAAAGTCCTTGAATTATTTTCCTTTGCAACGCATATGCTATTAAAAATGTATTATTGTATTCCAGGTAACACTGCAAGTACTAGCAAGGTGCTGGGCATTTGTTTATTTGTATCTATAGTATATGTATATATTTGTTTAGATAGATAGATAGATAGACAGATAGATAGATAGATAGATAGATAGATAGATAGATAGATAGATAGATATCTTCCAGATCACAGAATCACAGAATGATATGGGGTTGGCAGGGACCTCTGGAGATCATCTAATCCAACCCCCTGCCAGAGCAGGGTGGTTTTGAATGGTCCAGAGAAGGATACTCCACCACCTCTCTGGGCAGCCTCTGCCAGGGGCTCTGCCACCCTCAAAGTGAAGAAGTTCCTCTTCATGTTTAGATGGAACTTCTTATGTTCAAGTTTGTGCCCATTTCCTCTTGTCCTGTCACTGGGCATCACTGAGAAAAGCCTGGCCCCATCCTCTTGACAACCTCCCTGTAAGAATTTATAAGCATTGGTTAGATCCTCCCTAAGTCTTCTCTTCTCCAGACTAAAAAGACCCAAGTCCCTCAGCCTCTCCTCATAGGAGAGATGCTCCAGGCCCTTAATCATCTTTGTGGCCCTTTGCTGAACCCTCTCCAGCAGTTCCCTGTCCTTCTGGAACTGGGGAGCCCAGAACTGGACACAGTGCTCCAGATGGGGCCTCCCCCGGGCAGAGCAGAGGGGCAGGATGACCACCCTCCACCTGCTGGCCACACTCTTCTTGATGAACCCCAGGATGCCATTGGCCTTCTTGGCCAGAAGGGCCCGTTGCTGGCTCATGGTCATCCTATTGTCCATCAGGACTCCCAGGTCTTTCTCATCAGAGTTGCTCTCCAGCAGGTCAGCCCCAATCTGTACTGGTGCAGGGGGTTATTCCCCCCCAGGTGCAACACTCTACACTTTCCCTTGTAATAGATATAGATAGATATAAAGAATATATTTCTGCATGATGAAGGTGGGAAAGACTGGAATAGTTTTGTAGGAAAGTTGGTGAGTTGCCATCCTTGGAGATACTTTAAATTTTCTTGGACACAGCCTTGAGCAACCTCATTAAACCTGATGCTGTACCTACTCTGGGAGGTCTGCCTAGATAACCTAAATTCTTTTCAACCTAAATTATTATATGATTCTTTAAGAAACTTACAGAACAGAGATACTTCTTGTTTTGGAGTTACAGAATTATAACTACGTTTCTTGTTAATAACTCTTCTTAGTGATTTTTCTTTCAATGTCTGCATCAAGGACTGCACAAATAAAGGAAAAGTCCTGTGGAGATTTCTGTTGTTTTCCATCATACAGTTTTATAAGAAATAATCACAGGAACCACAATAAAAAGAAGTGCTGACTGGTGGCGCCAGTCCTGGTGCGGCATCCATCCATGTGTGTCCAGGGAGGGAAGCTCTATGAGAGGGAGCATGTCATTCCTTACCTTGCTGGTGTGTATCCCTACTAATTGGCTTAAGATTTTGCCACCCAGCAAAAGCATTTCCTGTTTTCGTTTGCTCAGATACATCCTTCAGTTTTAGTTACTGGTGAATGTTCGAGCTACAAACTGTAATATTACATACCAAATGTAGGGGCATAGACTTTTTCCATGTACAGGAGAAATTGTAAGATTGCAATGCTCATGTGTTTGACCTTCAGCTAAAAAGATAATATAATAACAGTGATTGAATGTTCAGCCTATTTAAATTAGTGACAGCAATGAGAGATGTGCATTACTCCACAATTGGCTTGATGGTACCCAGCAGAATATTCTCCCCTTACAGGTTCTCTTTCATCTGACATGATTGCTTTCCCTTTCTATTCTGTGGGGACTCACCGCCAGACCTGCTGGGTTTAGAATTAGCCCCATTAGTCTATTATTTTTCCTTTCAGCAATGGCAGTCTCTTTAGACCAGGCCTCTTTTATTGAGATTTTGAAGGTTTTCTGTGGCTTTCACTGAAGCCTGACAATTACTAGACCATCTGGGCTGCACTGGCAGCCCAGAAAGCCAACCCCATCCTGGGCTGCGTCAAGAGAAGCGTGGCCAGCAGGTCGCAGGAGGTGATTCTGCCCCCACCTGGAGCACTGTGTCCAGCTCTGGAGTCCTCACCACAGGAAGGACATGGACCTGTTGGAACGGGTCCAGAGGAGGGCCACCAAGATGCTCAGAGGGATGGAGCGCCTCTCCTATGAAGACAGGCTGAGAGAGCTGGGGTTGTTCAGCCTGGAGAAGAGAAGGCTGCGGGGACACCTCAGGGTGGCCTTTCAATATCTGAAGGGAGCTACAGGAGAGACGGAGAGGGACTCTTTGTCAGGAAGTGCAGTGACAGGACAAGGGGTAACGGTTTTAAATTGGAAGAGGGGACATTTAGATGAGATACCAGAAAGAAATTCTTTACAGTGAGGGTGGTGAGACACTGGAATAGGTTGCCCAGGGAAGTTGTGGCTGCCCCATCCCTGGAGGGGTTCAAGGCCAGGCTGGATGGGGCTCTGAGCAACCCCGTCTGGTGGGAGGTGCCCCTGCCCAGGGCAGGGGGGTTAGAACTCGATCTTTAGGGTGCCTTCCAACCCAAACCATCCTACGATTCTATGATCAGTAAATTAGCCCTGTTACTCTTCAAGTCAGGGTGCCATTCTCAGGATTTTGCCTTCCCTCCAAGGTCTTTCAGGAATGACTTCTCTTGCTCCCTCTCCCATCAAAAAAAACCCTTCAGCTGCACTAAGCATTCCTCATTGCTGTAAACGTAACCACATTTTCAGTGCAAATGCGTTGTGGACCCTCACGCACACAAAAAGATGTCTCCTCTCACCTGTGAGACCATTGCAACAGGAGATCTTTTGCTGTAAGTCACAAAGCGCAATGTAAATATACATTCTTACATGGGTTTTAATAGCAATAAGCCCATAACTACAAAATAAAACCCTTTTCACAAGGCAGAGATTGAGTAAAAATGGAGAGTCCTGAGTATATGAGACTCCTGAGTCCACCATCAAATCCGTGTCAGAGAGTTTGAGGCTCATCACGTGAACTGCCTGGTTTTAGCTTGGTTTCTGCTGCACTTTCCTCTTTATTAAATATTTTCTTTATTCCGCTTGTGTTCTTATTTTTTTTCATTATTTTACAGCACTTCCACTGCTGTAATCTGTGCAAATGCCTTTCAAGATTACTTTCAGGCTTCTTTTGAAACATTTTCAAGGGCTTACCCTTTGCTTGCTTATTTGTTTGTTTGTTTGTTCTTCCATTTGCTATTAATATTATAATTTCAGATGGCTTATCTCTTTACAGGTTCAGCTTCCATCTGTGTTAAGTTTTTCTCCTGATGTAATGGGATCCTGCTTTTCATGGCATCATAGAATAGCCCAGGTTGTTCTGCCTTCTTTATTTCCCATTGTAGGAGATGGGCTGTTCTTGGGCTTCCAGAAAGTGGTTCTTGTATAATTTTGAAGAATGTGAACATGTGGTGCTGCCGGAAAATAGGAGGTGAAGAAGCTTCTTGCTGATGCCAAATTAAACATAATTTCCCTCCCTGATTTAGACACTTATTCATTAATCTTCTACTGAAGACCATGATTCTTGTAGTTTAGTGAAAACTGTCTCTATAGGAAGACATGGAACATTAGCCTTCATGTGCACTTGTGCAAAGCAGTAAGTTCATCTTTCATAGATAAGTAGGAAAGCAGGACAAAGAAGGCTTAGTTTTTCCAAAAGAACACGGAAGACTTCTGATTTGTAGTTATTCCTTCAGTCCTCCTTGGCCATTTGACAAGGAGGGAGGTAGATATTAGATCTGGAAAAACGTATCTAGCCGTGGGTGTCAGGAAGCTGCAGCTTAAAATTGTAGCTTTACTACTGAATCTGGCGAAATCTTGGTCCATTCTTTTCCCTTTTTTTCTTTCTTGGATTCATTTTTGAGCATAAGATGGAATAAACAAAACCTCACAGAGATATTGTGAACATTAATTAGGGACTGTTGACTAAACACTGGCTATTTACTACATAGACTGATAAACAGACATGCAGTTTTTTCGCGTTAATAGTAAAAGTAAATTAACATTCCGGAGGAGAACCCTGTGGTAGTTCTCAAATATCAGTGAATTGGAATTACGGATTACCAGGAAAACTTGAATGCATTTCTCCAGAACTGTTAATGACAAAGCAGAGGCTTTATCTGGAGTGAAAATCTTTAACTTTAACATAGTTTAATTTTCAATTTTAAAACCAATAACTCTTGCTACTGCTTGTGGGCTGTGAGATGTTATTCAGGTAATTTATTCACTATTCCTGATGGAGCAAGAGAGGACAGACACAAAAATAGTCTTCTTTATCATACACAATATGAATTTTTCCAACAAACATATCAGATGGGATTGAATTTTTCAGAAAATTCATTCTTAGCATTTCCAGGGAACAAATTCCTTATTTAGGGGATAGGGGAAGGGAATACACAACTACTTTAGTTTTACTATAAAAATAAAATTATTGCAACAACTAAAACGAAGCTAAGGTTATACAACTTTTTTGGAAAGTTTATAATTTTCCAAAATGTTAGTTCAGTAGCATTCAATTTCATAGGAAGAAGGTGCCTGTGAAGTGAGAGAAGAGAGATTTCTTCTTCCACCAATTGCAGTAACCTTTTAATGCTTTATTTGTTCTCACTGAGGATGGTCACCCTTTGTTAAGAGATAGTGTGCGTTAGGCTATTATCTTTTTGTCCTGTAAGGCATTTTGATGACTTTTCTGCAGACTGTCCTCTGGTTCAGAAGGATTTGTACTGAGCCGTAATATGGAGTCCATTTTTGTGCCAGTGCTGGGCACAAGGTGCATCCTGAAGCCACTGGTGCATCCCTGGGACATTGCCACAGCAGGACCACATGGTTTTGGATCCAGGCCTGTGCTCGAGCAGCATTCCCCTTTGGAGGGACAAAACGCTTCGTTATTCAGATCACGTGCACCAGGTCGGGGCACGCTCCAGAGTCCCTCAGCTTAATCAACTAACTGTGTTGCCAGCTGTAGCCTAATCTAGCATCCTCCACGAGTCACATTAGGAAAGCAAAAGGACATTTTTTAGGAATTCCTTCAAAAATTATGTTTCTGAGAGCAGAAAAATAATCAACTTGATCATTAGATAAATAACTGTACATTTTCAGCTCCAGTTTGATAGCATGTTGTACAGAGCAATCTCTGGATACCTCCCTTTGGTCTCTCCCTAAATTCCACAGAACCCTGGGAAAAAGGAAATAATCTCTAGAATTAAAATTTATTGTCTATTGTCTTATTTTTAATGGTCTTTTAAGTCTCAAGTCTAAGAAAAAAAAAAACAAGCCACAGACAACCCAAACCCCCACTGAATAAATCTCATTAGAAGTAATCCATCCTCCTCTGCATCCTTTTTGTAAGATAATCTTGTCACCCTTCTCCTAATTTTTAACATGCGAACCATTTGGTAATAGGATCCATTTCCTAAATAATTTTATACTGCCCATCCCACCTGTGCTGCGCTGTCCTCAGTGCTTCATGACAGAAAACATATCTCATGATAACAGCCCAAGTGGGAGACTGCTATGAAAACATTAAGAGCAAGTTTTTGTTTGTAGTTGTAATGGAAATGACAATAAAAATTACTTTCAGAAATTGCCTGTAGATTACTTTGCAGCTGCACTTCTGTATACAGTAAAGATTGATTGAATAAATTGTAATTGATTGAATTCATTGTAATGAATATTCAGTGCTGTGAAATCTGGTTGTGAGATGGCTCAGACACTTATGTGAAGCACCTGAGGGACCCTGAGACTTTCTATTCCCCTTGAGGCATCCCCCAGCGTGTCCACCTCGGCCGGGGGGTCTGTACCGGGAAACGCCGTCAGACCCGACCTCCACACGGAGTGCGTTTCGAGAGGTTGTACTCTGGACTAATTCTTGTCTGATTGTGAGCACTGAAATTATGTTTCTGAGAGAAGAACAGCAATTAATTTGATGCAGGTGCTTTTCTGGAGTATACCTTCTTGAATGAAATTCAAATTAATTTCAGTTTAAATTCAGAATTTTAGCCCCAAACCCTCTCTGTGGTGCAAGCCAAAGTGAGGCAGGTGGGAGATATTAAAACATTTGCTTTTAGAAGGGCACTCCAGAGCTGAACCAGCAGGGCAGACTCTACCACCACGTCCAGAGAGCAGGCTGTGCAGAGGGGGACGTGGTGCAGGGGTGGGTGTCACGCTGTGAGGAGTTCTTCCTCAGAATTCCTGTATTACCATTGCTGCCTCAGATCAATTCCTCCTTACTCTCTGCCCCGCTGAGAAGTCCTCTATCAGAGGGCAGAGAAGCCTCCATGAAGTGCAGATAAATATTTGCTCTGTTATGTGAGTTTCTGAGCTCTTCTGCTTCCTCTCAACAACATTTTTCATCAGGGGCTGGATTGCAGAAATGCCCAGGACTGGGCAAAGCTGGTTAGTGAGGGTGCAGCACTGTGTGAGTTAGACATTTTGCATACAGCCTGAGCTACCTTCCATACTGCAATGACAGAAAGGAGGTGTGTTAGTGTTAGGAAGGCTCATTTTCACAGCGTCTATGTCTCTTTTAATAACATTTTCTAAGTTTGCTAAATGTCAAGGTGTCAAATCACATACAGTGAGGTTCACACTATTGGCATACAATCCTTGGCCAAGCTATCTGGGGTGAAATTCCATGCAGGCAGGTTGTTGCTACCCTTTGGCTTTATCTCAGACAGTGGGAGCTCTGGCTTCTGGCTGTAACACGTCTGTGAAAGTACTTGATTTTTGGTTTTTTTTTGGCTGAGTTTAGTTGAGTTGAAAAAATGGAAGAGTGTGGGAAGGATTAGGTCACTCAGGTTATCCCTAACTGACAACATTTTAGGGTGCTTTGTTTTTTCTTTAAACAGTAAAACATACAACAAAGTGGGTTAAATAAATCAAACAGAACATTTCAGAAAGGAATTCAGATTTTTGCTCTTTTTACCCCCTTTTCAAATGCTGAAAAAGATTATTTTAATTTTTTTTTTTTTTACATAAGAATTCGCAATGATCCCTTTTGAAAAAGTTGAGCAAAATGTATTTGTGAACTTTAAATTATTTATCAAATGAATTCTTGATGTGCAAATCATTTCAGTGTCCCTCATAAAAATCTGTATTAATTGCTTCTCTTTCCGCCTTTTTTTCTTTCTTCAGTCTCCAGTCCCAGCTGTTGCTATAATTGGTAGCTGTCATAATTGTTTAAGCCTTGTTTGAAGGCTGTCAAAACTACAGGCTCAAAATTCATTTATAATAAATTAGTCACATTGGGTAAATATAGCTTGTTCATCAGTTCACAACATTACTATCTTAATGTATTTAGAACAAAATAAGAGAATAAACTAGCAAAGACTAAGGTGGCATCTGAAGGACACTGAAAATCTTCCAGCGAGGCTCTGTTTAAATAGCTTTGGTTTGACTCAAAATATGTGAATGTTTACCTTGATGTGCTCAGTTCTGCTGCAGTAGGTAAACTCCAAGGAAAACGTACTGGAAAGAGCTCCACAGGTGGAGCTGATGGAGGAGCACCCAGTCTCTGCCTCCTGCCAAGAGGTAAGCAGGTGTAAAGGTTGGGTATTAAATAATTCAATATTATGGACACTTAGGTGTTCCTCGCCAGAGACAGCCAGGCAAAAAGGCAATTTTTCAGTTAGAAAATTAAGCACCTAATGTTGATATTTTTTCAGCTCCACTCCACAGACCTTGGGGAATCCCTGCATAATCTTCAGGGTCTTAAAATAAAGCAAATTGAGAGTGGCCACACAATGGTCACACTGTCACATTTATGACATTCACTGAAAAATGTCTGGGACTCCACAAACCGAAAAGATGAAATCTCTTGCTGAAGGACATTTGGATGCCTTCCTGGTTGGGTGACAGCTACCTGCAGTCCAGCTCCCCCTCAATTTCAATTTCGCATGCAGTGGTTAATGGGAGAATGTAAAAGTTGGTCCAAAACACATCTGGGCAACTGTGTCCTGTTCTGGGGCTTTCTCACATTGGTCTTCATTTGTAAACCAGAGATAACCTCCAACGTAATCCTCGGTCTTGCTAGCTTTGAAATGCAAAGTAAACATTCTCTTTGGGTTCAATGTGGAAGATGAGGCTTAACCAGCTTTCCCTCACACCCAGCAGCTGCAGGATCAGGTTGTCCCAAGGACTGCCCATCTGCCTGGTAAACAATAAAATACAAATTATCACCTAAAGAGAACAACTTCCCAAGACTTTGACCAAATAGTATCATCAATTTATTTTTTTTTGTCATCTATTTTGGCATGTGTGAGTTTTCTTTTTGGTGGCACAATGGTGGAAAAAAAGATGAAAACAAGAGGTTCTTGAACAATGATAATGCTCTTAGTATTATGCCATTTGCTTTACATATGAGTGACTCCAATTGCCTCTGGGATGGCTTCTTAATCCATAGTTCTATTTTGTATCAGGAAGGGAAAAAGTATAAATAAAACTCCCAAGGCTTATCGCTTGAACTAAATAATGAAGGAAGGAGCACTGTGGACAAGGAAGAAATAAAATACACCAAAAAGAATATTAAATCAGAGATAGTGACATGATAAAAACATCAAACTTTTACGTTTTATTATTCATTGCTGACTGTTATGGAAATGTATGCAGTGACTCCACAATGATGCATGCAAATCCTCGACCCATTCTTCTGATGTTCACCATCTGCACGATTTTCATTAACCCCACCTTTTCAGGTCAGCTTCAAGTGCTTATTTAAACTGAAAAAAAAAAAAAAAAGAGAGACAGGGAAGAAAAGTGTTCCTTGTGTAATGTGTAGCTGGCATCATGGTAGCTGTCATCAGAGAAACATTATGCAGGAACCGAGATCTTCTGAGGTGTGTCCAGGTGATATGATGAAGAGGCATGAAGCCGGTGCTGCGTGTGATCAGTTTGTAATTAATTTCTGTGCTGTATCGTCTCCCAGCTCCCCGGTCACACAGCAGCACCCTCCTGGAGAGGAGCAGTGGGAGGGCAGCGGGAACTCACTATGGGCCTCCATCTGCACAATTGTCCCAAAAGTCTCCATTGGAAGGGACAGACCTCCCTCCACCGCCTTATTTCATGAAGCGGGGAATTCAACCTGACAGCTCCAGGCACATTTCCTAGAAGTAGGTTTCATAGACATTTCTGCTGAGGTCCTGGCAACATGGGTTTTTTTCCAGAATTGAGGCCTTTTGGCATCCTAAATGGTTTAAGCTTATGCCTGATTTTGAACAGAATTCGCATACATGTCTCCATGCTGAAATGCTTTATTGAATCAGTGCAATGGAAAGGGGCATTGCAGGAAGGGAACTGCAGCATTGCCACAATGATGAACCTCCCTAAAAAAAATGACCCTAGGGCTTATTCTATGATTTTGTTATTCATCTGTAACTATCGTTCTCAGACAGAAAAGCCCACATTCTTTCTAGCCTGTAACGCGCAGTGTCACATAGCTGCTTGGAGAAATATTTAATTTTGACCAGGAACATTCTAAATGTGTCTTACAGGAGCAATGGCATTTCCCAATTGCTTTTGAAAAGCTTACACCCTTCAGAGCCAATGCACACTGCAGCTCAGTGGTGGAGCTGTGCGTGAGACTGGTTTCTAAGAAACGTCAAGTCAGTAAAATGGGCAAAGCACCGAAATCCTGACCTATAGGAGATGCTGAAATTTCATAAATTTCAGAAACCCTGAATTAGGGTGAAAAATCAACATTTTGGAACTCTTCACTAACCTGAACATTCTGCAGCCTTGCACTGATTAACTACACCCTTTTGATGATCCTTATGTAACTGAAAGATTGTCTTGATAAAGTTGAAATGGAGTACTCTAGTAGTTTCATGAGAAAATGTCTGGATTTTGCACAGATTCCCCAGATTGCTTCATCTGAGAACTAGAAACTTGTGGCAAACACTAAAACTGGGGCTTAAAAGATGGCTTAATTGGAACTGAGAATGTTTTTTTGGTAAATTACGTGGGAATTTTTGGTGCTGTAAGGTGACGTACTATCAGTGCTTGAAATCTGAGCAGTCCAGAGCGTACCTGAATAATTATAACCCTAATTATTAATTTTTAAACAGAAATTATACAGGCATTTGTGCCTGTAAGAATGTAATATACCTGTATTACTTATCTTTCCCAGCAGTGGTGCTTGAAAAAGAAGACGGAATGCTGGAGAATTGAATTATATCATCAGAAACTGAAAATTCCTTTAATGATATGAAGTATTTCCTGGAAATAAAGCTACAAAGAGTTGTGGCTGCCCAGGTAATACTCTAGGAGGGAGTCATCTGGGTGGATGCCTTCTCTTTACAGACTGAGGAGTCTGTATGTGTGCTACCTTACTGAAACATATTTATTTCTGCATTGCCTGCTGACTAGTGACTCTTAAGAGGAGACTGAGGCTGAAAAGATTCCCAAAGCTGAACAATGCCCTCAAAAAGCATCTGTGTGTGAGGATAAGTGTCTAGAGGAAACCCTGAGGCGAATCACATCTGCAGTACAAAGTATGCTGCTGCTGGAGTCTCAGGAGTGCCAGCCGTGGTGATTTGTTCAGGAGCACGTTTCCAGCAGTTACTGCTCAGGGCGGATGCCCTCCTTTAGCATCATGTTGGCTTTCTGTGCCTGGAAATAAGAGCAGGTGGGCAGTAAGCTTGCTTTGGAAAGAAAATTACTGACTGGCTGGTGTGTCTAAACATGATCTTTGGCTCCGTGAAACAGTCGTACTGATGTTTCTTGGAGCTGTTTATTAAGTTCAGAGTTGAATCTTTTATGCAATCTTTAGACTTGAAGTTGTTCTGATGCATATGTTTTCTGATGCTGACAATGCAAACAGCAGAATTAGCTGTCTAACATTGTTGTAGTTTTCCTTTGGGAACTGGCAGAACTCTGTCCTTGGTCACCAGCTAACGTCGGGATGCGGAGACTTCTGACTCTTCCTCTGAAGTCAGAGCTCTTCCTTTTTTCCAGTTGTTGGCTTTGTTGTTGATGGGGCCGTGTAAATTGCCAGGCCAGAGCTGAGATTTAGGCATTTCAAGCATAAAGATGCTCTGCCGTATACCTTGTTAGTTTAGGACCCATCATTTCTATAAGATCACAATTTTCACAAACTGTTTTGTCTGACTGAGTGAACAGCAGTAGAAAAACTCCTCCATGCAACTGATGTACTGAGGCAGAGGGAAATTCCTGTGGGATTTACTTCCAGAAATGGAAACCAACAGAGCAGTTGCTCAGCACCTACATCCAAAGTGACTGGTGGTCCTCATAAAAATCTGGGCTGTTTCTGAGTTTCTGGAAGATATCAGGTTCTCTGGCATTAGTTAGGACATCTGCCCAGTTAAAAACAAACTGGAGCTCCAGTGCTAGCTCCATTGATGACTTGTGCATTTTATTTAATGGTTTATTAACAATAAATTAATAAATGGTGGTGACTTTTGTCTTGATCTTGGAGCAAAACTACCTGCAGAAGAAGATGTAGGCCTAAGGACTCTAAATGAAAGGATCCACCTCCTTGTAGCATTTCAGATGCTTTGCAGCCCCTGGGAAGTGGTAGAATTTGGAAGTCACTCAACCTTGCCTCCTGGTCGGGGTTTAGTAGCTCTCGCCAGCCTTCACAGACACCACCGAGTAGCTGTCACCCCCCATTCCCTAGAGCGGGAGAGCTGCTGGGGCTGCCAGTGTCCGCAGGGAGAGAGGCCAGAGCGCGGTACAGAAACGACCTGACTAAAACCACACCCGAGTCTCTAAAAACTCAGCCTGGAAGGTAGGATCCCTGATGTGCCAGCATGCCATTTCTTTGCATTTTTACTTCTTCTTAAATGTCTTTGCTATGCTTTAGGTATAAATAATTAACTTAAGAGATTTTTTACCTCTAGTTGCTTTCTGATACATACAGTCATTCCCAGTGACAGTCTATCTTTGACAAATTGCTGCAAGAGCAACATTTAGATCATAGGAAATTTTAAAACACCAAGGCCCTGAAAATCAAGCATATTTATTTCATAAAGTAGGAAATACATGGTAATGAGAACAGTCTTTACAAAGGCATGAGAAAGCAAACAAGGCAAAAATGTATTTTTTTTTTTTGCCACATACCATGTGGGATCAACTTCTTTATGAGTGAAGAATAGAAAAACCTTAGTTAAAGCAAAGCAGGTTTTGTGAGTTTTGGTACACAATGGAATGATACCTGGGAAACCATCTGCTGTTTGGGCCCCACACAACACTGCAGGCCATGCCAAAAATGGAAAGACGGCTCCTGGAAAAGCAAACTTGTTGAACGATACAGCAAGGTGTCCTTTGGACCTGGTAATATGACTGAACTTCCCATTAAGTGTCTGAAGAAAGAGAAAGAATTTGAAGAGAATTGGCAGTGGCATCCTGACCTCCTGTATTGCTCCAACGTTTCAACAATTTTAATGACCGTGTTTCTTCATCATGTATCTTTAAAAAGAAGATAGGTGAAAGCATATAGTATTTTACAGGAATATTAAGTATGCCTACAGTCTCCACTCTGAAACAGGTTGTGACACTTCGGTTTGTTATGTTGGTAGGGGTCTTGTCAGTTGCGTTTGTTTTATCAGACTAAAGGACAAATCTCCAACTTGTTCACTGGCAAAGACTTTCAGGAACCTGGCTTTTCCCCAGCTCAGTACCAGTGAGAGTTGTCCAGCTACTTTTAGAATCAAGATGTATTTTCAGATGGATTGGCCGGTTTTGCTTATCTGCAAAACCAAAAAGTGATGTGATTTGCTTACAGCTGTTATCAGATTTAAAGAGAAAGTTATGCTCTTATTTCTTCTGTGGAATCTGTTCTCGGCCCCAGTCGTGGAGGCTTTGGGTTTTTACTCTGAGATTGTTTAAAGAGCAGAACTATGTTTGCATCTGAAGCTGATCCTTGGGAAAGCTTAATGTTGCTTCAATGCCTATCTAACTTCTGCTGCTATCAGAAAAAGTGCTCCTGCAGGTGGAGGCTGCTGTTGCAAAAAGGTCTTTTGAATTTGTACAGGAAGTATCAATAGAAGTTGCTCTGTTACAGACCAAAGCTGCTGAAATGTTAGGTCATCAAATACTCTTTGAGTTTTGACAAGTTTACCTTTGACAGCTATTCAAATATGGTTTGTTAACAGAGGGAAATAGAACACAAGTGGGTCTTTTTATTTAAAGAGTTGAGTTAATAGTTGCAAGGGGATAATTCCCACCTGTCTGCACATGAATGGCATTTCCCCCTATGGTCTTCTGTGCTGCATACAGTGAAAGTATCAGGGACATCAGCATCCCAGTGAAAAGAAGAGTTACAGTTAGAGTCTCACTATACAGTATAATATAAATGTTATATATGGTTAAATGTCCTTCTACCAGTGGTCCTTATCGCTGCCTTACTGCGCAGCTGAAGGGCAGTAGAGGTATGTGTGAAGGATGCTTTGCTGAAAATATTTGTCATCTACTATACACAGCCAAATAAAGTTGCCAGATGTATGTTATATACCTGGTAGGATCTCAACCATGTTTTCGAATGGGTGCTGTTGATAAAGGTACTATTGATCAAGCTATACCTAATTTTTCATACTTATGTACTTGCTACTCAGTGTAAGACTTTGTGTCATGGTTGTTTCCTCAATGGATTGAATTTATCTTTGCTGTGATACACAGCAAAGGAGGAATTTGGAGGAATTGGGAAATATTTTGCACATTGGTTGTAAATAGATTGATTTCCATCTGATTTACTGGTTAAAGTAGAGGAAATAACTATATGTTATATCTCTCTCTATATATATATGTATATGTAAATGTTCATTGAGCAGAGAAGAAGCTGTAGTTCCTTAGGCTCTTTGTATTTTTCATTGTCCTATCTCCTAAGAAAAATTACAAATAGAAATGCATAAATGAACTGTGTCCTCCTTCTTTCCTTGTACTAGGAGAGCCAAAGGTTAAAGATGCAATGTGAACTCTAATGCATGATTGAAGGATTGCATCACTCTCCCTGGCACCTCAGCACTTGAGGTGCTTCTACTGTGGCTGGCTCCAATGCTGCATCAGGCATCCTATATTTCTAAAAATGATGAAATGAAAAATCTCACAACAGTAGTAACGGCATTTTAAGGAGAAATGACTCTCCTGGCTCTGCCCACTGACACTGACTGTATGAGCAAGGAGCAGGAGAGGATTAGCAACTTCAGCTTCTGACTGCAGTGGAGCAGAAGTGAGAAACTGTGAAACAGACTGTGGCATGAAGCTAATGGAGAGTATGTTGGAAGAGTGAAAGCATAGCTGAGGACTGGAAAAGTAGAGGGGCAAATAGCCAAAGTTATACAGATATGGTTGAAATATCACTCATGAGCAGGGCACAAAAAGAGGGTCTCAGAGAGCTGCTCTTCTGTGGCAGCGTGGTGGCTTCTCATGTGTTTGTCTCCACAATGGTGAAAAGCTGGTGCATGAAAGCTATGACAGCTCTAGACAGTGACTTCAGTTTTGATCAAGGCTCAGTGACAACGGGCGGGGTACAAGTGATTACTCTGTAATGACAACAAGAAATACAGTTGATGACACAGGCTCAGATCTACTGACTTGAGAGCAGGGCCAAAGTGGCAGGAAGACAGGAGGAGGCCCATGAATAAACATCCTTGAGATGCCAGGGGAACAGTAACAAGACAGTTACTGGTGATTATCTTCAGGCATGTATTGAGGTGTTCAGAGCTGTGAATCAGTTGTCAGATATGTGGCCATGAGTGCAGATGCTGATGATAAATTATGTTGTGTGCTACCCCAAAATATGAATAGCAAAACTAAACTATTTCCTGAGTTTGGTTGCACAAAGAAATGTTTACTGATTGATGCACTAACTGTGTATCATGCCTAATAAAAGAAGTCTCTGCTATTCTAAAGAGCATCTGGCTCTTTTTGTGCCAAGGATGTCAGCCTGTCACACACAACTGATGAGTGGGTAGAGTGTTTTAGTCAGATATCAGAGGACATGATAGAACAGTTTTTAATTAGACCACAACCCTTGGGTCATTTATTGACACCCCTCTCTTTGTCTAGGAGGCAGCAGCAAGGTGGTAATGCCTGCAACCAACAAGAATATTTGGGTTGTAAGACTGGGGCAAGGAGGGAGAAGAGAAGTTTCCGGGTGGTGTTGCTGAATGGGAGCTGTACCTTGAGGGTATGGAACAGAGGACAGAGTTCCAGCAAAGTTCCAGTACCGTAGGCAGGCTGGGAGTACAAGCTATTTCCACAATGGCAAGGATACATATGAAATACTTTGAAATAGAGACTGGTGGAGCCACAGGGGCAAGAAATAGATTTGCATAGGGAGGGAGGAAAAGCAAAGCTTTTAAGTAGTATCCTGTCTCTGTTAACCCAAGCTAGACCTAGTCACACTGCTTATCAGGGGAAGTGCAAATAGGAAATGAGAGTACGACGATGTGAACACTGGTACAGAAGTTAAGGGATGTGTTCTCTCAAGGATGAAGCAAATGCATGTGATCTGTTATCACATCTACACACTTCCATTTAAAAAAAAAAAAAAAAAAGTCCTTGAATTAAGGTCAAAATCCAGAGAAGCTGCTAGTCAAAAACAAGAGCTGAGTGAGATGTAAAAATAGGAAATGACAAAGGAGTCCCATATCCTAAGGGAAAGACAAGTAGTGATGTCCTAACCCAGATGTCTTTCCAGTAGGCAAATGTGAATCCAAATCTAAGGCATATTAGATGAAGTGCTAAATTTGCTGATTTGCTATATCCATATTGTCACTGTTTTTAATTAAGCGACCTCAGTGTACCCTCTGACCAGAACGGTGAAGGAGGGACTGCAGGAAATCTGGCCTTCCCACACCTGGAGTTTAGGATAATGTCATCTGGTCAGTGGTTATAGTTTTTTAGCATTCGTTTTCTCTGGCCCAATCAGGAATGTATGAAGATGTATTCAAATGACACTGTAATTTTCAGCAAACAAGAGGAAGACCAGCCACATGTGATCAGAATTGGTTTTTTTCTGAATTTGGAATTTGATTAGGAAGAAAGATTGAGAGCAACCCCTGGGTAGTGTGTGCAGACTATAAGAGAGTTTTGTCCTTCAGGCTTTTAGGCAAGAGGCATATAAAACACATGATGGAATGGATGGACATCTGGACATGATGGATGTCCAGATGCAATGCAAAGAGATTATCACAAATGGAGAGAGAAGACGTTTAAATTAAATGTGGTGTTGGGGGATATGGTGTAGGGGAGAACTTTGTAGTGTAGGGTTGATGGTTGGACTTGAGGATCCCAAGGATCTTTTCCAACCTGAATGATTCTGTGAAGACAGATGTATGCATTTTTTTTTTTATTTTTTTTTTTGTGTTTAGCTAGCTATATTGGCTGGTTTTCATCTAGGTTTTTGGAAGTGGTGTCACTGCTTCCAGAATAAAGAAAGGGAACTGCACCACTGTGGATGGTGCCAGATATTCCAAGACATTTATAGTCCAGACAGATGCCTCCAGCAAGGTGAAGGAACTGCATTATATTGATGCAACATTAAGTATACTTTTAAATATAATATTAGTCTTAAGCACAAAGCTATCATGAGAGAAAGCTTATTCAGCCATTGAGAGGGCTTCCTTGCCAGCTGGTGGGAAATGACAAGCCTGACTCAGTATCTACTAAGCACTGACTTGTCTTTGATGGATATTATGTACCTTGTCATCCTGGGTAAAGGGCTGTAATTACAAATTACCACCATTGTCCCCAGTCCGCAGCTGTTTTCCTTTGAACATGGCCTTTGGAAGGTACAAACACAAGTTTCTTTTCCTCACAAGGAGGACACTTACTGTGTTTTTGGGATGGGGAAAAGTTACAGTGAGAGATGAGAAAGCCTTTACTAATAGTTATGGTAGCACTAGTGGAACTGAGTGTCTCTCTGACCTGTCCCCTGGAGAGCACTGCCCACTGAAGTAGCCCCTCTAGCCAGGGCAAGGCAGGTTCTGGCCTGAAGTAAAGAAGGACCTTTGGGAGAAGGGAAAAGTAGAGATCTCCTAAAAGCTGGCCATGGCCAAGAAGCAAAAGGACAGAGATGGCTGGGCAGATACAAGAGGCAGCCTTCTGGGGAAGAAAGCCTGAAAAAGACAACCAAATATGCTTGTCATGAGCTCAGCTACGTGCGATGTTAAGAAAACTGTTAGTGACAATGGCATGAAGTATCAGCTGAGTCCCACAGAGATGGTCCGGGAGATGCAAACCCCAGATGTTCTCAGAGGCCTCTTTTCATGGGCAATCTGCAATGCTGATGTTCTCAATTTGAAAGAAGGAAGTAACTTCTCTGCCCACTCTATGCTTGCTGTAAGGCAGGTGCCCAAATATTATCACAGAGCATTTGTATGAGCCTGATTTCCAAACACACCCATTCACCCACAGTGGAGACTAAAGTGAGAGCAAAGAACAACTGGAAAATTGGCCACAGCATGTGATTTATTTGCAAAGCTAAAAACTTGGACAAAAGTCTACCTTGGACAAAAGAATAACAAAGCATTCCTCACAACCCATGTCAGTGTCACAGAGAAAGGTAAAGGCACAGATGAAAAGAGAATGTCTGATTCCTTGAGACATGAAAAAGAAACAAATTGGACATTGTGCAAAACCACATTTGTCGTGGAACGAGATGGGTGGTGGGAAGGGGTCACAAACGGAGAAGCAACAGCAAAGGGCAGCAAGATGCTGCTACCAAGCAACAGACCTACTATTCCTTTAGAAATAATCTTCTGCCTCATCTCCCAGGCTCCACTCATGTCAGGGCTATTTGCAGGGTGGTATGTGCAGAGCAGACCCGTGACCCAGTACTGCCAGCCTGAACATTAAACTGGGTGACACAGCTCTGGGGCACCTGCTCCCTGTAACACTCCTGGAAGCACTGGTACAGGTGTTGGCCGCTGCAGGGTTAAAGCTGCTCTGGCATCTACCCATGGTTTTTGCTAATGAACCATCTGGCTTAGTAAGAGAGGTTGTTCAGCCACAAATCAGCAGTTTTCTTGCAGATGTTTGCTGTTTGCTACTTCTTAATTCCCTTTCTCCCAGTTCATCCTCTTGCCTTGCACAGCTCTCGCTGTGTCATTTGTCACAATTCTTTCTGCAGAGGTAGGTTTCACTGCAAATGTACTGATGTCTGGGACTTTCATTATGATTATTTCTTTCTGGGATCAGAACACCAAGTTTCAGTGTCTCAGAGGTATAGATTTTCTGTCTGAAGTGAAGGTGTGACATCTTCTGCAGATTCTGCTGGGACACGTTTCTTTCCTGGGTGTACAGAGCTAAAAGGGGTAAATATCACAATGTACTTCCCTCTTCTTTGAGTTTAGTTTCATCAACTATGTATTTAAGGTATCAGACAGGGTAGTTTACCTTACAACAGTCATGACACCATTTTGCTATGGACAAGGACACGGAAAATGTGCTACATTCTACCCTGCTTTTGTAAGTTACAGACAAACATGTCCAAAGGAAGAAACACCAGCGCTCAGGATCTGGGCACTGCTCTTGGAAGAACGTAAATTACAGGGTCCAAAATCTGGACCTTGATGTTTGTGCAAAGGAGAAATTATGTAATGGAGAGATAAGTCTAATGATCTCCAGGGAATTTTTATAAACTACATCCTCCTCCTCCATTTCTCCCCTTCATTTTATCTCAGATGATACCGTTCAGTGCATGTTCTTTTAATTACCTCTTCCTTTGCTCCAGGGTTGGCATTACATTTCCCATGCAATTTACATGAAAACTAACCTTTCACATTGGTGCAAATCCACGTGGGTGGAAATAATGTGCATTGCCCAGTAACCAGAGGCTTTTGATAAGACCCTGGAAGACGTTCCGCAAGAACTAATCTGCCATGCTTTTGTAATAGCAGATCCTTTCCTAAAGCTGTTCTCCTGCATGATGTTGCTGTACTGAGACACCATGAGATTTAAGATTTTATGAAATGTTACCTCTGCATCTAGAAAATTTTTATCTGAAACCAAACTAATAATAATAATAATAATTAAAAAACCCCAAACCTCTTAGGAAAGGAGGAAAATGTGAAAGAAACCCGAGGGCCTTAATCAATATCTGTGTGGGGGACAACAATGTCTGCAGCAGGTAGCAGCTTCCTGAGGGATGGCTCTTACCTATTTGCTTTCTTCCTGTGAGTAGTGAGTTTAATGGATAGGGTCCCTCCAGGTGGGCAATCACAAAACTATCATTTTTATTTTCCTGACAGAAAATTGCACCTCTTTTTCCTAGCAGAAAATGACATTTCCCCTAGAAAATTCTGATGCTTTTGCATAAGTGGTTTTCCTTGTCAGAGAATGTCTCTGAAGCAACATTTCCCACTGGTTTTAACAATCTAGGCAAATTCTTGAGCAAATTCTTCTTCTTTGCTAATTTATTTTTAGTTAGCATGCTGCTCTGGCAGCACAGTCTCTCCCCAGGTAGCCTGGGAAGCAGGTGGAGACCACAGTTCCTCTCTCTTCACTATTCTGAGCATGAAAGAGATGTTTTGCAGATGCTTTTGGTCTCTTTTTGGAATCTTTGGAAAAATTTCCCTCAAATCATAAGGAAGAATAAACCCTTTCTCTGCTCAGAGTAATGGCTGAAGGTGGTAATGATCTGGCCCTCACTTCCACGATTTACAACCGCACGTTCTTACTGGTACAAGAAGAACTCAACTAAATAAATCAAGATTATTATAACTGTCTACGCTTTTTCATGCCACAACACAAGAGCCTTGAACCTCTCTTCATCAGACTCTGTCCTATCCAGCTACCAAAGTCCATCCATGGTCTCTGAAGCGCTCTACCTCTCGTTAACAGTTTTCCTGCCTTAAAATGTGGATATCAGCAGCATTTACCCAGCACATTTAAGGCTCCATTTTATTTTGTTATATTGGATATTTCAGATATATATATATATTTCTCTTTTTACAGAGAGCCATTAAGAGGAGATTCCTCTTACCGTGCTGCAGCTACGTGGACCTCAGCGGCCCTGAACCACGTGGTGGCCACAGCTCCTCATCCTTCTCCTAGAGATTGTTTCATCTGCTGAGCAGGGGCTGGTGGTTGGTCATAATCCTTCCTTTGTCATGTGAGGGAAGCTTTGGAAAAAGACAGTGTGTTCAAACCTGAAAATGACAACAAAGCAAAGCATGTTTATACCACTGATGATGGAAGCCATATCTATTGCTAGAATCTCAGATTTTACTCTGTTCCCAGAGAAGTCCTCAGAATTTTTATTTTTAATTTCCCAGTCATAAACCACAATACAACTGAATATGGATGTCAGCGAGAAACAGCACCAATGTCCTAACTTTGATATTATTTACTGTTCACAATTAAGTTTATAGCAGACTCTTGGTGTTTCTTAAGTAGATGTTTATACTCTTATGCATGGGTTTTATATTTAATAGGCCTATGCTCAATGGACCTTGAAATTAATTAAAGAAGAACATAATTCATCTAAATTATTTCAGACAAGCTCTTTTGCTACTTACTATCTTTGAATCTTTAAATGTTATCCTTTTGTCAAGACAATTTGTTGGGAAGCCTGAATTCATTAATAAGGAAGATCCTCATAACCATCTGTGAACTACTCAGGGGCAAGTATTTCACTGTCCTCCAGAAAATCCTAACTGTGTGATGCTTTGGGGTACACAGATGTTTCAAATTCCCTGTCAGACAATCCCATCAGGCGGCAGGTGATAGGTGACCCCATTTGATTTCACTAATTGAGTTGCGCTTGGATTTCCCCTGGGTTTGGCAGGGAAAGCATCTCTGATAAGGATTCACGAGAAGAATAAAATTCACATGGTAGTATCAGCTGTTCTGCTGGGAGAGAGAGGGAGAAGGAGGAATTTCCTGCACGTGTCCTGAACCTGGAGCCAGGCCATGAAAAGACAGGCTTTATTCCTTATGACTCCGATTACGGTGATGGATGGTACTATACAGAATGTTTTCTTCTGTACTCTAACTGAAATACAGCCCAGGCCTCCCTGACCTCTTCCTGCCTAGATATTAGTCTTTTTTTGGACATGGGAAGCCTTCTTTTTCTCCATGGACAGCACACCTGCCCTGGCTGATGAGAGGGGCTGGGTGGACTCTGCTAAAAATGCTCAGACAAGTGATACCTTGTAGAACGTTAAATGAGAGTTCACAGACGGGCTTCATGGGATTTATGCATATTTCTGAATTTTAGCTGGAAACTAAACTAAACTAAACTTTAGCCTGAGCTAGTCAGGCTGTTCTGTGGTGGGAGTATTGTTGTCAGGAATGCTGCTCCATAACCAATTAGCTACTTAAGGCTGCTGTGAAACCAGAGGACAGATTAGCATTGTCTAACTTTGGTTTCTGGGGCATTCATTTTAGGAATACAGTCATCCTTTTCCAATCACAATTGGAGACACTGACAGAGGCTGATTCCGCACCACTTTCTAATCACTGCCTGTGGCAGCAGCTTAATATTACCAGAATCCTAATTAAATTTAAAGTGAACCTGGTCTGAATCTGGGCTGCATCTGAAGCAGTGGTGAGGAATGGGACTGGGCCGCCAAGCGCCTCCAGACTGGCAAATGCCAGTACAGACTTAATATCTTCCAGTTTCCAAGAAAGCAAAACTTGCTGCATCAGGAGCATCAGTTTCTGGGAACATTTCCACGATTGTCCTGCTACGCTAGGATTAAATCACAACACCATTACTGATTCCTTAAGACAGTCATACAGTCGGTCTCAGATCCTTTTTCTCACCACAGATTTCAGCTTTCTCATGACTTATGTTTCTCAGGAGTTATGAGATCACGACTAAAAGGCAATTTCAGTGGAGAATGAGCTTTCCTACTAACTGGCTCAGGACTGTGGACGTTAAAGCGGAGTCGTTTGGTGGCACTTCCAAAGAAGGTGAGGTAAGATTCATGTTTGCATTGGCTTTCCTGTAGTTGCAACCCAATCAACAATGTCTGAGAAGAAGGAATCAAAGAGAGATTAAATCTCATTTTGTAACAAGACAAAAAAAAGGCAGGATCACCAGACAAAAACTGGTATTCATGTACTCTGCTATTTAGTGTGAAGTGGAGTTAAAGATTTTTACACCTTTAGCAGATCTCAAAGCAGTTTCCCCATATGCGCTGAGTAAAGTATGTTTTTAACTGTTATGCTTAACATTGTTTTCATACACTTTTCATTTTTCTTTGACTGCTCTGTCACATCTACCTCCTGATATTGCAATTATGTTCTGCCACAGGCTGAGGAGACAAAAGTTTACTGGTGACTGGAAGGCTGAGGGAGCAATAGATGGCATTTCTCAAGGATCTCAAAGTACTGTTCAACCATTGTATGCAATCATAAACAGAGAGGAAAAGTCAGATGTGCAGTAAATGGAAGAGGCACGGCTGGCCTCGCCCACACAGGTACACATATGTACGTATAATCAAACTTGAATTTTGAATTTACTTTCCCTAGATCATGCAGGGTATGAAATTTATCTTCATCCTGCTGAATACACGTATTTTTGTTTACTCCTTTGCATGATGCTCATCTTTTAACCCTATAAATATTTATTTTATAGTTCCTAGTTTATCAACTGGATTCTCAGAAGAGGTTGAGAACTGTTTACTGCATTACTGGGAACTATTTTCTGCATTATTTCTGGTGATGCTCTTTGAGATTTTAGGAAAAAAAATATGTTTGAAGGATCCTGGTTACCTCTGAGTGTTCTTGCACTGTTCCATAGGTATCAGTTTGATTTGTAGAGAAACATTGTGCATTTTAAAATTATCCGCACTAGCAATATTTGATTTTTAAGGATTGCAGAAAATAGGATCAATGAAAGATTTGTTTAGAATGTGCTGGGAAGGCAGAGAGTCAAAACTGCCAAGCCCTGGAAATTCTGAGATGCAAAAATTAGAGATACTTATTGCTAGAAAAAGTTGCACATATTCTCATAGCAATCCACCCTTTTTATCTGGCAAATATTTTCAGTGAAAATAATAAACTGAAGAGAAACCTTGTATGTTTCTGAGCACATTTCACAATTACAATGCTCAGGGAGAACAGAGCTGCTGATGCTGTCAATAACTTGCTTTGAGTTTCATTTCAAGGTACAAATGAGAATGCAGCCTTTTCTGAGACCCAGAAGATGCACGGAAGTTCAACTCTTTTATTCCCCTTTGTCATACTGAAAGTCGTCATTGCAGAAGGGAGAGTCAATGTTAGGGGAGATTTTACATATTTGGTTACATCAGTCCAACAGCCGGGAATTAGGCAACCTTTCAGCTTTTGGACAGGAATTCAGGTGGGACTTTCTGAAAAACTCCCCTCTAATCTCATCTTTAACGCCATCCGTAAACCCACTGCCGTGTGCCTAAGATCCACTTTAGGCATTCAAATAACCTCAAAGAACACAACTCTTTTCAGGATTAAACACATTAGTGGGAGAGATAAAACAAATTATGTTCTGGATTTTCCTCTTGGAAGCATGTTCCCAGCATCTGTCCACGCCTGTTTTAAATGATTGCATGCATTGTCAGGGTCCTGCTTTGAGGCTGAAGATTTGCTGGAGAGCCTTTGGAGATGCCGTCTCTCTCCTTTATTTTATGGTCTTTTTGTTAGAAAGCTCTCCCGGAACACAACCCCACCTTCTCTTTTATCAACCTAATCTTTCCATGTCTTTTTTGTCTTTGTGCTTTACATTATAATATATTTTGCACTCTCTTCTTTAAGTGTCCTTACATGTCTCTAATACAAGTTGTTTGATGCTTTAAAATTTTATCTCACATTTCATGCTTTCCCATCCTTTGCATTGCTGGGCCTTGCATCCAGTTGTCTTTACAATCCTGGCTTCTAAAACCATGTCAATAAAACCACTAACCTGGAAAGCTTTCAGGAGACCCATGCCAGAAGTCACCTCTACTGAAGGACTAAGTGTGAGATTTAGTAAGGTGCTGTGGACCTACTGATATTTTTTCCATTATTAGCCAGTAATGTTAATTCTTGTGAATGAACTAGAGATAACTTGCATTTCAAAATAATTTTTTATTCCTATGGAGCGACAGCCTGATAAAACCCTTAGAATTAATTAGTTTACATATAGCTGATGAATCATTTTGTGCCTCGAATGCCTTATTGAAATATACCAACTTCACTAGCTCGAGTGGGACAGAAATCAGACATGAAACAATTCCACCAGTGAAGGCTGTGAGACGGTGAGCAGCAACCGTTCCCTTTGGGTGGCTCTATTTCTTTATCTGCCAAGTTAATATATAGTCAGGAATAAAACAGTAAGGAGCAGCTGAAAGCTACATGTGGAATCTATTGAGAAGATGTGTAGATCAATTTGAGAGGATTTAGGTCAGCTTTCTGCTTAGGTCTGATTTAGGTCAGTTTTCTGTTCTGTTCTGTATTCATTCTGTTCTATGATTCTAGTTTAGGCTTTAAGAATAAACGTTTAAAGACAAAGAGTAATGTCTTTAAGTGGTGTAACTCATGCATTTTCATTGGGTTAAGTGCAAATATGGAAATATACACCAGAGCAGACCTGACCCGCAGTGTTACCCAGAGCATACTCCTTATTCAGAGAATGCCCTCTAAAGGACGAATGTAATACATAATCTTACTTGATAATATGCATTCATGTCTCAGAAGATGCTGGGGAATTATTAGCCTTTGACAGACTTCCTTTTGGCTTTAGCAATTAGCAGAAATGAAACTTGTTAAGATTAAATTTATCCTTTGGACCATGCATAGTTTTAAATATTTTTCTCTAACCCCATGAAGCAATGAAAGAAGCCAAGCACTGAATTTTCAAACAATTATGCAGTGATTTAACCAGCTCCTACTGAAGTTATTCAGACTATGAAAAGGACCTATATGAAGAGGAAATTCTTGGCCTTTAGAGCTCCTTTGAAAAGTGTGCCCTCTTTCCCCAGCATCTGAAAATAGCATGTGAGCACAGGGGATTGCTGAAGGTGGAAAGAGAGAGCAGGGTTTGTGGTATTGTTTAAATTGCTGCCCATGTATGCTTTAAGTTAGATTGATAGTATCCTCAAATGAAGAACATAGCCTTCTTTTAGTGCTGGGAAGGTGAAATTGCTGTATGATGCAGCGCTGAAGCCTTTCAGAGGAACGGCTGGGGTCTGAGCCTTATTAACCAAGCTTATTGATGCAGGCAAATGAAATGAAAGTCAGTAATTTGCTGATGAAATGGAGTTCAGTGGATTGCTTCGTCCATTCCATGCTGGACTGGTCTCTACCATACATTACCCTCCACCGTGCCCAGCTCAGTTTTAAGTAATGGGACTCCTGACACTTTTCTTGTTACATTTACAAAAGTAATGGCTTCCTCTTTTTGTTCACTTGATAGGTTAAAATGTATTTAAGTGGAAAAAACAGTCCTGATGGTAGACCAGTATTTTTCTGAACTGCACATAGAGCTCATTAAAGCAGCAGCTGCCGGTGAAAGTTTATTAATGTGTAAAGGTTCCTGTAGATTGGTGTGGATCCCGGGTGGAAGCTGAGCAGAAGTAGCCACGGTGGTAAGAATGTGGTGAAGCTGCGGCTGGTCATGATTACAGCGTTGATGGAGCAGGCACAGGAAAACAGTCATCCTTACCTGTCGACAAATATGTTATTTCCATCACACAGCAGGAAGAAACTTAGAAAAAAATGAAGCAGAACTGCAGATCTGTATTGGAAATTATTATCTAAAGTCAACTGACTGTGGGAAATCCTTATGGAAAAATGGTGTGATGGGTGTAGAGGTGTATTGCTGTAGGATTTTATAGGTTGGTTGAAGATCAGAGGTGCAATTTGCTATTCCATAAAGTATCTTGAGTAAGTAATCAAGAGCCCCGTTGCTGTCGAATAGTATCAGATGTCTGGAAGGTCTGTCTCACTGGGCCGGGCTGTGGGAGCTGGAGCCTGTCCCTGCTGTGCTGTCAGCGGCACCGGGGCGGTGGTTTGTCACCCGCCGGTCTCACCGAATGGTGGTGACACACGGGCTGTCCCTGCCCCAACCACCATGGCCCCGACACGGGATGAACCCAGCTTCGTCTCAATGAGCAAAGCAACAGCGAGGAGGCTGTGGGAGTCTATGTCAAGGCAGTGCATCCCTATGGTAACAGGTCTCTTTACATCCCGGGCTGGTGAATGACCACAAAATGGGGCCCTGACCCACCAGGAGCTGCACAAAATTAGAAATAAAGGCCTAGATGCATTACTGCTGTGGAGAGTGGTGAGGTGTTTAGGGTGTCTGTTTGTCCTGAGGAGGTCTAACCTCTCACTGAGGGGTGGGAAAGCGTTGGAGGGATGGGGTGACTGTCGCTGTCTCAGATCAGCTCCTACTTCGGAAAGTATAAAGTATTTAAAAGGCCTCTGCCTAATTATTATGTCTACGAGTGGCTATCAAAGCCTAAGTAGCACAGGTGACAGGCTTTTAAGCACGAAGTAATGAGCTGCCCAGAGACAGACATATTTCCCTCTCCTGGAGTAGGTTTGGAGCATTCTCATTTCAGAGAGCCGGCAAAGCCTTGGCCGAGGCTGTGATATCTGGAGGACTATCTAAACTCTTAACGCTGCAGAACAGGGCTCGAGCATCAAGAACCTTACCGGAAGAAACCTTTTTTTCAGTTCAAAAGGCAGCTGGGTTCAGACAGTTTGGGTGCTGGGTCCGTGGTACCGGCTGGATTTCACCCCAGAGCGAGACGGGGAGCTCAGCACAACCCCCCGCTGCCCCCGGCACTGGCGGTGCGGCCTGGCATCGGACCCCTGGCGAGACCCCTTCCCAGCACCCTCAGCCCCGACAGCCCCCCCCAGAGCTAAGAAGGGCTCCTTGAGTCAGCGGTTAGTCAAATAAAGGCATTCCTCCTTTTCTGCGTCTGTCTTTTCCATCTGGGATGCCCAGCACTGGGATCTTTCCCTGCCGGAGGCAGGAAGGACAGTGCGTGTGAGCAGGTACCGCCTGCCCACGGGAGGTGGGACGTGGGACGTGCCAAAGCCTGTTCCTGCTGAAGCCAGGCCACCAAAGGGCTTGGGAAGGTCCATCTTCCGCTGCCTCAGCCTGGGGAGAGCCAGGGATGCGGCGGGAGACAGATGTCCACACAAAGAGGGCCAGGGAATTTGGGTTAGCATTTTTCTAATTAATCTTTTTATGACTTTTTTTCAGCTCAGAGTAAATCTATTTAAGGTTCCCTGCTGGTTTCAAAGAAGGAAAGAAAAAGGTTTTTAATTAGAGCTGTACAGTTCATGTAGCTAATGAATCAATAGTTATTGAATAGAGTGGAAGCTTCTTCAAAGCACACCCAAAGAGTACAGTAAATCCTTCCTTTAACAGGTTTAGTTCCATGGCAAGTGATCTTTTAAGAGGATTCTCCATCATATATTGGCCTGAACGTATGGTTTTTTTCATGTATTCTCTTGAGTTCATCCACGTACTAAGTGCTTGGATGTCCAGTGGTATTAATTGTAGCTGTCTTTGAAGATGTGGGTATTAAACAGTCACAGACATACTTGTCGATTAATGCACTTCTTAAAATTCTGGTATTTTCTGTATGGAGTTTTTGGAAGTGTTGCTAAATTGGTTATCCCTACAGACCACTGAAAATGGCCTATAAATATTCACTCAATTTATTTTAATAGCTCCTTTAATTTAAAAGTTAAGGCTACAAAATACCTTCAATTAACAGATTGGAAAAAAACAAATTCAGGCCATCAGATGGAAAGGCCTTCCTGAAGTGATGCCTTAACATCACGCCAGTCACACTTCCTTAGGGAACAAATTGAGATTCATAAAGGAACACACTTCTCTGGATCAAGAACTCATTGTACAGTACAGAGTTTTTTGGAGAAGATCCTTCTCTAAGGAACACCCCTGGCCAGCTGCTTCTTCAAAGCAAAGCCTTCAGGTATGGATGCAGACCTGCACCTTCAGAACTTGTCCACACTTCTTTGAGGAGGTTTTGAGAACATTTGAGGACATAAACACATCAGACTTCAGATACAATGGTTAAAATAATGCTACCTGACTGCTGAGGACAACGCCTCGGTCTCACAGGAAGGTGCCTGTGCAGCCTCTGGCATGTTTTGGGCACAGATATCACCTGTATTGGCCGAGCTGTCTTTATCCTGCTGAGCTCCCTCTGCTCCAGCCACTTGCCACGATGCGCTGCAGGGTTCAGAGGGAGCAGATGGGGCTGGTCCTGCTCAGACTCCTCCTGCTGGATCCGGAGCAGGAGGGACTGGAGCTCAGCAGATAATGAAATATTGCTCTGATTTCTTCGGTAATTCAGTTTGCTCAGGAGTTTCACTGATGCCCAAAGGATTTCTGCCTTGTGGAAAGGGAAGGGGGTGTTCTGCCTTGTTTCGGGGTTTTATGTGGGGTCTTTTCATTACAGATGAAGCTCAATAAACCTTTCAACTGAAAAGCTAAGGCACTTTGATGGTGACAGAGGGCATGAAGCCCACATACACACGCACCAACAGTGTCTGTGCACCTTCAGGTAACCCAGGTGCACTGTGCAAAGGTTCAGCTCTCATCACACAGGCTAAAAGTCCTTGTCTTGGGAAAAGCCAAGCACCAGGGCATTTGCCTCAAAAAGGGCTGCTTTGTAAGACCTAAATCATTACAGGGAAATCTAAGCTTTCATTTTCTAAAAGCTCTCCAGCCTTCATTTGAAGAAAATGCACCTGAAGGTATGCCAAGACTATAAAGCTAGAAAGCATATATATGATACATATATAATGTATTGCAATTATATAACATGATACGTATGTTTTATATAATAGAATATATTAAGTATATTTAATCTCATGATTTTCAGATTAATATCCTCCTTCTCAAGGGTGTCTGTGCTGATTCAGGAACATTCATAGCTGTTAGCATTGAAAAAGTTTTCCTTAACAAAAATTAAAAAGCTACAAAGCAACTTTTTGGATCAAGTATTTTAAAATCTGCAATTAAAATGCTTTTTTGGTTAAGCTGTTCCCATAAATATTCTAATGTATTGTCTTGCTAACGTCTGTGTTATGTCCTACCAGAAGACAGATCCCAGCTTCAATGCCTTTTTCATTCTTTTTTTTTTCCATTTTCAAAAATTCTCTTTCTAGAGCTCATCATCTGGTGTCATGTGTTATGCACTAAAATTCATAAAATGCATAAAATTCAGTAGCTTTGTATTAAATTTAGGAAACATTTAAACAATTTAAATGTCAGAAGGGCCTTGATAAGAAATCTAGAAACCCTTAATACATCAATATGAAAAAGAGGGAGCCCAGCTGTGCTTATTTGACCTTGTTTTATTATTACCAGAGAATGCTGGTGCCTGGAGCACCTGAATGTCCTTCTAAAGGTACCTCCTGGCAAGTGATGAGGAGCAGCTAAGCAATTCAAAAGCATAATTAACTTTTGGATGCTCTTTTCTGACTTGATAACCCAAGGTTATAATGTGTTCTTTAGGAGATGCTAGTGTTCCCAAATTGCATTTCGGCTGGAAGGATCTGTGCTGCAAGGAGCTGCACCAGAAGGCATTTTCCAGGTTTCCTTTCTAATTGAAATTTTATTATCTCTTAGAAACAGGATAAATGTAGTGGGAATTCCTTGCTCTGCTGATGAAAAAATTCCCCCCTCCTTTGAGTTTGTGTATCTAAGCGGGTTTATCTCTGAAAAAATGGATATAATAGTATATAAGTGGATATAATAATGCTTACATGCCTCAAAAGAACATTGTGTGGCATAACCAGCTGATTAATTGACTTTTGTGGTATGCACCATTTTCTATTGATTCTTAGATTTCATGTGTGTGTGTCAAAAATCAGGTTGATGGATAAATGTTAAGTGATTCATACAGAGAAAAACAATTTTAAGTTCACATATAAAATGTTGTGTTCCAAGAGACCATTCTCACTCGGGAGTGAGACCTTGGGGAGATTACAGACAGTGCCATGAAATTGTCAACTTAGTGTTCAGCAGCTGTATGAAAAGCAAACAGATGCTCAGAAATATTAGGGAAGGAATAGAGGAGAAAAGAGAAGACACCATTATGACAACAAATACGTTCATGGTGTGCCTACACCTTGACAGCTGGGTACAATTCTGGTCCTCCCATCTCGAAAAAAAAGTATATCCTTAAAGTGGAGAAGGTTCAGAGAATGGCAACAAGGATGATTCAGAGGTGTGGAACAGCTTCTGCATGAGGAAACCCAAGGTACATCTACCAGTTTTAGTTCAGATCAGGCATCTTTTTATGAAGCGAATCTTCAAATCATCCTCACTTACTGCACTTTAGTTCAAACACAGGACCGTCTTGGAGCACCTGAACTGAATTCCTTTTGGATGAAACAAAGCCTGACCAAGTTCTGGAACATGCATAGTGCAACCCACCTGCTAATGGGTATACAAGCTGCAGGACCAATTTTAAGCTAGTTGGAAGAAAAAGCCTCCTGAGGATTCTGGGGACTCTGCCTTGATAGTTTTGTTTTACAAATGCACTCCTATTACGTATGGTAAAATGTAGGCAGGTCAACCTGAAAAAGAGATGATTTATTGGAGATATGAGAGAGGTCAGCACAATTCTGAGTGGCATGGAGAGAATTCTAGGGATCAACTGATTGCTGTATTTTTTCAGATACAGGTCCCATAGAATTAGGTATGATGCTAATTTGGATCAGATTCAAAACAAAGAAAAGGATGTGATTCTTCATGTGACATGCAGTGGACCTGTGGAACTCCTTGCCAAAGGATGCTGTGTATAGATAAAGGCAGACTGGACAAGTCCTTAGAACAGAGATCTGCTGGCTTTTACTAACTGGGTTACTATTTGTGTCAGGATCAGGAAATCTCCTTGACTGAAAGTTGCTACATCACGTATGTTCCCTTTTCTTTCTCTTCCCTACATGTCCACTTGTGACCACTGCTGGAGACAGAACATTGACCAAGGTAGGCCCTTGCTCTGAGCTGGTGTTATCTTCTTTCTTGTGTTATGTTATATTCCTATATACCTTTTTAAAAAAAAAAAAAAAAAAAAAAAAAAGATCTTTGAATAGATAGTTAGACTTGAATTTGAATTTTACCTTTGTGGCTGATGCTGCTGATTTCCATACCAGAAATGTTTCTCAGGAGCCTGTACCTGTTAAATTAAAGTGTGTTTTTCTAAAGAAGTTCTAAATGAATCATTTAGATGATTTTCAGCATCACAGGCTACCTAGACTCTGAATTACCACAACAATAAAGGGTATTCATTTGAAGCAGCCACAATTTCCTGATGATATTTTATGTTCATTTTCATTTAAGTTTTATCATGACAACACTGCATAATTTCATGTGTGTACAGAAAAGCGATGTGTGTTAAAGGTACAGTTGGAAAGGAGGAGGGGAGACAGCTGAGGGAGACCCAGTCTTATTAGTCTCAGTCTGTTTATGTCATTTATGGCCAAAAGAACATTTTTTTCTTATATATATGAATGCCTGTATGTCATAGTGAAATAAATCCACCTTTGGGTTGAACACCACAATTTTTAACAATAAACAGCAACAGTGTATTTGACATTTCTGACACAAGGAATGCGATGTCTGATTGTGGTGGTAGAAGGTTTGAAACGTTCTCCTTCGAGAGAGGGTATAGTTAGGTGATGCTGTGCCAAAGCCATAAGGTTTGTCAAACTCTGAATTGAATAAAAAACAATTGGTTTAGAGCGATGAATTAAAGCTCTGTCCTCTGGGAGAAAAAGGAGCTTGCTTGATCTGACAGTCAGAAATGCTCAGAACCCCCCCTTTTTTGTTTTTGTTTCACCCAGGGCACAATGCTTCCAGCCACACCGTTTCCCGAACTGCTCTTCCTGGGGGAGGTGTTGGTTATGGAGGGGACAGTGCCCTGTGTTCCCATCGCTGGACGCCTGTCCTTACCGGGGTCCCTCGGCGGTGGCAGGGTCAGGGTCTCCTGGCTGGCAGGTGTTAGGTGTGAGGGGTGGTTAGATCCCAGCCCGGGGCGGCACAGCTGCAGGGAAAACTTCGTGTTACAGCTGAATGACTAGACTGAGCAATAAGGGTAATTGTTTCAGGTGAGTCAGGCAAGACTCATGAGCCAACAGTTCACCATATTACAAGATGCACTTTCTTAACAGCTGAGGACCCTAATTCCTGTAACTGTACTCTGCTGGTAGCCATCTCCCGCTGCGGGACAGCAAGATGTGGCTGTGTCAGGGACCAGTCGCTGGGGTGCCGGGCAGTGCTCTGGCTCCCAGCTGCTTCTGTGGCTTGAACTGTGCGTAGCTGGAGAGCACAGCACCAGGAGCTGCCAAAAAAGAGCATACCTCTGCTCTGGCCTCTGGCTCAGATCGCTGACATTTCAGAGATATGTAATCATTAAGAGATATGTAATGTGCTTTTTAAAGATAGATGATCTGTATCTTATTTTTAGGTACAATTTCACATATAGTGGGAAAAGGATTTATACAGATATTGGTTATCAGCACCAGGCAGTTGTCAGCTTTAAAACTTTCAGAGGGGAGAGAGATTCCCAGAACCTGCTGGGGGTGATTTAGAGAGAGCTGAGGCTCAAGGGGTTGATATATTCCTGCTGTTCAAGTTCTCTTTTGATTGTGATAAGAGTGATTTCATCACCAGCGCCCTGCTCCTGTAGGTGTAAATACTTGCTTTGCCCTGGGAAAAGCTGTGCCAGAGTTATCGTCAATGCATGTGATACCATGCACCAGGTGTTTTCAGTATGAAATATGCCTTCACAGTAGCTCAGCAGGAACATAATTTCAGAGTTTCTTTTGTTTGTTCTCATTGTACTTTGTGTGTATGCAGGAGGGGGTGCCCTCACACTTTAATGTAGGCAACTAGAAATGAGAAAAGTGCTAAAATGCAGGAAATGCCATGGTACAGCACCTGTGGAAAGACAATTAAAGAGAAATCAAGATTAGGGAATACATTTCCATTCCCCCCAGAAATTCTTGAATTGAGAGATGGTATAAAATGAAAAAAACCTAACTCTTAGCTCCAGTTTCCTTCACAGGTTTGATTTTTATTTGACTTTCCCTTCTAATATGACAAAGGTTTTCATCTGATCGTGGGATGTTTCTGTCTCTGAAGGCAGAGGAAAGGGTTAAGGCTCTACCAATTGTTCACCAGTTCCTCCCCTCAAAGACTGGGGTAATGTATGGGAAGGTCTATGAGCATGCCATTTCTGTATTTTAATCCTCTTCCATTAAATTCTAATGACTGGTTGCTAAACGATGTCATGCATTTCCTGCTCTTTTTACGGGGAGCTGTTTTATAAAGCAGCAGCTTGGAAACGTGCAGGAAACAGTCATCTCTGGAATTGATTGCATTTCTGATAGAGCACTTTTGTACTGTATCCCTGGAGAAATTCTGCAGGTCATAATGGCTTATGTTCTCCTTGTAGCTGCAGCATAATAATTCAGAGAAGTAGAATACAGACGGCAACTAGATCTACCATCTTTAAACCTCTTACTAGACTCAGCTCATAGAGTTTCCTTTTTTTTTTTAAATGTATTTAAAGAAAGCAGACCATCATTATTAGTGAAGGGGACTGAAGGGCTATGTGCAATGCAATGAAAACCTCTGGCTCTGAAATAGCTAATGTTTATGGATTGGATGGGAGTGTGATCCACAAGAAACATGTCCAATTTGATCAAGTGATGTGGAAAGGGCAGTGGAACAAAAGCAATATTTGCATACACTGGGATGGCAGTAATGATCTTGCCCCTGCTGCCAGTCACACAGGTTCATTAGAAATGGGTGTCAGCCATTAAGCTTTGATTTTCAGCACAGATAAGTAATGAACAAGCAAATAAAGGAAACAAAGGGTGGCCACACCGCAGAGCGGCTGATTATGCCGAGAGGTTGGCTGCTGCTGTCCTGGCTGGCTGTTCAGTGCAAGGGGGTGATTCCCTTAATTTCTGTTCCCATAACTTTGCCCTCAGTCAAATATTGGTAAGAAATGTGTGGCTCTTACATGGACCTTCCCTGAAAAATTGCTTTCCTTGGTTGCTGATAGAAATCAACAAGACAGCCAGCCAGCCAGAGTGAATTCCTCCTGATGTGCCAGATTCAGTGAGTGCTTGGGTATGCAGAAAGCATGGAGAAGAAAAAAGAGCTTTTGCAGCTTATAAAACACACAGCATTTGCTGTGATTTCTTTTTTACCATTTGCAAGTGTGCTGGTCCTGAAGAATATATAAAAATAGGGATGGTTTTCACTTTTTCCTTCTGCAGATGCCTGGAATTTTAGCATGGGACTAAAGGCCTGTGCCAAATAGTAATTGGTACTGAACATAAATCATTCTGCTAGTACCAGGCTGTCACAAGCGGCGTTTTATGGCTGGACTCGAGTTTGCCTGAGCTGATTCTCCATGACACACTTACATAGTAGCTTAGGCCAGTTTTTCTTTAATACTCTGGTAATTTGGACATTCACTGAACTGCCTTGGCACCAACGTTGCAGGTGGGCCAAGAAAATGTTCTGCTGTGACCAGGGAAGGATACTTAAAATATATTGGTAAATGTGCTTCTGGTTGCTACTACAACTTCAGGAAGGTCACTTAGCTTCTCGTTATTTCAACTTCTCCATTTATGAAACGATGATATTATGATGTCATTGAGTGCAAGGGAAGTTAACAGTTAAATATTTGCAAGGGATTTTGAGACTTCACATAAGAAGTTTTGCAATACCGGTGCCTGAGAAGAATCCATTGGTTTCAAAGCTTTTCATGTTGGAGAATCTAGCCTGCACTTTTCCCCAGAAATATAACAATGAGCATATAACAGGGATGGCAGAATGGAATGTGCAGCATATGACTAATGGAAACTCGAAATAATTAATATGATTTTCACTAATGATTTCACTAGCTCCTAATGATGTACAATCATCTTTACATTAAGGAGAAAAAATAAAATACAAAATGCAGCTATCCTAAGCTGTGGTTCATCATTTGTTGTATCTGCTCTCCCAAGCCCTAGACACGTGCAGCAGTGGAGAAGGTACAAAGAGAACAAGCAGAAAAGCACTTGAGATTTTTAGTTTCTACCATTTTAGCAAGATTATTTGAAAATTCACGGACGTGATTTCTGTTGTGGTGGTCTGTCAGATGGTTTGCTCCTTGCTTGGACACTGTGCTGAGAAGATGAGGGCTTGAGGAAAGCTAAGCTTGAAATTCCTGCCAGAGTTGAGTGGTGAGGACCTTGTCCTTTTTTCTGGTGCTCTTTTTGTATGGTTTTAGGCATGTTGAATTTGATAGCTTATTCTGTAGAGTCATCTAATCAAACGATAATCAAGGGGTAAGTGGCAACATCAGGATAAGGAAAGGAAGGAGTGGGAAAATGGTAGAAACCTCAGAAGCAGGGCTGAACATCAACTCAGAAAGCACAGTGCTAACTCTGCAAGGAATGGCAGTGACATCCATTATCTCTCTCTGCCTTTTCTGTATACTGAAAAAATAAAGTAATTTCTTGAAGAACTTGTTACCGATTGTCTGTTAATGTTTGCATTTGAGACAGGAATGATATTGGAAAACACAGTATTCATGTATCATTGATTTTGGTCTTAAGACAGTCTGAGATTTTGGTTTCAAAACAGAGAAGGACTACTTGATCTTCAGTCTTGAACTTCCTTTTTACTCATTGAATTATTATGTTTTTTATGTCGTGAACACATAGTTCTCGAGAGGCGCGTCCTGATTTCAGTGCTCTTCCTACTTGTGTCTCTGGGCTATTAGGAAATCAAATTTCATCGTATTCTCTTACATTTGAATGAAACTGGACTCTCTGTGCAGGAAAGAGGAGTTGTCACTATTAATATATCTATTTTCCAGAGGTCAATTAGCCAGGTCTTTTATCATCTTTATAGCAGCAAAATGACGATGGAATGATTGTGAGGACTCTGGAATAGAGTAGTAAGACTTTTCTCATGTGGAAACCAAAGAAAAGTGCAGTCTGCAGAACTAGGCTTTTGCCCACGGAGGTCAGAGAGGTGACTGTCTTTCCCAGGATCTTTCTTCTTCTTCTCCATTCTGGGCAGGGAAAGGACTTTATCTTGTAAGTTCCTGAGAAGAGATAAGAAAGAGTAGCTGAGTTAAGAAGAGACTGATTAATGCTCACTTATTTCCAGAATGTCTGGTCTTCGGTGGAAAAATGATTATTTGCTTATCTTGCACCTGTCAGTAACAGACGCCCCCAGAGAATAGCCCTAGATGGAAGTTCCAGCAGAAAAAAAAGCATCCAGGAGTCTGAACGCAATCCTTTTGGCAATTTTTATAATCTAATTTGCCCATCATTGCTGTAAAAATCCAGGAGTACATTTCCAATTCTTCTCAAGCTACTATCTGTTCCTGAATACATATTTTACATTAAAACTTAATATTTACAATGGTGTCTCTCTCTGCATTAAAAAACATAGGTAGCATCCCTGAGGAAATCAAAGTATTAGGACCATGGAGTAAGATCTTTGTAAAGGTGGTCACAGAGAGATAGAGTGAGCAAAGTGACACTGTGTTTAGTGAAATGCCTTCTCAGCAGTCTCTTCCTTCTGGATGGTGACAAATCAGCACAGGAGAGACAGGGACCTGTTGGAGCGGGGCCAGAGGAGGCCACGGAGATGCTGGGAGGGCTGGAGCCCCTCTGCTGTGAGGACAGGCTGAGAGAGTTGGGGGGGTTCAGCCTGGAGAAGAGAAGGCTCCGGGGAGACCTTAAAGCCCCTTCCAGTCCCTAAAGGGGCTCCAGGAGAGATGGGGAGGGACTCTGGATCAGGGAGGGGAGCCATGGGAGGAAGGGGAAGGGTTTGACACTGAAAGAGGGGAGATTGAGATGAGATCTGGGGAAGAACTTCTTTCCTGTGAGAGTGGTGAGAACCTGGCCCAGGTTGCCCAGAGAAGCTGTGGCTGCCCCATCCCTGGAGGGGTTCAATGCCAGGTTGGAGGGGGTTTGAACAACCTGGTCTGGTGGGAGGTGTCCCTGCCCAGGGCAGGGGTTGGCACTGGATGGGCTTTAAGGTCCCTTCCAACTGTAATCATTCTCTGACAAACTCCATAGCTACGTACCCTAAGCAATGCCGGCTGCAGCCAGCGTGTCAGGTGAAGCCTCAAAATACCCAGGAGCTGACCAGTCCCCAGCTAGAGTCACATACTCTGTGCCCAGAAAGACATTGATCACAATGCACTGGGCAGAGAAATCTAGGTGTTAATTTGTTATTTTGCAAGCCTGATATCTCCTGGATCTTTATTTCATATCCTTTCTAAGTAAGCCATTTTGATTCACATAGTAAGAAATGAACAACCCAATGCAGTATTAGCCAAGCTATTTAAGTAGCTGTTAAAAATCGCTGTAATTTTTACATAGTTTTTGTCTATGCAGGGTCTATTTTTACCCTTGGGATCTCATGGTGAGTTTGTTTTGCTAGATTAAGCAGTGGTCTGTCATCAGAAATCTTTGCTCATGTGAATATTTGTAGACCACAAACAAATTGCCTTGTCTTATGAACAAACTAAAGAGGGCAAACCTTTGAACTCTTTCAGGATGAGGCATGTTTTCAATAGATTTTTGGCAGTACAACTACTTACTACTGGTATACTACTATTACTCCCACTTACATGCTAAAAAAGGGAAATATTCCCTCAAATACCTATTTCCACATACCCATTTCTGCTTACTCTTCTAGTTGCAACAGGATGCAGATGCTGCTGGTCTAACTTATGTATGGAGTCTCTGAGACCCCAGTTATTGTCACTGCTTTCATGAAATCTTTAAGTAAGGTTCATAGATGTGTGACCCTTCACCTGGCTATATTAAAATGTGGTATTAGCAGATACTGTCTTGTCTTCGTTTTCTAAAAGACAAACTTAAATGGCCTCTGTCACTCTGTAAGTATGATGGCCAGTAGGTCATGCAAGAAGTCTCTCTTCTGAACATATTCTGATTTGGGTTATTTCATTCTCTCTACCAAAATTCCCCTTGAAATTTTAGGTCTTCAGCACAATCATCTAAGGCTATGGCAGAGTGCTGCTCCTGTATTCTGCTCCAGCTGCTCCATGAATCTCCGTAGTGGAGTTTCTGATGAATCTTGTATGTACCCACCACTTGGCTGAATCTGCGATCATTTATGCCCTGTTATTAAAATCCACTGGAAGGAAGAAGAATAGAGTAGAAATTAGCCTATTTCCTGGAAAGGGAAAAAGGTTGTACATTATTACACTATTCCCGCTGCAGCCTTTCTTGCACATTCACCCATTTTCCCTCTTTCCCTTGGCAATCAGCATTTCCCTTCCCAGTCAGCAAATGTCTCTACCTCAGCAGCACCAACAGATCAAAGGCTGTAGTTCTACAGATTAACATGGCTGAATTATCTGGATATTTCTGCAACTAAATTTTGAAAAGTAATTGTTGTTAAAATATTTTTCCATATAATAAGTTCCAAAACACATATTTTTTTTAACATATGCTTGATCCTTTTAGTTTAATGTGAATTTTGGATGCATTTTCCTATTGTAATTAATGTGTCCATTAAGCTGTATGTTTAACATTGCTCAGTTTCCTGTTAGTATTTATCCTGCAGTAATTCTCTGCAATCGAACAGTGAAAGGTTGTGTTTATCATTTGGTGTTCATTTATTATTAATCTAGGATTTGACAGACTCCAAGTGTCTATTGTTTTTTATTGCAGCACATAAGAGAGCTAGAGGAACAGATAAATTTTTCAGGTTTGATGGAAATAATCGTATGCATTTTTCTAAAGTCTTGTTGGCTTTTGAAATACATTATCTGTGAATGGAGGTCATTGTTGTGATCTTTTCTGCTAGTTTTGGTTTTAAAATGTATCATTGTGGGATTAATTAAAATGCTATTCCAAGTTTAAAAAGGAAAGGGAGACACAATAAAAAGTACACCATAAAACCACCTGTGTTCTGCTGGCATAAACTGATTTAAAAAAAAAAGTCTTGTAATGCACAAGAGAACAGTCAATATATTTCTCATGCTCAGAGAGCAGTAAATCACATGAAAGTGTGGTACATTTATAAATTACCGTATTTTTCTTGCTTCTGAATTCTTATTAAGGAGATTATATTTCTAATGATTACCCCCATTGTTGTCTTCAAAAGTAAGTTGAGCTCCTAGATTTGAGTTCAGCTACCATTGCTACTCTCAGTGAAATGCAAACAGATGGAAATGCCTACGTAGCAAATGAGAGCATTTAGCTGCTATTGGGAGTGGGTGCTCCAGATCCCGAGTGCAACTACTTCATCCACACCATGCCCTCCCTCTGTGTGTTGTCTCTGGTTTAAGACCTTCTGTTGTTTCAGACCGGTCCTGTCCTCCTGCTGTTTCATTCTGAACGTGTCTCGGCAAGATGTGTCTTATTCATGCAGATGATAACCATTTGCAACCATCCCAGAACATGCTTGGAATCTTTCAGCCTTTAATCAAAGCTGTCATCTTCTCTGATTCCTTTAATCAGACTTACTTGTCTTTAGGTTTATTTGACCTTCTGAGAGAGCAGTGTCAGGTCTGAAAAGCTTTTAATCTATTTTGTGACTAAAATTTAGCAATACACATAGAAAGAAAATCTATTATTTGACAGGTGTTGAGGACAGTCAGAGTTGTAAATTTAGATCAATTCATGGTTTACATTCTTGGAGATGTTTTAGCCTTTAATGGGCTTTAAATTGGTGCAAAGCAGTTACTGAAACAAAGGTAAAGATCTATTAAACATCTGTTCATAGTTAAATATAGTGGCAGTACTCAGGACCCACACGACGTTTTGTTAATCAGTTTTACTTTGAAACAGTTGTGGAATTGCTGGCTGGGGTTATGTTAATTATGAATACAGCAAAAATCAGGAGATACCCGAGAAATTGAGTAGGCGGATAGTAAAAGTAAAGTTCTGAGACTTTTGGAGTCCACAGAAGTCTGGTAACAATTCCTATGCCAATAGGAATCAAATAATTCAGATTTCTTCCTTTTCTATGTCAGCAAAACTAAAACCTGAAACCCTGAGAAGCAGAAATATACCCTTGGCATGATCAGACAAGTAGATTCTGTGGCTGCAAAGAACAGAGGGTGCTTTGTGTCTATCCCTCTGTGAGGGAGGCAGTAAGATTTCCCTCTTCATTCCCTGTGTACCTCCACCAGAGGAAACCTGCCAAAACCACCAGTTCTGGTTCTTCCCCAGGCAGCAGGGTGCCAGGGGGGTTGTACCCCTGATGATAAGGTGCAGCCCAATGGAAGCTGGGGGTGATAACTGCGATGGCAGTATTCTGGCAGCCCTCAGTAGAAAGACCCCAGAAGGCAGACCTCACGGGAGGAGAGTTCTTTGATGTCCCTCGCGCAGGCGGAGGAGCCGGGGGCAGGAACACACAGCTGTGTGCCCCCACAGCCCTCCCCACGGCTCTGCGGCTCGTGCACGGGCACACGCTTCTGCTCCCAGCCCACGTCCAACCTGGAACTTGAAGTGGGATGAAATGGACCACCTGGCACCCCAGGAGGAGCCTCTGTCTGTGGCTGCTGCTGGCGGTGGCAGAGGGAGGAGGAGAAGAGACGGAATCTTAACACCCTCCTCATCTCAACAGTGTCGGCCCGTCTCCAGAGCAGAATCTGGTTATGGGGGAGCCCGAACGCACCCTGCTCATGGTCACAGTCTCCTTATCCAGCAAATAAAGCAGGGAAGAAAACAGAACGTTAAAGGCTCAGTTCTTTTCCTGGATCAGCTCTGAGTAGTGAACACACGTCCAGAGCAGTGAAGTGATCAGGAGCAGGCTTTTGTGTTCATTGCTATCATTTTTAAGGTTGTTTGGTCCCTGGATTATAAGCAGTCAAGCAAGCATTGTGTCTGCAGTAGGATGCTCTGGTAGTCTTTTAGATTCCTCAGTGAATCTCATCTGAGTCCCAGCCACAAGCTGAGGGGCACCGGCTCCGCGGCAGGACCAGCCTCGGCGTCTGTCCTCTTTGGCTTTTCTGGATACTGAATTTGCCCTGGGACTGAAGGCAGCCCATCACTCCTGACACTGCATGACACTCTCTTATGGGCATCAGTAGAAAAATTATGATGTGAGGTTTGATAACTTTTCCTGCCTTTAAAATCATGGGTGTCAGGAGAAATCCGTGACCGCTGTGAAGGTACCTTTAATGGGGTTCATAGGGGAGCACTGTTAGGCAGGAAGATGCTACTTGGTAATGGTAAATCATGAATGATTTATCTAAACTACGTATGCTATAACACTAATAGCTCATACCGTTCTGGCACAGTCACTCTGATAAGGAGCCAGTCACTTTACTCTTTGGAGATCACAGTGTCAGCAGTGAAGAGCTAAACAGTTACTGAGTCTTCCGGGCGATTGTCCAGCCCCACGTGTCTGTCAGCATCTTCATCGACTTCTCCTCTGGAGAGTGATGATTTGACAGCCTGTAGAACATAACTCTTTCTTTTTTTCTTGTTTCTGTTTCTCCTGGAACAGTGAGAATGCGGTTTGATGCGTGCTGGTGCAGTGCGTTGGGTTACGTCTGTGACAGGAATCAGTTTTACCTGACTCAGCCACCAGCCAGTGGCTTCACTAGTGCACGTCTGCATTGACATACGATGCAAATACATCATAAATAATATTAAATACTTAAAATAGTAAATAATAAATAATAATTTAATGAAACAATTAAATCACTAATCTTCTAAAACACAGGCTGTGTATTTCGCATCACACGGAGAGCGACCCTGCGTGGATTCTGTAGCACTGAAACAATTCACTAAATGCACGTCTGTGTTTTTGATGTTTGCAGAGTCGATAAATCCACCCTCTGACACTTGCAGGAAATGCTTGTGCATGCAATGTGGAGATCAATACCGTGTTGGTAGGAGATTGCCTTCCTGTTAGCCTGGGAGGTTGGTGTGCTCAGAACACGGGGGACAGGGCTCACTCTTGATGTTTTATGGCTGAATTGCCTCATTACGTTTTTTTGTGGTAGAGTCAGATGTTTCTGTTTTACGTTTTGTTTGGTATGCGCCTTCAGCAGAACATCCTAAACTAAAAGTAATAGTGGTCTGGCTTCCCGCCTGCATGGATTTCCTCTCTCTGTTCAGAAACCAAAGCAGCAAATCCCATTTTAGCACATTTGCACGGAGTCTGCAAGCGCCTTACAGGGAGTCGGATAGAAGTTTCCTGAAAAAAATGGCACTACTAGGCATCCTTGGTACGTTTGAACATATGAAAGTAAAAAGTTTGGCAGCCTGCGTGTGCAGTGAAGAGGAGCAGCAGCGGGGGTTGGAGCAGCAGGATGAGTGTCACTAGTGCCTGCTGGGCTCAGGCAGATTTGGGTGTCGGGGCTGTGGCGTGTGACACAGGGTGAGGCATTACCCTCCCTGCACTTCTGTTTGTCTTCAGGATAAGCAGCATAAAGCTGCTGACTTCCTTGGGAGAGAGGGAGTGAGAGGGAGGGGGAGAAAGGGAGGGAGGGATTTTTACTCCTCAAGGGGGTAAAAAATACCTTTATATGCATTAGAGTGATCTTTACTCCTCAGGGGAGCAAAAATCACTCTGATGGATCTAAAGGTATCATAGACCTGTAGGGGGAGGGCAGAAAGCTGCATTGTTTGACAGAAATGATGATGTTAGTTATGTCAAGATGAGAGCCAACTTATGAGCCAAAAAGTAGGGATGCGAGGTGGGATGATGCAGAACTAAGTTGACCAGAGTCAGATTTTTCTCTTCCCAGGCTACTTTTTTTTTTTTGCTTGACAAGTGGCCACAGTGGACAGTTTATCAAAAGGAAGATCAAGAAGTGACTTGATTTAAATGTCTGTATGTTCTTCTGAGTTGAAAATAGCCGAGATGAAAAAGAACCAGTGGCTGGAAGTCAAAACCTCAGAAATTGAAATGAAAAATAGCATGCAAGTTCAAATTGAGCACGGATGGCTTTGGGGAAGATATGCTTTTGCTAAACTCCAATTATTGCACTTAGAATGGGCGTAATTGAATGAAAATCTTTGGCCTCTGGTAGAAAGATGCTCTAATGGTTTCTTTGGCTTTTACACGGGAAGCTATGGCAACAAATGGCTGCAGTAATAAGACTCTTTCCCTTCATTAAGTGAGTAGCTGCTGTTGAAGGATCTGCCACTGTCGTCTGCCCCTGGAAGCCTGTGACACAGAGATTTAGCCCCAGGAGCCGGGCAGGCTGCCAGGGGTTAAGCTGAATGAACAGCCTGGTACTTGCTGGGAGTGAAGGTGGCTGTAACAGCCACAGGAAAAAGGCTTTCAATAGGGAGAGATCAAGGGCAGAGCTGAGGTTATTTGTGCCCCCCGTTTCTTTAAAACGTCACACTCTTCAATGTTTTAAAATGTCATACTTGTCAATGTTTTAAAATATTATTGATATGGTCTAATTCGTCAACATTTTTAAACAAAGCAAAAATGAGAGTCTGCTTTTTCTTCTGGGTATGTTTTGGTATTTTCTGGTTTTTGGTGTTTTTTTTTTAATAAATTCACAATAATTCTTTAGTTTCAGGTTTATAGTTGCTGTGCACACAGCACCAAATATAGACAACATGCAGTGGATAAACTCACTCTCTGAAAGACTTTCAGTGTGAAAAGCTGACATAAATATCAGTCATTTTATGTTTGCTGAGTTCTGGTTCGTGAGATGCGTTGCACTGGCAGCAATAACATTTCCGGCACACATACAGTAAAAAATCTTTCATTTAGACCTGTGCATGTATAATTGCATGAGTTTGCAGGTGAAAGTCATTGCACCACAAAGCCAAATGAATCCCAAATTTGTGCCAGGATCCCTGGATTCTGCATCACTGCTAGGAACATGGGCATTTTTGCAGGAGCTTCAGGTTTGAATCTGGACATATAATCTTCTGTTGCTACTGCTATATTATTTTGTGGTGTTTGCAACACTTTCTGATGATCGTTTCCTACTTTCAGAGCTCCAGAGTCAGCAGCCCCGTGAGATAAATGGTGTTGTTGAGGTCTGTGTCCCATTGTTTAGTTGCTGTCTCTCGCAGGAGCACGTGGCTGCTCAGTTGATATTCAGCTCACATTCTCAGGCGTTTCCTCACGCCACAAAAGCTTCTCTGGAGCCGCTTTTGTGCATGATGAGAGGCCGAGTACCTGGAACATATTTTGCAGCAAGGGATAAACTGCAGAGTCACCAAATCGTGCGGCATCCAGGACCCTGCCTGTGGCAACACGTCTGTCTCTGAGAGTTCACATGGACACTCAAGTATCCATGTGGATGTAATGAATGCAAATAAATTAACTGCTCCTAGTTATATGCTCACTAACACAGAGGGAAGCAAGTTAAAATTTCATTGTCATATATATTTTCAATCTGAAAGAGCAAATCTGGGTTTTGCTGTTTCTCCTAGCAAGTGGGTAATTTCTTGTTTCTTTTTTTTTTTTTTTTTTTTGTAAATCATATCATCATTCACCCTATAATGAGTCAGACAGACCTGTGTGCATGGGCAGGTACATTTTCAGAATATTTTTACTTGTTGACAATTTACATAGTCAATAATGGATGCCAAAAAATCTTGATGTCACCAATTACAGGGTCACCTGCAGCTGGCTAAGGATTTTATTTCAGTTATAGACCGTCACTGCAGAAACACGGCACAATGCACAGGAAGATGATGATTCAGTGTTCTGTTACAGGGAGTGCTTTCCCTCTGTGGGATGCGGATGCCGTGTGTCTCTGTGCCTGAGAGCTCAATTGGAAGCATTAATTATGATGCTTCGTAATTACAATGCTTACAATACGGGGCAGAAGGTTTCATCTTCATTTGAGATTTGCCTCAGGGTAACAGGGCGGTATCAAATCCTTGTCCCTGGCTTCTGGGCATCTTTAATTACTTGCCTCTGAGTTTCCAACCACTAGGGCTCCCCTCTCCGTTACCATGGCAACCTCCCTGCTGTCAGCATCCCGAACCTCTCCATCCATGTGCCAGTCACTTGGAAACCCACCCGTCCTTTAAGCTCTATGGAACGAATACAGGCACAGGGAAAGGTGAATGCAGGAGGGGGCTGGCTTTCTCCCCCCCCGGGGGTCCTGGGGGTGCTGGGGACTGCTCAGGCACACGAATCTGAACGGCTGGCTTGGTTGTCCGCCTGGATGATAAAACCTCCTCTCCCTGACTTGTTAGATCATCCAACGGAGTGTCACACAGGGACAGGGGGGAAAAGCAGGCAGTGGAAGGTGGGGGAGGGAGCGGGGGGAGGCTGGGAAGCGCCTGTCTGGCTGCTGCCAGCTGAGACCCTCCTGGAGCCCCCGCACCCCCAGCTCCTGCTGCGGCTCCGTCTGCCCGAGTCCCAGCAGAGGGGATGTGGTGGGAGGAGAAGGTCCCAACGGGGTGCTCAGAGCCCCCGGTGCAGTCTCCTGGCCCGAATGGTCCCTCCCGGCTCCTCTGGGCTGGACCGCACGGCTGGTTTGTGTCCCTCTTGCCCCTGGGATGGGGCTGTTGGGACGTGTGGGTGACTGTGTACAACAGCCTGGCACACGGCCTGGCAGAGCTGTGCCGCTGCCGCTGCGCCTGAGCCTGCCGGCCCCTCGCCATGGTGCCGGTCCGACTGCCCCAACCTGCCACAACACACCTTGGGCTTCCCAGTTCTCGAACGGATTCATGAAATTCCCCAAATCCAGCTTGCTGTGGTAATAATTGCGGTTATGCTGCAAAATTCACACTCTGCTTTTATGGGCCCCTTAGAAACAGAGGTGGTAGGAGTAAGACTCATGTGTTGTTGCTCCTGTTGCAAACCCCACAGAGCAGGAGCTGTTCTCCAGTGTCACCCACCGCGCACACCGTCACCCGAAGCGTCGCTGCCTGGCGTCACTTCGCCAGCGCGGGAGCGACGTGTGCCTGTGCCCTGGTAACGGGCTGGGCACGGGATCTCGTTTCTCGGTAGGGTAAGTTTACCCTAGAAACTAAACCAACAGATTTATGGATGTTCAGCTGACCGTTGATGGGCACATTAAATCCTACAGAGGATGACTTCAGGAAGAAGGGGGAGTAAGCAGCCCATTGACCTGCCGGCCGTCATGTCTATTAACCCCTGCAACCAGGATCCTCCGTGTCTTCCAGCTGGAGACAAAGGACATCTGAGCTGAGGGAAAGTTTTCAGGCTCTTGCAAAGAACGATTTTGGTAAGTGGAAATACATGTGCAGAACCCAATATTTACTACAGTTTTCTGCTTGCTTGATATCTTGAGGTGCAGGAAAGAAATCTGATGTTTTGAAGAAGCTGTTCTAGAGTCATGATATCGCTTTCAGCGTCCTCACTGTTAAACTGTTTAGACCACCAAACTTAATATCTTTGATTAAAATAAAGGAAAGAGTAGCAGCAGAACCACAAAGATTTGGTTTGTAAGTGGTAATGCTGCATGGTTTTGCCAGACTGAAAGCAGAGAGACAAGTCCTTCACTTGACAGCTGTGGGGGAAGGGAAAAATACGGCTGGATCCATAGCACTGGGCATACCCAAAGCAACAAAGAAAGGAAACCCAAAAATAAATATGACTCCAGGAAGGATCATCTCACACACAGTGGATACCTCATGAAAATTCTGAGGTTCCCATCTGATTATGCCTCTAATGGGTTTCCACTTAGTGACTGTCTGTTAGTGATAGTCTGTTGTTTGCAAAAGCCGTTCCTCTGTTAAACTTCTGGCAGCAAATTAGACAGACAGACAGAGAGACAAAGCCAAATATACTTCTTTTTTACGCAAATCAAAGAAAAGTGCTCAGAGAAAAATCTGCCGCTTCCCATTTACTATTATAGTTATGTACATTATGCCATTCTAAACAATCAAAATGATATAATTAACAATTTCGACTTAGTCATGCTTTTGTAATATGTAAAGGTGGCACTTTAATCCTTGCCTGAGTTTCTTGCATTCAGCCATGCACTTGCTATTTATTTAATTCAGTGTTTTAGGAAACATTAGCTGTGTGAAGAAGAACAAAGAGCAGCTGAGGAGGGGCTGTGTTGAACTGTCAGGGTCATTTACAGGGTCACCAGAACAAACGGCTGAGATTCCTCCTACAAATGCACGGGGACCTGTGCCTCAGTGGGAAGGGCTGTACATCCCTGGACTTTGTATCTCCTTTGCAAATCCACATCCTGGCCTAAGTTTTGCAAAATTCTCTTGCGTGAGCTGAAGCAATAACCCGTTCTGAATCTAAATATTTAAAAAATAAATAAAGGCTGTAGCTACTCTTCTAAACCTATATTTAGGTACCTGAACAAGTGACCTGATTTCCAAAGCACGGAAGTCAAACCCCAAGTTGAGGTTTTTGCTGACATCTGCGGGAGTTCTGTGTGAGAACTTCAGAAAATCAGGTCATTCATTTCGCAATTGTGAATTTGGAGTAGGAGTCTAATTTTATGCTCTTAATTTTTGAAAAATGTGTGCTTGTAGCCTGTGTTCAAGTCTGACTTGGTTTGGAAATTATGTCCAAGTTTAAATAATGGCTTGTGGAAAGCTGAAAAAAAAGCCCCCAGCCACTCTACCTTTGCTATCTTTTTAAGGGAAAGAGACCTTAGAAATGTATCTAAGTGTCATGGTGATAGGACTTTAAATTATGTGTTGGCTAAGGGAAAAAAACTCAGGACACAAGTCATCAGCCCCTGTCTCTGCCTAGCCAAGGTATAGGTCTTAGGGGTTTATATTCCTTTTTATTTTTTCGTCTTTCACCTGTGTGTTTTTCCCATCTCCAATGTTACTTTACACAGGACAAAAGCAGAGAGGAAATGCTGTATGCCAGTGAAGCCCTGTGAGATGTTAACTTGCTTCAGGCAACACGTAACCCACTCCTGTATTGGCGTGCTGGACGTGAGGTATCACTGTCCCACCAGGGACAAACCCCACTCTCACGATGGCTCGCTGGCCCACTGGTCAGCAACCATCCTGCCGTGGCTCAGGATTGTGTCTTCAGTCCCAAATCTGGCTTGAGGCTCCTGCCTGCTGTTCCCACCTACTGCCCTGCTCCACCTCGGGCTGCTCCTGGGTCAACCAATGCTCAGGGCTTCGTCACCGCAGCCCCAGACCTAAGCATGAGGACAGGGGTCCGTGTCCTGGTCACACCAGCAGTAGCTATCATCTCTGATGGGTATGAGCAGTGGGTATTTGTTCAGAAGGGATGGGACATACAGGCATGTAAGGAAGGAAAACAGAGAGTGAGGTTACTGCCAAAAAATTGGGTGCTTCTCGTTTTTAATTTAGTGCTTTTACAATACCTTGAAGAGCTGTTTGGAACAGGAGGAGTTACTGCAGCTCAGCAAGCCAGCTCTCTGTTTACTGCAACTGCCAAGGCAAATATGGTGATGCTTTAAAACTAATGAATTTAACTTAACGAGTACTATGCTCAAGGTTCAATTACCAAGATTCATCCCATAAACTAACAACATTTTAGTCCATTTTTCTCCTTAGGACTCAGTATGAGTACACTCCCTGCCTGCTCGTCTGCTGCTGCTGATGCCAGGCTGAGCTGAGAAACTTCCCCAGCTGATGATGTGAGTTGCAAGAGCTTGTGCTCACCAACAGAGAGCAGGAGTTCAGGTGTAACAGCTCATGTCCTCTGTGGATTATCATGGCCAGGGGATGTTCATGGACACCCACTGGAGGGCTGTGCGTGCCTTCAGGCACAGGTTACTCTCTTTCCTGTCTTTATCAGAGTAATATTAACTTGACAACATTGATAAAACTTACTGACTTTCTCATCTCTTTTACTATGTTTTTTATTTGGGTTGTAAGTGCTTTGTTCCATGGAAAGTCTCTTCTCTTCAATTAGTGCTGTTTGCACTGGCATCAACTGCATCTTTAGATAATGTTGCCATATGACATTATAAAATGAGGATGACCAGTGACTGACGGATGGTTCCTGTTCCATGCAGGTAGCTATGGAAAACTGTATGTGCTGCCCTACAGAAAATGGCTCGGGCCTGGTTAGGCACCTGGACCTGAGACTTGGTATGGCCCTGCTTTAGACATTTACAGGAATTTAATCAGGGCACAAGGAAGTTAATCCTAGAAACCCCAATTAATCCTTCGGCTCGGAGCCCACTGAGGCCTCTGCAGTTATGTCAAGGGTGCACGGATGGCCACCAGTGACTGCAGTGGGAGATAGTCACCGCTCTTCAGTCTCAAAGAAATACCCGAAACAGCTGAAATGTGAGAATGCCATGTAAAAATCTGCTTTGAGATCACAGAATAATCACAGAATAATCACAGAATGATATGGGAGGGACCTCTGGAGATCATCTAGTCCAACCCCCTGCCAGAGCAGGTCCACCCAGAGCAGGTCCCACAGGAACATGTCCAGATGGGTTTGAATGTCTCCAGAGAAGGAGACTCCACCACCTGTCTGGGCAGCCTATTCCAGGGCTCTCCGATCTTTCTCAGTTATCAAACAAGTATCTTCACTACTATGAATGCTGTAATTCTCGATCATTTGAGTGTGCTGCTACGTCTGGTAAACGTTTTAGTGGTGGTATTAGCTTTGTATGCCATCCTTGTTTCCTCCATAGCAGACTGCTTGCCACGTGAAAGAGAGCTACTTCACCTTTAGTGATGGTGCACTGGTCAAACACCGCGCATGTAAGTACTGAATGGTGAAATAAAAATAACTGAAAGGGACAGTATCAACATCTCCAATCCTTCAACTATGTGCCAGTTGAAACTGACAAAACTGGGCAGGACATATGTTAATATGCAGTCTGATCACACTTTGAGAAACTCACGTTTCTCTTCTGACTCTCCACTCATCCCATGGGAGGTGAGCAGATGATGTGAACACACGGAGTCCTGGATCCAAGTGCATTTATTCATGAAAGGCTCCTCTTCTGGTTGCCCATCCTTTCCAAGGTGGTGATTATATCATTCACTTTGCATACGGAAACATAGTGCTCTTGTAAAAAGGTGCATATAATTTAACTATTTAATAGAATCGGTGCTCTAGCTTGCATGTTACGTGAGCTAGAGTTTACATGTGGTTGTTATGTGTGAAAATTATCTCTAAAACTGGGAAAATAAGACGAAAAGGTTTTGTCTTATCTAGTAAACTGAACGGAGTATATTTTCTAGGGTATGATACCTCAGGGCAAGTACCATAGTGGAATTTATACCCACATGACTAAAATTTCAGGATATTGTTTGGAAAATCTGTCTTGACTACCTCACCTCTGTCTTCTTATAGATATATTTCTTCCACTAATTAATAGATTACCCTTTGTTATTTTGGTCTCTGTTTCCTGTGAGCCGCTGTAGTTAACTAGGTTCTTCTTGGAGTATGAATTTTCTGACTATTTTTCTTACGTTAAAAAGAACCAAAAAGCTCCTCTTCTGGCATGAAGGAACCTATGCTTTCATGAATTGCAATCATTAAGTTTCTCTTGTTTTTAAGTACACTTCTTCCACCCATTATTTTACTATCAAATGCAGTGAAAAAAATAGTCAGTCCTGGAAAAAAGGTCAGTCCTGGAAAAAAGGTCAGTCCTGTCACTGTTACACACTTATCAATTCTTTGAAATTAAAGGTATCTTTGTACTTGGCCCAAGAGTGGGAATGTCATGTCATTCCAGTGTACATTGATTACAGGATTTTTTCATAATTATTTTCCCTGTAAGTGACATTCAGTCTTATGGGTGATGGACAAGGATGTTAAAAAATGTTATATCAAGGTTGTGTTTTAATGGATTACTTTGATTTTAACAAAGAAAATATTTTTGTGGGGAAGTTCTGAGTTTTACCTAATAATTTTAGCACATATAATTTGAAAACAACAACAAAACCCATTAATATTTCCAATACCAGTAATCTCATTGTTCTTTCTCCTAGGCAATGTTAGATTGGTTGTTTGACAGCCCAATTATCCTCCATATCCATCCATCCTTGTGTTCCCAAGTTCACTTGTCCCTTGCTTTTCACTGGTCTAAATAATACATTACAAAATCTCAATAAGAGGAAAAATAATTTTGCAGCTGAGAGATATTGTCCAGTTCTGGAATCAGACTTAGAAAGAAAAGTAGGAAAATTTAATTCCATAATTTTTATAATCCAGAGATTCCATGGCGACTTCTCTGCATAATTTTTTCAATTTCCAGTGAAAAAATCGTGCTATGTTTAAGGATAAAATGCTTTGGTTTGAATTTTTTGTGAAGTTGCTGAGTTCTATAGGACGTGCATGGAAGAACATGCTTCCCCTTTTCCAATTGGTGGGAACTTCACCAGACTGACATGACTTCTCAAATATGATGGATAGTGGCTTAGCAAATTCATCTGCCAGTTCCCTCAGGACTCATGGATGCACCTCATCAGATCCCATAGATTTGTGCACCTTCAGGCTCCTCAAATGGTCTCGAACTCGATCGTCTCCTACAGCCCTTGCCTTTGCCTCCTGCAACTTGGGCGGTGTGGCTACAGCGCTTGCTGGTGAAGATCGAGGCAAAAAAGTTGTTGTGCACCTCAGCCTTCTCCATATCCCAGGTAACAGGTCTCCTGTTTCCTTCTGGAGACGGCCTGCATTTTCCCTGCTCTCCCTTTTGTCACTGATGGCTCCTTCTGCCCACGGCCTCTTTTCAGCTGCTCTCGGTTGGGTTCCCTCCAGTTTGGGCGTCTGTCTGACTTCTTTCTGGCTCCAAGGGAGGTCTCTCTGCAGGAGGGGCTATAGCATCTTTGTGGAAAAGGTTATCTCTCTTTTATGATAAGTCCTTTTTGATCTTTTCCCAGGCGTGCCGCTGAGCGGACATTAAATCGCATTCTCTCGATGTGGCAAGTTCAGTTATTTGCAGGTATAAGGCTGTTTGGCTGCAGCCACCACTTGTACCTGACCAGTCATGGATTCCTCTGACCTGGGGACAGAACGGATTATTTCTGCTGGCTTGAGCTAAAGACTTTCCACACCTGATTGCAGACTTACTAATGACTTGTTATTTCTCAGTCATCTTTTGAGGACTGATGTTGCTCTTTGATGTTTGCTTTAATCTGCCAGTATAAACAATCACACTGAAACCTCATATACCAAACCCCAGAACAGCTAGTGCGACATTTGCTCTTCTTAGATAAGGACAGCATGAATACAGCTGCTTTTTATTCACATTTGTATAATTTAAAACTTTTAGGAGATAATTAAACTGCCTTGTTTCATTTGTTTCCGTTAAAAACACGAAACATGGATATTTATCCAAAATTTTTAATACCTTACTCCTACTTGTGATTGTAGCTGTGATGTGTGATCCTTAACTAGTGTGAATCCAGAGACTGAAAAAGTATCTTCTGTTTAAGAACTGGAAAGAACTCCACCTCATTTTGTTTTTAGCACATTTTCCATTTTCATTCTGGGCTAATTAACTGAGTAAATAAGCACATAGTTCAATTTACAGTTTCAAGGAAAATGTTTGAAATATTTCTTACAGCTCAGATGTAGATCCCTAAAATCCCTAAAAAAAGCAGATTGCTAAATTTCCCAGTACAATTGAATTTGTACTCTTAATTCTCATCCATTCTTAATCCAAACATCTGTCTTTCCTCCATTGTGAATGGCCGCTTTCCAACAAACAATTCTGGGGTTTTTTTGATGTCCTGATATTTTTTTCTCAATTTTTTCCTGAGTTCCACCAGGATTTCTAAAACATAAATCAAGTGTTAATACTGGAAGTGGAGCCTTCTTGGAATATTTGTAGTATTTCAAATTTTGCTAGAGTGTAATCAGAACTTTTATGAAAAGGGGTTACCACGAGGCTGAAAGCGAAAATGTATGAATGCAGAAGACCTCAAAGTTGACAGAAAAGTGAGGGAGAGAGACAATAAGGAGCAGGAATGCCCAAAAGAACTTTAAATATGCACCTGGAAGTTGCCAAGGAGGGGGATTCTCTGCTGTGATCACATTCCAGAGGCAGAATCGGCCGTTTCAGCAGCCAGGGTGGAGGATTGTCCACTCTGTGCTGTGTTTGCCTGCTCAGAACTTCTGAAATGACTCGGTTTTGTGATAACATTGGTTTAGCACTTGATTAATATGAAAATGTTTTCTTCTAACTGTGAGGTCTTACCAGGACACTCTTTGCTCTGTCAGAGCTATTCATGAAAAGTTACTACTTCTCTAAATACGATGCATGTGTTTCTTCTCTCTTGGTTTTGATGGGTCAGGAGCAAGCGTGGGTGAAACTGGGATAGAGAGGCATGAACTTCACAAGAAAGCAATGTTTGGGAAATATAATATTTTTTATTTTTTTTAACAGATATATAACTACTTTTAAAATCTCAGTGAACTTGGACACTTAAGTAGTGCTGAGGTTTTGCACACATGTATGCAATTAGTTAAAGTCTTATTTGCTTATCCAGGAAAGCTTTTCTGCAGCTGGAAATGCTTCAGGGTGGTGTGAGCTGAGTAGCTGCTAAGTGCTGGGGACTGTTTCCAGAAATACGCTGTTCCAGAGTTTGTCACACAACAGAGCAGATGAAGTGGGCTTTCAGGAAGGTCTGTAATACCGAACACATAAGGACATCTCTGGAAGGGTAAATCATGACCTTTTCATTTCACAGAAAGCAGTTGAAAAAGAAGAATGCCTTCTTTTTCCTCCTGATGGGAGACAGGGAGTCCTTTCCCACCATTTCTCTTTTTCCCAAGGCAAAGGCATAAATCCCCATTGAAGGCAGGACCCTGGCAGTGGTGCAGCAACGCTGCGCCCATGGGAGGAAGAAGTTTCCTAGGGCTCTGTGCCATGTGAAAATGAGATGCCTGGTCTAAACAGACGTGAAAAGGGTCAGGATGAATCACTATCTGGAGGCAGCCGCTTCTCTTCAGTGACTACCAGAACAGCCAAAAGGGCTGGCTAAGATGCCTTTCAAATGGCTAAAGTTGAAGGAGGTGAATCCCAGCCAAATGCTACTGTTTATCTACAAATGCACAAGGATCACAGAAATGCACAAGGATGCTGGGGTTTTTATGAAGTTGCACCAAAACTTTTTTGTTTGTTTTGTTGGTGGTTGGGGTTTTTTTTGTGTGTGTGTGTGTGCAAAGGCACAGCTGAATGCAAGAAAAAGGAAGGAAATAACGTTTTGTAAAGAACCCAGTAGAAAGTAATGCTGGGGAGACTGCTCTTGTAGCCAAAAGGGCCAACGGAATCCTGGGCTGCATAGGAAAGAGTGTGGCCAGCAGGTCGAGGGAGGTCATTCTCCCCCTCTACTCTGCGCTGGTGAGGCCACAACTGTAGTACTGTGTCCAGTTCTGGGCTCCCCAGTTCAAGAGGGATAGGGAACTACTGGAAAGAGTCCAGTGTAGGGCCACAAAGATGATTCGAGGACTGGAGCATCTCCCTTATGAGGAGAGGCTGAGAGAGCTGGGACTCTTTAGTCTGGAGAAGAGAAGGCTGAGGGGAGACCTTATTAATACCTATAAGTATCTCAAGGGCGGACTGAAGGAGGTGGGAACCAGACTCTTTTCAGTAGTTGCCAGTGAGAGGACAAGGGGTAATGGGCACAAGTTGGAACATAAGACGTTCCACTTGAATATGAGGAGGAACTTTTTCACAGTGAGGGTGACAGAGCCCTGGAACAGGCTGCCCAGGGAGGTCGTGGAGTCCCCTTCTTTGGAGATTTTCAAGACCCGCCTGGATGCCGTCCTGAGTGGCATGATCTGACATGCTCTGGGTGGTCCTGCTTTGGCAGGAGAGTTGGACTAGATGATCTCTATGGTCCCTTCCAACTCTAAAAATCAGTGAAATTCAGTGAAATTCAGTGAGACATGTATTACATGGATATTAATGAAAGCTGTAGGACAATGCTGCTCACCAGACCTCTTGGCTTACTGCTGATATTTGGTCATTGCTGAAGGCTATGGAGCAAAATTTGGGATTTCCTTTGAAATGCTCAGTGCTCCAGGTTGTTAGCAAGAGGTGGAAAACAGAATAAAAGGAGAAAATTACAGCAAAAAGTACCTCAATGTGTGGATACGGAATGTGTTACAATAGGCCAACGATGAGGATATGTCCTGTGCAGGGAATCCGACACGCCGAGGGATGTGATGGATTAGATCTCTGGTGATCTATTGAGAAGGTCAATGGCTGGAGAAAATGACACCACCTATGTAATTCTGAGAGATGAAAGGCTGAAAGAACATGAAAGCAAATGCTTTTTATGGGCTGAAAAGAATCCCCAACGACTAAGCAACGTACTTGTATTTGTTAGTATAATTTATTTTTCCACATATCTACACCTGATTGCCGTGTTAAAAGTGTAAGCAGTTCTTACTACGTATAATACTGATTCTTTGATGAAATGCAGATATTAATGGAGTAATATGCCCCTTTATCTTGCAGTTCATGGGGAATTATGAACATGAGTCAAAATCTAAAATGAAGGTGATGAATTATTATTTTCCTATGATTAGCTGATGATTATTTTATCAATCCCTAGCCTCATAAAATAGAAATTAATTATTTTTTTAAAAAATTTTTTCAGATATTTTTATCACACTCCTTATCCTGGGTACACTCTCCATCACACACATACGCCTGAATTTGGGAACAAATAATCAAACTTGCCAAGTGCTAATGGAAATGCTCCATGCGTTGTAGGGGGGAGGTCCAGCTGGGAGACAATGGTCATCGGAAGGAGTGATCTGGGCAGGGACATTGCCTTTCCCTGCCCTTCATCACGCTGCTGCAAAATTAATTCCACTGGGTTGTCACTTTGCTGCCTCCCACCCCCTCATCATCCCACTGCTGGATTTTCTTTTTATATCACATCAAATGTGAAGTACTTGACTTCACCTTGAGGGCCCTTCAAAGCTGCACCTTCCCCACAGATCATCTATAATTCACAGAAAGTGTCATCTCCCAGCCCTGGTGGGTCGCTGGTGCCGGCTTCCACGTTCGCTTGTTAACATTTCAAACAAGGGCTTTCATGTCTTCTCTCCTGCTCCTCCGAGGACCTTGCTGCTCACTCTGTGAGGCTGCCTCCTTAACTCCTCAGACCCCCCCGGCCAGGGTCCCTGCCTGTTGCAGTCCCTGGATGACAAGGCTGCTGAGCCTGCTGTTAGCTCCACTGCCCACCCCGTGTCCCACTGCTCCCATCTCCTCCCAAACCTCTCATGTCGTCAGGTTTTTGTCCTTTATTTTTCCCTTGACCTTGTACAGAGCCAGACAAAACGGGGTCCTGTTCTGTGACTCCTGAGCACCATGGTGACAGGAACGTATAAGAAGGGAAATGTGACCAGCGCTCATGATATTTAAGCCCTTATGACAGAAAGCCTTGGTTCAGTACAGAAGTTGTCAAGTGCACACTTTGCTCAATAAGATGTATTTCTATCCCACTGACTTCAAACAGAGAGCACCTATTTTTCTTTTTAAGTGTGTGGCTGAGTATCTGGCCGAGTCAGGCTGTCAAACAAGCTGTAATTTCAGTGTGATCAGCCACGTTGCCTTCGTGTTTGCATACGGGGGTCCCTCGTTGCCATCCGTGCCCTCTCAGCTGATGCGGACACTCCACTGCAGGAGAATGCCCCAGGAGGGGGACAAGACCCTCCAAGCCTTCAGTGGGACGCCTTCAGCACTCCCAAGGAAATAAACAGTGCAGGCCTGATGTTCAGAGAACCGATAAGGTTCACAGGCTCCTGAAAAGCAGTGGGAGGACTGTCTTGTGAAGACAGGGTAGTTCTGACAATAGTGTGGCGAGCTTGCCAGTTCTCTGTTCTCAAGGCCATTGTGTCCCATAAGAGACCTTTGAGTCGTTATCTGCTCAATGCATATGAAAGTGCACACCCTGCATATGCTAATGAAGATTATAGAGATCATGCTAAATAGACCTGACCGTGGCACTCATCTCTCCACCCAAGTCATGCTCTACCTCACCTGCGAGAAGGGAGGGACCTGAGATGAGGCTGCCCTTGGCAAGTGGGGGGGACCGTGTTAATTCAACAAACATAAAAGTGGAAAACAAGTGCCCTGAGGGAGAAAAAAGAAGAAGATGGTGTCTGGGAAGATTCCCTGAAAAAGATGCTGGAACCAGGACGGGTGATATCCTTGTCTCTGTCCTTTTCTTCCTTTCCTTCAGTTTCTCTTTTCTCTTAGAGTTATTAGGTAGCAGAGTTGTTAAGTAACAACCCTGAGTACTGCTTGCCCTAAGTTGCTGTATGGGTAGCATGCCCAGTGACACAATCCATACCTCACCGCTTCCCATAACGTGTTTTATACCTAACCGATTAACCTTGACTTGTTAGGACCTGTACTAATCATTTTGGGAAACTAATAAATGCTTGTATACGGACCTTGAGATTAATCTCTCCCTAGTGGGTGCCGCTGGGGATTTCCATGGGGGGTGAGGAGAGGGAATGCCGTGGGCAGGGTGGCAATCAGCCCTAACCGCGGGAAAGGCGGAGAGGGCTCCGCTCTGGGGCTGGTGCTCGGCCAGAGGGTCACGTCTTCCACTCGGGGTTAGGTACGAATAACCTGGGTTTGCATCCGTGCACATGTGAATAGAATTAAAAGGAAGTGGAAAGTGATATATGGAGATCAAAGGGAGGCTGGAAACCTGGAGAATGAAAATTATCCAGCACCTCTAAATGTGCTCAGGCAGCCCGTCATGTTACAGAACAGGAACACATTTGTCTTCTGAGAGCCCAGTGTGACCTCTGTGATTTACTCTATGTACCCAATGCTGGAACAGACGCCAGAAGAGGAGAAAATTTGTTCCGTACAGCAGGGCTAGGGCAAAGGAGACCATTATTAGTTGCTTTGAATTTGTGGAATAAAATACTTTGGGAGCAATATAGCAGCGTTGGGTGTATTCTGCAGAGATGTAAATTGACAATAGTGGCACTCTATAAATTTCCGTCTCATTTATGGAAGGCTCAACTGATTGTATTTTGGATTTTGTTGCTGTTCAGGGTGGCATTTATGTTCTGTGATCATGTGAGGTTCCTATTTTGGATGCTGCAAAGTATGAATACGGTAAATAAAGTGGCAAAAGAAAATTTAAACAAAACAAAAAGAAGAGTATGGGATGAATGTAGTTTCTATAAATGCTTAAGTGTGGGCTAGGCTGAAATCTTGTGCATGTCCTGGCACAGTCATAGAAAGTCAGGATATCATCTAGGCTTGTGTGATTGATGAGTGTGGATCTATTGATGACTGTGTGCACATCTATCAGGTTTGCTCTTCTGGGCAAGTGACACACAATTCCACACTGAGCCCAGGGCCCTTCTGCTACCTCCTGCCTTGATGGCTGCTCTGCCTGTCTCTAGGCAATATTCAGCTCCAGGGGAGCAGCTGGTCCCCTCCTGTGTGCTCAGTGCCTGCTGTGACAGTCCTGCAAAGATCCCACCTCTTCAAGGCAGTTGTTTTAACCCCTTTTTTTCACCAATGCACAGACTTTCACCAAGGCACACTTTCTGCCCTGGTCAGAAAGCCCTCAAGAATATGAGAAAATTATCTCTCTTTTATACAGCAGTTCATAAAACAAGACCATTTCTACATGTTTCTAGACTAACTTTCTCAGAACACTATTTGTGTAATTGCTACTTGTTTATTTAGACTTTTAAAATAAAGTTTGGAAGGAGTTATGAGGAGCATTGATTTATTTGCATCATAATATCAAACATTTTTTAATATCCTAACCAAAAGTAGGAAGTAATCAGGGATTACATTTAAAGAAAGGATAAACAAGATTATTTCTGATTCCTCAGTTATTTCCTATATAAAAGGTACCTAAAGTTTTTAAATGGGAAATGGTGGTAAAATGAAAAAGAGTGAAAAACATAATGAATAGATTAGAGGTTAATGAGATGCTTCAGTTACTGTGACAAATTTTCTACTAAATTAAGAAATCAAAAGGCTGTAAGTTGTCTGAGTCCAGTTTTTATCCACTAGAAGGGCTGGTGGGTGTAAAGTCTCACTCAGGAAACCAACGCATTTTGTCATGGTGGCCACATTTTTGTAAGTCCCCTGGAGCGAATCTCAGGAGAACCTTCTCTGTGAGAATGACTGGAGAAGACTTCATTAGGAGGTCATTTCGCCCCTGGAGGGGTGACATTAGTGGATACAAGTGAAATTGTGAAATTGTAGCTGTGAAAATACAAAGCCAATCCTCACAGACCACCATGTGGCCAAGGAAGATGCATCATTTTTATCCATAGGGTTAAAAGATGTCCAGACCCTGAGAGCGCTACCAGGCCCTACTAGCCTGGCACAGCTTCCCCCAAGCCCTGCCCATGGGCCCAGGAACCCCATTTCAGCACAAGCCTGTGCACCCAGAATTTTCCTGAGCTCTATTTTAGGTTCACTTGTGCTTAGTCCTTGTTCCCTGGATGGATGTGGGACCTGTGTGGTAGTCTTGCCTCCAGCCTTGTGTCTGTCTCCATTTCCTGCAGCGACTTGGGGGAGTCCCTGGATGGAGCTTCATCCTGATTCATCCCCTTGTCTCATCTGGAACTGGTAACCAAACCTCTCCCTGCCACTGTGACCACCACCCTGCACAGAACCTGTGCAACTGTGCTGGAAAGCACGATGGTCCTGCCAGTTGCAAACCAGCAGTGTACTGTGTTTGCTTTAATAGCATGTCTCTTCTGAACTTGGCCAACTTTCTCCTGTGTGAGTCATCCCCTTGACAGAAGTGACTTATGTGAATGTGCACTCCTGGAGAATAAACAAACATTTCATGCTCTGACCTCAAAAGCTAAGTTTTAATGAGCTATTGAAAAGCCAAGGTTTCCTCTGTAACACGAGGAATCCTGTATAGCACTGCAATGGGACAGCTGTGTGTAAATTTTAGGGGCATAGTCCCAAATTGCTCTCTTAAAGTTAGGAGACTTTTCTTCCTAAGCTAAGTAGTCAAGGGAGAGAGAAGAAGATGTTAGTTGGTTAAAGCAGGTTTCTGTTCTTTAAATCTCTCTGGAGGAGCCTCCCTCTTGACCCTGTTTACTGGAACCCATGGACAAGGTCCCTCAACTAAAGTTTTCCTTTACAAACACTGCCCTTAGCTGTATCATCAGCACACTCTATAAGGCCTGGTGTTGAATGTTTCAGTCCCATGCTTTGAATTCCAGTACAGAAATGGCAGACTCGTCAGTTAGCTTCCATTTAGTTGGTTGCATTGTTGTCTGAGGATTTCAATTTCATCTTCTGGTAACATTATGTATTGATGAAAACACAGGAATTTGTCCATAGGAAGCCCACCGATGGCTCCTTCAGAGGGCGTTTGCAGTGTGCAGGGAGCCAGGTTGAAGAGCCACGGCTCTGGTGGCCACAGGCCATGCACAGGTGTCACCCACTGCTTCAGCACCGGCTGTCTCTTGCTGACTGTTGACAAGTTTCACTACGAAGTCATGATACGATATACTGAATCAAGCTGTATCTTACATAAATAAATTTGTTTCATCTTGCATAGTAATTATTTCTTGTGCTACATTCTCTTGAGAGTGCTCAAAATTATATGTTTTGACAAAACAAACTATTACTGGCTGGGGGAAGTATGTGGTATCTACCCGTCTTTCATCTCTTGTTGTCAAGAGATAACACAATATGAAAGGAGATAAAAGACTTTATGAATTAAAAAATCGGGACATGCAGCTGATGTTTTATGTGAAGAATGGAAGCAAAGCAAGCTACTAATTTGGCTTAACCTGTCTCACTTGGTCACCTCAGTTAACAGTACATTCAATAAAAATACTCTTGAATTTATACAATAAGTAGTGAGCACAAAGGACTACTTCAGATACCAGATATTGTGAACTTTCCATATATTTGTAGAAAATAAAGTGGTTTCATGGCACTTACTCAATGCATTCCTTTAATTTCTTTTTAAATCAAAAGGAATATTGCAATGTATATATTTTTACTGGTGTGTAGCAGTATAATGCAAAGTTTAGAAAAATCAAATGAAATGGCACTTCAAAACAATTAAAGTATCTTTCAGGCAGAAAATATCAGAATTGTTCTCACATGGTCCACCATTTCTTTCCTCTATGATTTTATTTCAAAATGAGACTCTAGTAAACCCCCTGTGACAGGAAGACGTGCACCGATGGGATGTGTTCATTACCTTTTCCTGTTTCCATGAGGGGGTCCGTGCGAATGACTGAGACCATGTTGTCTCTGGAAGAGCTGTGCCCCTGGCTGTGCTGCAGTGAGCCCACGCTGTACTCTGGGCCATTGATGTCTGTCCGTCCGTGCACACTCACTGATACACCCACTTACGTGTGTCCTCACTGAGCGCACTCCAGGTGAGCCTGTGTGAGAAACAGAGATCAGAGCTCACGGCTGTGTTTGCTTTACAATGGTAATTTCTTTAATCAATGTGGAAAGTAACTACTTCTGCATACAGCAAAAAAGTATCTGCAGTCTTTGTGGTGAATGTTACAGGAACAGTAAATGACTGAGAAGTAGGTAAGTCTGATGTTGCATAGTTATCCATCATGTTTTCATTCTGAAACTGTTTTATGCTGTCCCTGGACAAGTGCTATCTAAGAGGTAAATCTAGGTTAGTTAAAAAGCAAGAGAACAAACACAATAATAAGGTTCCTGGTCTTAATTAGGGGAAAAATATTTTATGTCAGATCCCATATAATGTGATGATACACCGATCTGATCCAGTGTCTATCTGCAAATTGAAACAGAACAGAAAGTGCAGTGCCTTAAGCAGAAAATGGTAGATGGGTTCTAAGATGGCTTTACAAACTAACAAATAAAATTATTGAGAGATTGCTCTAACCAAAAAAGATACTTATAACATAAGTCGTGACTAAGCATCAAGTAATTTCTATGCAAAGATTGTCTACTCTTTTAGTAAAGCAACTAGATGGCAAGCCTATCTTTCAGTTCTTCTTACTTTACATCTCAGATTTCCCCCTGGAGTCAGTGTAATTTCAATGGCCTAAACCATAATTTTAGTAGCAACTGCCTTTTAAAAGGAATTGATTCATCCTGCCTCTTACCCTCAAGTTCCAGTGTAGCTGCTCTGAAGTGCCATAATTTATTGAAGCTGCCAATGTGGTCATCAAATTGGTCTGCACCAAGCGGTTTGCTAATGACATTGAGCCTTGTTGGCTGTTTTTAACGATTATCTCAAATAGTGTTTGATAGTCTTCCCACATTGATCATAACATCATCTCCTTTGTTCTTCTGGCGGCAGCTGTGTTTCTCCTCTCTGGGATGTTTTAACTCCAGTGCATAGAATCATAGAACTGGTTTGGTTGGTTTGGGTTGGAAGGGACCTTAAAGACCATCTAGTTCCACCCCCCTGCCCTGGGCAGGGACACCTCCCACCAGACCAGGTTGCTCCAAGCCCCCTCCAACCTGGCCTTGAACCCCTCCAGGGATGGGGCAGCCACAGCTTCTCTGGGCGACCTGGGCCAAGCTCTCACCACCCTCACACCAAAGAATTTCTTCCATTTCAGCCATAATCACATTATGTAGATCTACATTCATGAGATAGATTCTCCACATCATCAGAAGGCTGGAAAAATTTTTACAGGCATTTCAAATCAGCTCTTGAAATGGGGACCCATACTTAGGAGACTTGGGGTGACTGGTTGAGACGCTGGGTGACTGGAAGAGATGATAGTTGCAGTTGTGGGAACTGGGGTAGGGGGAGGAGTTTTTATTGGTCTAGACAGGAGGAAACCTCAGGAAGAAATTTGTGTGAATACTTTTCTGTTTGACCTGGTTTGGGCTCATCCTTGAAAACACTATTGTGGCTTGAAACTTAGAAGTTGTTTGGTTCCTCTTTCTTCCTGACATTTACTTTGGAGCAGTTTACTGCAAGTGCCATGGCTGAAACTCTTTACCTTCATGGTAGGCCTCATAGACTTTCTTACACATTTTGAAGAAGCTGGTGCCTTTAGTTTGAAGTTTTCTACTGCTTTTTTGATCCTTGGTGAGTGAGAGAAAGCCAAATCACTCCCAGAAAGAGAGGAATATGTCTGTTTCCCACAGATTTGCACCTGGCGTCTTCATTCCTGGTATTAGTAGCTAATCCAGAGATTGAGGTGGGATCCTTCCACTGACAGCAAGGGAAGACTTAAGTGGATGGATGGAGCATCCCAGAATCCCTGTGTCCATGCCTGTTCCAGGCCTGACAGCACTGGCAGCAGCTCACTGCTTCGTAACACCCTCTTTTTATCTGCCCACAATATAGAGAATATATATATTATTTGAGGCAGCAACTACTGAAATGCATAGCCTCTTTATAAAACTAAGAATGAAAAAAGGTTTAAGCACTATAATAGTACAGGATATGAAATCCTTCTTCAAAAAATACATATTTAAAGATGTATAAGGGTTTGAGTTGTGTTTTTTTTTTATTGTCCTGTCAAATTCTGTGTGTGATTAAGCCGAGAACACATCATTCTCCAGAAGTGCCTAACACAGTGTCTACTCTTCATTACAATCCATAGCCATGTGGCTTGCTTTAAATGGATGCAGACCCTGGTGGTATGCATGAAGACCTACATGGACTGAATCACCACTGTGAGGTCTCACATCCTGTATAAATTTTCCTCCTTTCAGAGTCCATCTTTGCCATTGATGAAACAAAAATAATTCTCATCTTCCTCAAGGACTGTCATTTGTATGATATGCTAACGGTATCCAGAAACACTGTATTCTGAAGCATTTAAAGGCAGGTCATGAGATTCACTGCTATTCTAAGAAATGTTTTATTTAGAGTGCATCCATATAATTCATTATACTCTTTTGTCCTCTTGAGACAAATCTGCTGCTGAGTATACAATTCAAAAATGAGATATTTCACAAGTCAGTGGATAACTGAGTGGAAAAATATAAAAAACCACCCTCCTCAAACTCCATATAAGAGGACTATATAAAAATTCTGGAAATTATCTATGGTTTTTGTTCTATCATGCTTTTCAGCAGGATAAAAAATCTCCAAGATAAATATGCATGAACAACCCTAAAGGGATGTGATCCAGTAATGAAAAATTGCTCCCATTGGTTTGCAAACAGAACTGACATAAATATTCACATGATTTTAAAAATAATACTGCATGTTTGTTTCCAAATAACTCAGTTTAAGGGGTAAGGTCACATACCTCTGAACTGAAGTAAAAAAATATTCATTATGTTGGAATAAGACCATTTTATGAGCATGTTGTTGTTTAAAAATAAAATACAGAAAGCAAGCTGAATTTAAGTCCCTAAGTTTGAAAAAATTATTATCCAACCCCTGGGGAGTTCTGTCTTACATTTTTGGAAGTTAAACAGAACCGTTCTCAGATTCATGATGACTGTGAGTATATGCTTCGTTTTCATAACATGCTGCTACAGAAAGCCAGCCAAATATCTCTAAAACACTACAGAGAAATGAAATCTTCCTTTATTTTTGTTCATGACACCATTTACATGATTTTTGAATTCAGAAATGGACTTTCTAAACTTCTCAAAGACTCTAAAGATTTGCCACAGAAATAGAAAACAGTATTTTTGTAATGGGCTGAAGGCTAAGGTGAACTGGGAGATGTCAGAAGGTCTGCTAAGAAACTTCTTCCATTGCTCATCAAGTGTACTTTCTGAAGCAAAGGCTTGAAAGCTATTGGCTGAGAAAATGAAGGGTTAATAAACGGTGACATAGAATATCCCATCAGCAGTAAAAGACTGGGAACCTGGAAAGATATTTTTTACCTTTCTGTGTATAAACATATACATGTACATACTCACTCACTCCCTCCCTCCATATTTTTGTCTATGCACATGAGCATTCATGTCTTTCTGTGCCTGTACGGGTAGGCTGACAGACAAAAGCAAGGCAGTGCTTCCTTATTTTGAGAAGAGAAGCACGGTATGAAATATAGAGTCAAAAAGGCAGTAATACCAGCTTTAAAGAACCTGGAACTGAATTAAGTAAGAAAGACCACGATATGTTGCAACGATGTCCTGTTCCAGGCAACAGAACACAAGGAGCTCTTCAGAAGAAATAGTGACTTGCAATTCTATCTTTTTACCCGGTGATATATTTTCACAAACTTTTAGGAACTTAATAATCCTAGAGGCTTCTGTCCCTCTTTCATATTTCATTAAAATTGCCTATTAGATAAAAATGTCTATAGAAGGAACTGTCTCTTTAGGAAACCAGGCTGAAAAATGGATTTAGGATGTCTGATTTGTGCACTTGAATGGAAAAATGAAAGAAAATTTTTGCCAAGAAGAATTAACAACATTGAGAACGATGCATTAAACATATCCTCAAGTGGAAACTGATGGTCCCTAAACAATCAAGACTGCTTTCTAAAATATTTCAAAGTGACTTTATCTTTGAGATTGATAGAGAAAAATGAAAACTGTGGCAGCAAGAAGTTCAGATCAGCGATCCAGCCAGGGTCAACCAACCACATTTGTGAAATTAGAAAAGCAAAATGTGCTTCAAGAGGTGAAAGTCAAAACCACTCTGGCCCCTTTATCAATTTGTGAACCTCCTTCATCACAGGGAGAAGAAAGAAAAGGAAACTGCTAAATGCTCCAAGAAGTTCAGATACTTTACCTGTGACTGTCCCAGACCTCAACGCTGTTTGAAATACAGAACAAGAGAAATCACGTCTGTCTTATTTCATAACAACAACAACCAAATGGACAAAAGAAATTAAAAAAAAAGAAGTGTGGATGCAGAAAGAGTATTCTAAATTTGAGGATTGTTTCTTTTCTGAGAAAGCTCTTGCAGTCCAATAATTTTCTCTTTTCCTAAGTTCTACCTCTCAAATAGAGAAGATTCAAGTGTCTGATCATCTTTGAGGAGTGGATTGCTCTGTATTTTTAAGTAGTCGGAATGTGAGACAGCATTCTTTTTGTTTGTTACTTGAAGCTACTCAAGGAGAGCTCTGTAACAATTTACCTTTTTCAGATTTTTAAGTTTCAAATAATGTGCTTGATATTGTCTTTGGGAATTTAGTTAAAATAAGAAGCTGTTAATTCGTAGAAGCATACAATTATTTTTTAATTCCTACAGAAATGTCTACATTCTGCTGTTTTAAAAAACTACATTAATATCCAAATTGGCAATATCAACATCATTCCGTATACTGACTTGTTAGTGGTCCAAAATAAACATTATGACAGATCCATAGTGCAAACTCTGGGCAGTGGTGAAGACTCAGATTTATCTGCAGTAGAAACAGATGTGAATAAATAATTTACTATCTAGAAAAACAGTCGAGGAATTGAGCACCATGATTAAGAAATTGTATTATGTTCACCAGACATTTGTTTTAATGTCAGTCATTTACTTGCCATCTCAGTCCTCCAAAACAGAGCAAATTTCCAACTCTACCCAGTGAGAATAATAAATGAAAAAATGCTTTAATGCACACAAATTTTAAGAGGCTTCAAAGGAATAAACAAGACACAAATGTTAACAAACCAGTGTATATTTTTACAAACTCCAGTCCGTATATCTATCAAATTGGCTTTGCTACTGACCCTTGACGTGTCTCTCTTTGTATATGAGTAGTACAGATTTGCCAGTATTTTACTGCTAAACATCCCATGTCTTCCAACTGTCCCGACTGACCCAATCTCATTTTTCACGCCCCAGGTCAGGCAAGCCAGCACCTGCTCCCTGCCCCGTTGCAGACCCCTCTGGGACTGAGCATAAGAATGGGAAAAAGCATCATGTTCTTTATGTTGAGTGCTTGATTTGTTCCTGGGCCCCAGAAGCACAGAGAAAGAATATTTGTGTGTGGGGAAAAAACCTAGAGGCACCTCACACTGGTTAGTCTGCCTGGAAAAAACTACGAGCTCGGAGGACAGCACAGAAGGAAGGAAAGGAAGGAAATATGAAGAAAAGGGAGGGTGGTGGAAAAACATAATACTGAGTTTTATGAGAAGATTGATCTCCTAGAAACATCTGACAGAAGTTTTCTATGCTGATTTTTGGTGTGGTTATTGTGATAAAACTCAATTTGGCAATCAACTCAGTAGGTCTATCAAAGTTCAGTTCATGGGCATCTCAGCCCTGAAATCTTTACTTTTACAGGGGGGAGCAAAAAAATGAGTGATAAAGTAATTTTCCCTATAACACAGAGGAATGGCCCCTGTGTTGGGTGTCATGACTTTGTGCAGGCTTTTTGACGCGGACCGAGTAAGTAATGAGCTTCACTAGTTAGAGTGAAGTAGTGAAATATTTATTAAGGTGGAACAGTGATTTAACAAAATCAGTAGTAAGTGCGATAAAAACCAGTAGTAAATGCGACAGTGTTTTACGAGATTCGATGTCAGGGTACACTCTATTATTTACTGCATAGAGGACGGGGTCAGACACACTGTCAGGGAGACCCTCCCGTTGAGTCAGGAGGTTCAGAAAGGACCCCCTTGCTTTCTAAACTCCTTCTCAGAGAGGAGTCTAGGTGCGGCTGGATCCAATCCTAGTCCCAGACTTGGTCAACGATTTATGTCTAAAGGATTATACATGCGCAATCAATCCTTTACATTCCTTAGCTAAGATTTCACAGTTTAGCATGCTATTAGTCACTTACCAAGAGTCTGTTGCGGCAAGGAATCTCTCAACCTCGAGGAGTAGAAGCTTAAGCGAGTGTCCTCACAAAAGGGGAGATACTGGCGTGCAGTCCACTGCCATACAGGAGAGCTCAAAGGGCTCTCGGGCTGTCCACTATTTATACAGTAAGATAATTGACCTATAGTCATATTCTCATGGGAACAAAATATCTAGGTCCCCACTCCAGACAGTATTTTGACTCTGTTACCAGCTATCCCCCAAAGTCCAGGTGCAGGTTATCACAACTGCTGTTGTGATGGCCACGGTGGCCAAGGCCTGAGCAGGAGCCGGGGCTGGTTGTGGGGGGGAAGCAGGGGTGGGGAAGCAAAACAGGGAGAGTACACCGCCACACTTTTGCACCAAGGAAGAGGTGCACAGGGGTTATACTGGAATCAGAAATGAGGCCCATGGTTCCTCTTTTCTTCATATTGAACCCAGCTGGGGTATTTCAAACCATTAATCTTTTCTTTTGATATGAATAATTATCTGTCCCCAGCTTACTGTGTGGTTTCTCTAGCTCACATTCAAAGCAATATAAAAGGATTAAAAACCAACCAACCAACCAACCAACAAACTAAAGCTGCAAACTGCATTAAATTAGTTTAATAATGAAACAAAACCCAGCTAGCTGAAGTTTCCAAGACCATGTCCGTGCCAGTGCATCAACATGATCCAGAGGTGCCTGCACCACCCAACACCCCAACGCTGGGCAGCCACCTCCGCAGTTTTACCTGAAAATAGGCCCTACCCCACACCAGTTCCTGAGCTGTGGATGGGAGAGAGCTCTGAAACCTGTCAGGATTTGTTTTAACACTTTTTAAATTAAGATTATTTTGTTACCTTGCTAGGGATGTTGCTTGTTACTGCTAGATTCCAGAGAAGTATAGCCTAAAAATTTCTCTGTACAAGAGAACTGCTAATCTCCTGAATTTATCAAGCAGACACTCAGAAAAAATGGTGTGATCAGTTTTAAAAAGGTTCTGTTCAGCTTTTCAAGCTGTGCTTCAGTTTATTTCTTTCAGTTTTGAAGTAAGACATGAAATACAACTGAACTAGGGAAGCTGTCTGAATATTTAAAATAATGTTCTAATGTTTATTGATGTAGTGATGTACTTTGCTTCACTGGTCTTTTTCTGTAAGTTTTCCATGAAAACCTGAAGATCAAGTCTAACATGAATGCTTATAGAAAATATGAACAATATAGAGGAGGAGTTTTTTAATTCATACTTGTAGTAGTGCTCAGACATGAACTAAGAAACATAAAAATATACCATCATTTTTTATCACTTATAATTAAGTAATAGCATTCAGATAATAATCAGTCATCTTTCTGCATATTCCATCCCATTTCTCAGAGAGCAGTTAAGGTCTACGGTGTTCAGAAGAGCTAGTAAGGAGTTTATTATGAACTCATCATGTGTTGTTGGGAGAAGGTGGAATATTTGTGTTTGCCTCTTTTGTCCCTGCAAAAAGCCTTGTGGAGGGAGCTCAGAGCTGCTACTTAAATTATCTCCATCTGGGACTGAATGTTCTAACCTCTTTCTTGAAGAAGGATCACTGATTTTTCCTTTCTATGTAGCAAAAGATCCTGGCAGTACAGTTTTCCCTGGGTTACTACCTACTGACAGTCATTATCAACCATGGAACATGTCTCAGTTCAAAGTCCTCCATCGTCTCCCACTGGCTTTTGACCAGGCTTAAAAACATAATATACAAGTGCAGGGGAAAAAAAAAGAAAGGTGAGAATCAATTATTCTTTGTGAATCACTCCCCCTGCCCTGGAAGGCGGCCTTTCATAGTGTAACAACTTTAAATGAACTTCCCTCCTCCCAAAAGCACCACCAGTTCTTAATGCATACTGACACTCAATTAACATGATAGGCAAATGACCTAAATGCTAGATGTGGCCCACTGAAGACAGCACATTTTTTTATACTTGTAAATATTTTATAATGATTTTTTTTTCCACGATCAAAACGAAAAGATCTTCCAAAGTATTTTTTTGTGTGTTAAAAGGAAAAAAAAATCGGAGTGAGAACATGCTCATTGTTAAGCAGTTTAGTCCTGAGGTGTTCTTTTAGAATATAGCACTACCTACCTGTGAGTAGGTAGAGAGCAAAGATCATGAGGCTGTTTGGTATTCCACGGTGGAGTTATCTCTTTCTCTTTCTTTACAATAAAAATTCTAGCTTAGAAACCCTAGAATGATGAAAATCATGGGAAAACCCCCAGCTATTTTTCTGTAAACACTTTTTATTTGAACTATTTGGCATTTTCAGATGTGTTGTGGTTTTTGTCGTGACCGAATTGACCAACCAGAACGACAGATGGCCCCCTCCCAAAAAGCTATTTTGTGGGAAAATGTCAGAAGAGGTTTCAATCCCGCGGTTGGAAGTCAGTTCCATACCTAAAATGCACATTTCACACACTGAATTGTGCTGGTTTGCAATCTGTCCTCTTCCTCCCTCTCCTCCCCCCTCCCTGCCCTTCTGTCTCATATGTCCACTGTCTTCTTTATCGCCACGCTTCAAATCCGAGTGATCATGTTCTTGCATGCCAGGACTTGATAATTTGTCATTATAACATGCAAACACCGCTTCCACGTAACTCACAGCGAGCTTAACTCCCCCCTCTCCCTTCCTTATAGACAAAACCAGGGGGACATTTCCAGTGACCGTAACAGTTTGTGAGAACAGATCTGGGTTTTACAGGTCTCAACAGGTTAGTGTGGGGTTATTACTCTGGCTGAATGCAGATGTTATCAATCAGCTTCAGTTTTCATCCATGGTAGGTGATTTATCAGACATTAATTTTCTCTCTTTGCAGTCACATTTTTTATTCTCTGAAACTCTTCTGGGTAAACTCACCTTGGCCTGTGAGGCAAAAAACTTGTGCTATTGAGAAATGTCTTCACTTTTTCTTTTTCAGACCTTTTCTTTTCCTTCCATTTTTGTAGATTTCTTTTTTCCTAAATGGGCATTTTCTAAGGTTTGATAGAATCATGCACAAACACATAGCTGACAATTAGCTATAGGGAAGGATGTTCTGGATGGCATACTGAGCAGGCACACGGGAGGAGAGGTCCCGCCTTCTTCCACAGCTTCTCACACAGCCCTAAGCAAGGCATTCAGCTGCCCTGGTCACTGGGGAGATGTGATTCCACCTCTGGTGGTCTGGGCTGGGAGGATTCTAGGCTGGTCACTACACTTACATACATCCCCTCCTCTGCCTGCGTTCTGCACCCCGCTATTCAGCGCCATGGAAAGACCAGGTGGGAAATCAGTTTGTGGGTGAACTCAGCAACGCCACGCTGCGGCTCAGGACAATTTCCATTTCCCATTGTTCCTCCAGTGAAGCAGCAGAGGTTTGCTTTACCTCAGATCCCCCCGACTGCCAGTCTGCAGGGAACTGCCAGAAAAAAGCCAGTGTCCCTCCCTGAGGCCGGCAGCCAGGGGACACTGGCATGGGAGATGAGCACGGCAGCCTGCAAAGCAGATTTCGGGGTCCTTCCCATTGATTGCCTGTCTGATGTCACAAATCCATCCCTGGCTACAGCGGCAGTGCTGTCACAGGGGTGTGCAGTCACAGGGGTGTGCTGTCACAAGAGTGTGCAGTCACAGGGGTGTGCTGTCACAAGAGTGTGCTGTCACAGGAATGTGCAGTCACAAGAGTATGCTGTCACAGGAGTGTGCTGTCACAGGAATGTGCAGTCACAAGAGTATGCTGTCACAGGAGTGTGCTGTCACAGGGGTGTGCTGTCACAGGGGTGTGCTGTCACAAGAGTGTGCAGTCACAGGGGTGTGCTGTCACAAGAGTGTGCTGTTACAGGAGTGTGCAGTCACAGGGGTGTGCTGTTACAGGAGTGTGCAGTCACAAGAGTGTGCAGTCACAGACTCTGGAGCAGACCTGGCTGCCTTCCCTCCACAGGGATCCTGTTCTCTGGGAGCTGCCATCCCTGGGACAGATGCCTCCTGCCCCCTTGCTGCTGGGAGACGACCGCTGGCTTGAACAACCAATATCTACAAGTTTCATCAAATGAAACTGCGGGTAATTTATGTGAGGATGGTCTCCCCTTTGAAAACTGCCGGCGTCGGGTGTGTTACAGCAAGAGTCTGACCGTTTGGGGTCCCCTGGGGCTCACCCTGTGCTCCCTTACACTCCTTCAGTGTTACGTATGTGTCCAATTGTGCTTTTTCAGAGGTTTTACAAATCCAAGGCAACTCCATTTTTGTACACAAACATTTCTGCGACAGTTGTTTCCCCTCTTATTTTTTGGCCTTGAGGAAAAGGTTCTTCCCCTGTTGAAGTCCTTTTCCTTCCTTTTGTTTTGCAGAACATCATGTCTTATAGATGACCCGTGAGGGGCTTTTAAAACACTCTGTGCTGAACAAAACGTGCTAACATGCAGTTTTAGTTATTCATCCATTTGGAAGGCCAGAGAGATCTTGTTATTTTGAGGCTGCCGACTAAAAAGAGCAGGAAAGTCAGGAAGGCAGACTTTTATAAAGATTTGAGTTACGACATTTGCTCTTCTTATTGTTTATTCTTTACTATACATTTCTGAAATTAGGGCAGGGGCTGTATTCCTTCTTCCATTTAGCACTTGGTGAGCATTCCGGTGGAGGTCCCCTGCTCGACACTCTCCAGGCAGCAGGAATAGATGTTTTAAGGCTGGGGTGGCCTGAGAAAAGCCCCAGAAATGTTTCTGTCTTTGGTTGTCTCCATGGGTGCCCCTTGCAAGGCTCCAGCATCACCTAGTATCTCTTTGGAGAACTGGCATCTCAGCCCAACCAAAAGGCCACCCTCTGTAGGACACTAAAAAAAAAAAAAGAAGCAGTAGGAAAGTCAGTTCTGGAACCTTAAGGTTTCTTATAGTTCCTGTCTTTTGGAACACAACAACTTGTGTCACACATGGCAATGAAACATAAACACTCCAGGCTCAGCATGTCCATGTCAGAGGATCCTTCTCATGAAGCCTTCCTGATCCTTCTCAGTGACCACAGCTGGGGCCCAGTAATGTCAGTGCTGTAGAATTTCTTTTTTGGTACAGCAGGTAAAAATAATTTTGCCCTCACCCTTGAGATGGACACTTTCCATTTTGCCACCGAAAAGCTCTGGGTCATCATATAACCTGTACTGACATCCCTACTTTTCCTGGGGTCTTAAACAAGCCCAAGCCTGGAGCTCTGCCCTGGTGAATACTCGGGCTGACAGCTCTAGGCTGCATGAGCTTTTATTCCTTAACGACGTGTGACAGACAAAGCAATTTGCAAACCTTCTAACAGCAAATATTCCTTAGGTATTATGAGAAAAATACAGATCTAAATTGACTACAGAACATCTCTACACAAAAAATATACTCTTTGTAGAGACTATTTTATCCCACTTGAGTGATTGCAGGCTTGTGAACAAAATCTTGATGAAACCCTTGTCCTCTTCTGGTTCTTTTCTCTCAAAATGTTTTCTTTTTCAGAACGTGGATCCTCTTTTCACCAGTAGATCTATAGCTGTTATTCCATAATTATTCATATTGCTTGAATAACTCTCATGATAAAGGAAGATTTCTGAAGATGTGTCTAATGACCATTCGTTTCAGGGACTATGGTGCCCATCTGTCCTGGAGGACTGGCATGAGGTGTACCCATTACCCCAGTATTGGGTAACCCTTCATTTTAGAAATGTATCAGGGTTGAAGGAGAGAATTCTCAAAGTGAACTAGAACAGAAAGAAGATTTCAAAGAGGTCCATGTGAAAGTTGTTATTATGGGAGTGTATTTGCACGGAAGCATTATAACAGTCTGATTAGGTTTAGCTTTGTTTTCTTTGCAATTACTTCCCCTTCAGCCCTGAAGAGTTCTCCTATTCATTTTGCCATTCTGTTCTCAGCAATTGCTATTATTTGTTAACAAATATTTTTATCGATTACGGAACCTCTTTGCAGACCTTGTTTTGTGTCTCTGTGAGGGACAAGAGTTACAGAAATCGTGTGTTAAGGAAGGCAGAGTGTGTGTGGGAGCTGGTCTGTGCTTGGAAGGACAACTACGTCTAACGGCGTCACCAAGTTCTTGAGTAAAGCAATGCAGGTTCAGGGAACTGGAATGCACCCTCAGCATGTGCCAGAAGTGTGCTGGGCTGCTCTGTTTTCATAAACAAACCATCCTGATGATAGACCTTCAAATTTGCCATTTGCCATTTGACTTATTTTAGCTCGTATTGATTACTGCTACCTTAGGAACAGGATCAATAAGGACTCTGTAAAGCGTAGACATCAGTGTGTGAACTACCCTGAAAACTTTAAGGCATGTTAACTCCAAAATGAAGTTATCTTTAGCACCACTCAGTGGAACAGTGACTTCACCAGTAAGTGATCTACACAAAGACCCAGCCAGAGACAGGTTTTGTGTTGAGTGGAAGTGTGTCCAATGAACACGATCCCCTCAAATGTGTTTGAAATGAGTACATTTGTACATAGTGAAAATGCCTTGCACCACTTCCAGTGCTTTTACCACTTCTGGATTTTATACTTTGCAATTATTGAGTCAAGATTTACTCTAAGGCTTGGATCATGCCAAACAGGTTTAGTAAACAGGAGAAATCCATGAGAAAAGTGTGAGATTAACACACACTGTGTACTCTGGTAGGACTAACCCGGATAACAGGATAATGGATAACCTCCAGTACAACCTCCAGACACAGGTCAATATGACAAAGATGGTTAGACAAGGTAATGTGCCATCTGCATTCAGCTCTATTTAAAATATTTTTTCCTTTCTTTTCTTACTGTTTGCCTTCCATGGGCGATGGAGTCCATTCAGCAAAATTAATCAGCATGTCCTAAGACAAAGCTGCTTAGCTCTCAGCTGAGAGTATGAAAATTATGTCTTGTTGGAAGGGATGCAGGAGAATTGCAAAGACTGCATCGCGCTGCTGAGCATCAGTGAATATTTGACACAGTGTATTTGGCTAATCCTCCCTGTCCTTAAAACACTTTGGGAACAGAAAGGCCAAGGGAAAACTTTATGCCAGATTTTTCCTTTGAGCTTAAGCTGAAAATAGACTACAATGGGTTCTTGGCACTGAATTTTTGCCTTCAAGAGATCCCAAAAGGAAATTCAGCAGCTCAAAATATTCAATGTGTTCCACATCCCAGTTATAGATGGATCTGTTTAGTTCCTATTTAAATATTTCTTTACTATGTTCAGGATTCTTCTATAATTTATTTTAAAAGGCATGCACCTGCACTGGAGTTGCAAAGGGATGCACATTCAAAGACAATCGTCTGCTCTCGGGGCGGTTTTTAAGAGAAACATGCTGATTTTCTTTTCCCCTTTACAATGTGGAAGAGCAGTCCAGAGTCAGGGGTGTGACCTTCTCCTTTGGGAACAATGCTTCAGTTTGTTTTGGGGTGTTTCTCATTATTTCATTATTATTTCATTATTATTTCATAACAAGATTATGTTATTTCATAACAAGGTTTGTAGTAGTCCCAATATGAATTTCTGAAATACATGTACTAATGTGGATTTGATTGGAAAAATGGGGTCTGATCTCTACAATGTTGGAAGAAATGCTCAGAAAATAGGTAGAATGATGTGGCAAATATAATTATCAGAGCAAATGTAATTAAGGTTAGAGTCATTCTTGCATCAGTGCCTACATCAAACTGTTTTCAATCTGTTAAATGGTGATCTGTGATGGTATGGGAAATGCTCCTCAGACAATGGAATTGTATTTCATAGGGTAAACTAAAAATGTTCACTCAAACAGTTATTTTTCAATATGAAGTAAATTTGAATTAAAATTATTTAATTCATTCATTGCCACCTTAGGAGACATTTTTACTGTTATGCCTGGGCTCACGGTCAATTGGTTAGCCAAGGGCAAACAGAAGCAGGAGATTCCCGATTGCTCCAGTTTTTGTGAGCAGAAGCAAGAATTGGTCATTTCTCAGATTTCAGCTGATGAAGCTTTTCTGTCTACTCAGTGCCCCTCGGTGGGGCATTTAAGGGTTTTACACCATAAATGGGAGAAAGCCTGAAGGCAAGATGTCAGCCAGCTCTCCGTTGGATGGTTAGCTCGCGCTTCTGTCGATCCACTGACCAGACTTTTCATGTGCAATGGGCTGGGAAGAGAATGGGATTCATTAGCCTTGAGGTCAAAGTAACATCACGGTGAGGTGTCCTCCAGAGCCTCCCAGGCAACTCTCCAACCTCTGCACCACAGGCTATTGCTTTCTCTTTGGCCCAACAGAGAGTGAAACCCGTTCCCCAGGTATGAAGTCAAACAACAGAAATAGGCACAGGATGGGAGAGGAAACCAGTATTTCTGCATCTGATGAGCACGCTCTAAAGAAAGAGTTACTAGGGAAGCCAGCGTGGGGCCACAGCCATATTTCCTTTGGTAGTCTGCTCTGAAAATGCCTATGGATTGGGGTGTGAGGGAAAACTAGGTGGGAAAAGGTCTGATGAGATTGAGATCACTCTCATTTCTGGAGAGTTCTGTGTACATCAGACTGAGGGGTATGTCAGCCCAGCTGTAACTGGAATAAGGCAAAAAGAGGGGAAGAGAAAATCTACCATCTTAGGCAAGACAGACTGAGTAAGAGATGGAAGTGAATGGTGTGTGTTGGACTCTAGAATCTGCTGGAGTCTCTCAAGGTGGAGAGTGAAAGCCACATGTTTTGCATCACTATGGAGATGAACAAGGCATGGTTTCCTCTAGCCCATTATGCTTACAGCAGTCGAAAGATGCTGAGAGGTTATTTCCTTCTGTGAACAAGTTCATGGAATAACTTCACAGAATGTCATATTGTGTTGTGAAATCACCTGCAAAAAACAGTGCTACATGTTCTAAGGGTGAGTGATGTGTCTCTGACTAGTGTACAACTCAAGCTATACGAGTTTGGGGAGACTTTAGCATCTGTGTGGTTTTCTTCAGAATCATTGTTATAAAAAAAATAGCGGAACAGTTTTTTATTGGTTTGCTTGCCATAGCTACCTTGTCATTTACAAAGTGGCCATACTTAGCATACTTATCTGGCTTTTCTGGATGTTGAGCTGGTTTTGGCAGGGTTTTTAATTATTATTTTTGGTTTGATCTTTTTACTTTAATCTGACAAGTATATGATTTTGTTCTGGTACAGTAACTGGAATACTAACATGAAAGGCTTTAACATATGTATATGTAAGAGCTGCAGAGTGCTAACGATGCTGTTGATATTTAATATGTTTTCTCTTAATTTAGGCCTGTTTGAATTAACATTTAGTATTTGAAGCAAAATATGAGAAAAATTAGGATGACAAATATGAACAGCATCTTTTTACTGCATAACATTTTTCACTTTCAATTGGTGGCTACCTACAAGAAGTATGAGAAAAAATTTCACGTGTTTTCAGAATACTGCATGTGGTCCCATTACGAAGCAGCTGGAGGTCATGACTTATTTGTCCCTTGAAGTGTGTCCTGTAGAGGAGTGACTGGGTGAATGTCAGATGCAGTCCGGATCGTTTGCTAGTGAGTAAAACCCAGAGGAGTGAATGCTTGTGCTCTGACCAGATGAACAACCCAAGGTGACTCAGACAAAACTGGCTAAGAAAAAAAAAAAGACATGTACTGGCTGTTCTTTCTCTTTTTCTTTTCTTCTTCTCAGTTCATTCTCTCACTTTTCTCCACGTTGCCTTAATACTTGCTTCACCCTTGGTCTAGTCTGAGATGTCTCACAGAGCATAAACTTTGTCCAGAAATACAGAGAGTTGCAGCAGATGTTGGGTAGGTCTGCATGATGTTTGGGGGGTTGGGATACAAAGCAGGAGGAAATCCTTATCTAGGCATAACTGAAGGACTGAAATGCCTAGGAAGATCTCTCCCATAGGCAAGGAAATGGCAGCAAGGGAGCTGGTGCTTAATCCAAAACAATTCAGGGATCCTTACTGCAAACCAGGACTGGTCTGAAAAATGTGTTGACTGGGCTTTGGTTACATCAAAATATAGCCTTTCTGGGAAAGGAAAGGAAAGGAAAGGAAAGGAAAGGAAAGGAAAGGAAAGGAAAGGAAAGGAAAGGAAAGGAAAAGGAAAGATCTGTAGCAGCAGGGTAACTGGGACAAAGGGTATGGCCATGCTAAAAAAATTGTTTACTAGTATCTGTTGCTGGCCTCTAAGGAAAGCATGTTGGAAGCCGTATTTGTACAGATAAAAGATACAGATGTACCTCTGTACAGGTAAAGATACAGATGTGCATCTGTACAGATTTGTACAGATGAAAAGTTAGAACACACAGATCAAGGGGAATTTTAGTTACTCCTACACTGCTAGAAACCTGAACTTCAGAACTGAGCTGAATCCCAGGGAAAGAAGCAAGTTTAGAAAAGAGAGAGTGTTTACCCATGTGTGCTTAAAACCACTGCTAGTCAGAGGCGAGATAGGTCTGCTCGACAGGGAATAGCATAAAAATATTTTATGAAGCACACTTCAGGGGAAAGGAGCTCAGATGAGATTACCAGCATCTATGATTTTTTCAGAAATTTGCTAGTGACAAGTGATACTTAAGAAATTTGTGTGTGCTTAGAGTCCAGGATTACATCAATTTTTCTTTCCTTCCTTTTTTGATTTAATTTTGGAGGAGGTTCCAGAAGTCTGTTTTCAATTCTGTTTATCTTCTGACCAGGGAAGACTAAATTTTGCTGCTTTAAACTCTGTTTGGTGACTGGTGTTCTAAGCCATTTTAAGATGATATCCGTCTGATATCAGTCCCTGCTTTTGTCATACTATGTACAGCTCGGCAGTGATCCATCGAGGCATCTATTTCCCAGACACCTGATAAGAGTTCCACGGTATTGGATGTGTCCAACCCCAGGTAAAGAAACAGAAAGACCGATAACACCAGGAAAATAAAAGATCTAAAGACAAAAGGAAGATACAGCTGACCACATAGCTTATCACTCGGCCTGAAAAAGGAAAATTAAAAGGTATGAAGCAGCAGGGACGTATGCACCAACAGATGTACTTTGTTTTTGTAAAATCCAGTTATTCTCATAGATCTCTTAATCGCTAGAATAAATAAGACAGATTTTCCTGTGCTTTTCAATCAGACTTCTGGAGATATTCCTTTAGAAGAAATGCAATGGCAAAATTATGAAGTAAGACGGTGTCTGCAACTTTTCAGGAAGAGCAGTTCTGCAAGTATGCACTCTCTGTATTGTTTTAAGACTAAGCTTACATCATAACTTAAATAAATAAGTTAATATTTCAAAAACATTTTTTAAACTAATTGCAAATGCATGACTGTTTCTACTGGATTATTTCAAAGGTTTCAGACAAGAGCTTTTCCTGCCAGGGCACCGTGTACCCCGCTCGGCCCCAGCCTGCCCCTTGCCTGCAGCAGCTCCTGTCAGCCAGGTGAGAGCCACACGGGGGGCACCAGCAGGTCCAGGTCTCCCCTCAGACGTGCAAAGAGCTGGAACTGCACTGGAACTCACCGCACAGGGGCTGGAACTTGGCCTTTGCAATCCCATTTGCAGGTTCTAACTTTCCAACAACACATGCCACAAAATGTTGACTTCCATAAGTTCCCTTTTACCTAAAGAAGTTTTATCAGAAAAAGGTAAAAGATTCTATGATTCTAAAAGGTCTTCTGTATTTAGAACCACACTAATTCCACAGCTTTAGCATTTGGTCTTTGTTCAAAAATGGCTTTTGAGAAAAAGTGTATCGATAATTCCCAGCCTCCATCAGCAAAGGACTTAGAAGTAAAAACCTCATAATCTCATAGCAGCAGAGGTCCAGGATGTTATGTCAGTATAACCAGCTTCTGTTAACAAAGCAGACTCAAGTGGGAAAGATTATATCTGTAAAATTCTGGAACTTGACACCTCAAACTGTGGTAAACAAGAATTAGCAAGAGTTTCCTTCACAGATTGAACAAGAAGATCACATCCTGGGCAGGCAGGAAATGTACATTCTTATTATGAATTCAGCAGTATTAGATGATAGTCTGAGCAGGACTAGATGATCCCTATGGTCCCCTCCAACTCTAAAAATTCAGTGAAATTCAGTGAAAGAGCTCTTTGTAGCTTCTGATTAAATTTTGACTGCAGAACTACACAATTCCAAATACTGTGTTTTTTTCTTGTTTCTATCTTTCTTTTGTGAATTTTCTACGTTTTTCTGTGGTAGCAGAATGGTCCCAGATCTCTGTATTCAAAGTGCTCACTGGCTCACTTTGTGAAGAGACATGGTTTCTCTAGCTTCTTTTGATTCTTTGGTCCTATTTATTAAAAAAAAAAAAAGTAACACCAAACCATAAAAGCTCTCCAGACTGATTTTTTGTATCTATAGGTAGATTCAGGATTCATTAATTTTCTTTGTGACACTGGGCAAGGTTGTCTTCTTCCTGAAGAGAGTTGATGGAGATTAAAAATAGTAACACAAAATTCTGAAGTACACAGCTCACACAGTGACCTGGATCACTCTGAAGCTGTACCAGAGATTATCTGGGGTTTTTTTACGGTTTTGGGTTTTTTCAGTGAGAGCAATTCAGAATTGACAATTTGCCAAGGGACCTTGGGAAATTTCTTTTTCCAATCCGTAAAGTAGGTTAATATTGATCATGTTTCTCAGGAACGTTTTTTTTCCCAAAGACTTAAAAACTTTTTTTCAGGCACGGTTATGGAACATGGCTGTATGTTAAACTTTTCTTGTTTAACACAGGGAGTAAAAACATCTCAGGGGGACCCTTTCTGTGTTTCAAATGCCTCAGTCAATAGGAAAGTCCATGGAGTGAACACTCTGGGGTGGTTAGTCCAGGGATGCTGCACTCCAGAAATACAAGCGTGGTGCTACTGTTGGTGTTCTGCTGTCAGGAGAAGTAATTTTCATAAAACACGAGGGGGGTTTAGTGTTTGGGGTACACAGATAGAAGTAATTATTCTGTCTTAACCAAATGATAAGCCAAGGGTGTGATTTTCTACCAGAATGACAAAAGGAAGTAAAAAGATGAAAAAAAGTACACTGGAAAGGTAAGAACTACTAGTGAATGTGGAGGGCTAGGATATTAGATGTGTGAGAAGATGTATGATGTTGCAAACACAAAAGAAGTAAAGGATGTGACTTCTGAAAAAAAAAATCAAAAATACTCTTAATAAATAGATCAATGAAGAGATAACAGTAGCTTGGTCAATTTAGCAAAACTGTCTGTAGATACCTGAGTGGCAGAAATACTAGAAAGAGGGAAAAAATTTATAAAGGAGAAAGATGAAATTAAAATATTTTCTCCATGTTTACAGTAAGTTTAACTGGGCAACAGTCAACAGAAATGGAAGTTTTAACTCCACTCCCTTTCTGTGCAAGAAAGTGGAAGGGATCATGAGCGTGGTCTACGACAGGGTGCAAGAGGAAGAAGTGAGTTTATTTGGCTGATTGTGAACTACCCATTTATTGATACCTTGATCCCTGGAGGGTCTTTCTACAGCCCTGAGTGAGGCTGTTTATGCAGAGCAAAAAGGACTGCTTGGAAATGGGATCTACAAAGAATAATAGGCTGAGGTGGAAGTTGACTGAACCATTCAACAGGAGACACCCAGAACAAAGGAAGGTCTCAAATCCTTGTGCACGGTGACATTCCAGGCACCTGACACAGCACTACTGAAAATTCAGAAATTTGAATCTGTTCTAAGGGTGAGCATGTGAGATCTCTCAGAATAGATTCTCAAATAATTGTAATGCAATATTTTTGTGGATGTAGTCCACAGACAGAAAATAGAAGCACCTTTGAAAGCTCTTGACTCGGCAGGGCTAACGGCTCAGAGAATCGTTGTCACTGCTGGGTACTGGTCAGATCTGCCCCTCACCCTGCTCCCTGCTCCCACATCGCCACAAGAACTTACACAGTCTTATTTTAACCACAGCTGAAGAAATATGCAAAGTCAGTGCATCTTGAAAAACTAGGTAGAGGTTTACATCTGAGTATACCAAATATGCCAAGAGAGAACACATTTATTGGAAGCAGAACTTCTACAAATGCAAATGCTATGAATTTGCATAGCTAGTAACTCAATTTTATAGAGCTGTAAGATGGCAAAAAATGTAACAGAAAAGTTAATGGAAACATTTAATAAAGGCCAATGAGCAGGCACCGTAAATCTAAGCAGGAACAGACATCAGAGAAACGTATGCAGCAGCTCGCTCTGTACAGGAAGGATCCCTTCACTGTAGGACGCTGAGCGTGATGCTATTATGCATAAAATGGCCCATTCACTTCCTAACAAATCACCAGCCCATTTATTTTAGCTTTCAGTGCAAGACAGTTCTGAAAACTTTGGTAGGATGTGCAAGGATTCTGGGAGGGGCAGGCGGAGGGTTTAGGTGCAGGTGTGTCAGTACACAGCTCCCATTCCAGTCGGTAGAGTACAACCCCAGTGGTGGCAGAAGCTCAGCTGCCATCTCCAGCCACCCACGAAATGCTCCCTTGTATTTCCTTCACGTGTGGAGGAGGTCTTTATTACTCTTGTCACCTCCTCTGTGCAGAGATGGATTCTGCCTTTGCTGTGGGGGAGAAGAGGGAGGTGGCAGAGGCAGATCTAACCTCAGCCATGGAGAAAGCAGCCCGTGTAGTTTCCTAGAAGCTTCACTGGCAGCTTTGAAAACTGGTGATGGGAGCATAACGCTCCTGCGACAACCTTTTACAATTTCAAGATACCTGTGGAAAGAAGAAGGAGAACTTGGTCACCAGAACATAATGGCCAGACAATGTGCTGCTGGTCCTTTTGTCCGTGGACTTCTGTAACAAAGCTTTTAAGACATGAACTTGTTTTCAAGCTAAAGCAGTTTCCTGTGTTTTCCCTGAGGTCAGAAGCAGTTGCTTCTGAAGAAGAAGGCTTGTACATGGGACCATTTCAGCTGCAAGGATCTTTGCTTGAGGCTGAGTCCCTGTCTGCTGCTTCACAGAGTTCTGGAGGACACCATTACAGGGTCTTTGTAATAAGATGTCCCCATAGTACACTATTTAATTACTTGAGGGCCTCATTCAATTCTTTTATTCATCCGTGAAGTCAACAGCACTCCCCTTGACATACACTGGACTCCTCCCTGGCTAGAAATTGAACTTGGACTTCTGAGTGTGACCCACAAATAATAATTATATACATCAAGAAGGGAGGGAATGTTTGTTACAAAAACCAGGAGGGTGCAGTTTCGTCTCTCCCTGTGCCTTTATACGTACGCAAACACTTATGGGGGCACACACACACACACTGAGGGAGGAGAAACCTCTTAAGTCACTTTCTGTGGTCATTTACCAAGTGCAGGAAATTCTTCTGGTGGTTTTAAATATGTTTCTGAGGTCTAACAATTACTGAGGCAGGTATCTGTAGAAGGTACTTCTGTGGTGCATTATATAGCTGTGAAACACAAGAAACACATTTAGGTAAGCGGCAGTATAGGGCTGCTATAAGGGAACATCAAGTGCTAATGGAAAATCCCTACTTTCAGATTTTACAGAGGATTTATTTGTCACTATATGTTATAACTGTTAATTTTGGAAAGTTCATGTATGTAAATTACTATTCCTATATAATTCTCATTGACTTCAGAGAAAATTAGAGCAAGTAGGTCCGGAGTGACTTCAGGAGGTCAGTGAGTGTATCCCTTGTCACAAAACAGAAGAAACCACACCTTAAATAGGCATATTTTGTCTAACCTGCTCTTGAAAATTGCCAGTGGTAGAGCTTCTGTCACCTGTATGGACAATCTGCTTAATAACTCCTGTGAGTAGAAAGGTTTTCTCAACATTAATAATAATTTTTCCTTGCTATCATAGAAACCCATCACATTTTCTTTCCTCACTGCATATGAAAAAGAAGTTGTGATTTTCCTTTTTGCAGTTCTTTTTATACCTTCTCTCATTTTTACCATGCAAGACCATCCAAACACAGTCACATAAATCTTCCGGCTCAGACCTCCATTTCGTTTGGTAAACGGTGAGCACAGCTGCCTTTGCTGTCCTCCTCTGCACTTCCTTCGAATGACACATCAGGGAGGCCTTGGGCTGTGCCTGGTGGACTCCCATTTTCTGCTCATGACCCAACAGAATGGGCACTGAGCTCAGAGTAGATCAGCTCACCCAAGTCAGGTCTTCTCCACAAACGTCCTGCTTTTTACAGAAGTGAGTGTTCGGAGCTCTTCATCATCTTTCACAATAATGTCCTGTGCAAGTCAGATCTTCCTGTGAACCCTCTGGGATGGGGGAGTGGGAGAGGGAGGGAGGGAAATCAGGGCAGAGCAGGATGAGGCCTTTGTTTAAGCAAACGTGCAAAGAATGTTCTGGAGGCACAGTAAGCACAGGTACTACTGACTAGATGTAAATCAGGTATTTCTGAAAAAGTCATCCCCCCACCTTTTTTCTTTTCAACGCTGTAATATTTTACAGCTAGAAGAAAGCATTTGTTATAAGATGAATCAAAGGACTTATTTTAAGCTATAATGAAAGGTTACAAAATAAATTATTCTACAAAGTTTAATTAGCCACACTCAATATTTTTTGTTTAATCATGTTATCATTAGCGATTTCTTCTCAGTTAGCTAGATGTTGATGATTGTTGTGAATATGTGATGTACTTCATTCACCTGGGTTAGAGGCAGAGATGTGAATAAACAATTTGTTGTTCAATAATATTTTTCAAATTGAAAAGTATTAATTTAGTATCCCAGAAAGATCCTGCAATTTCAATATCAATGTACACTTTAGCATTGTTTTTGCTAGTAGTTGCCATATCCTTAAAAGTATTATAGGGTATGTGGATGCCTATAGCCGGTGTTTCAGCAGAGTAAGCGTGGAGACAACAACTGATATCACTGAAGGACATTTGATCCTGAACACGTGTAATTACCCCCAGGGCACAACATGAACCCGAATGATGTTCAGAGTTTATCTGTTTGCTTAAGTTACTCTTCAGGACAAGAAATCAAAGGAGACGATTGAAGTATCGATGAGCTGGAAATGTGTTTGCTGATATTATGTCAAACATATATGTTTTGGAGCTGAAGGAGTTGGATTTTCTAGTGATCTAAAAAGGTACACACTGCCAAACCTGACATGGCAAAAAGGCATTTGTCCCTGTTTTTGCACACTGGGCATGTTCTAAAACTGGTAGCTTTTCATTCAGAATATCCCAACTAAGATAGGGCAGTCAGTTCTCCTGAACTCTTTCAACTGAAAGGGTTGATATCTTTTCACTGCCTAAGATGAGCTCACATCCTGTCATCACTCTTGGTTCAGTGCTTCGGTTTCAGACAAACTACACATCTTCCTTGTTAAACTTTCGTCTTTGGGGAAAAAGAAGATTTTTTAAAGAGAAAATATGCCATGAACTTTAATTCTGGTCATAAAATGAAATGTTGGTGTTTTTTATCTTTTCTTTGTATTATAAACAGTGATATGTTCATTTTCTTGCCAAAAGAAGCATTATGTGCAGCAGACTAATCTGTTTCTAACAATCACATACTTATTAAACCATTCTGCTTTAGAAGCTGTAAGAACATTAAAGCTTTTATTATTTGTGTTAGCAAACCCCAGATAATGCACTTCATCAAAACAATTAGCCACCGAGCCTGGCTGACAGTTATACAGGTGATTGTGACTGTGGTGTGGGCATAGGACGGGGATTCAGCTCTCAGCAATGGGTACCTGTGACAGGGGAGGAATCCATGTGCCCACTCCATGTATTTTCTACAGCGTTGATAGAAAATTGTATATAAGTGAGATAATTTCTGATTTTTACATAGGTCACCAGGCACATTTGCAAGTGTTTGTTGTTTAGATATACAAACTAAACACCCTGGAATAAGCCAGAGTCTTTTATGAGACAACATTTTAATAAGTCATCACAAAAACCAAAGTAGCTTTTCATAGTTCTTTAGATAAATTCATAATCCTTTGGGAAAAGAATGATGCTGAAATTCTATTCTCAATATGAACCTCTTCCTTATAACCAAGACGCTGGTACATGTAGCCAGACAGAAGCCAGTTTGCAAATAAGCCCACAAGTTGGGAGACAGATGGGAAGGAGCAAACAGAGTTATAATGTGCAGTTGCTGGTTGTCAGAGCTGACCATATCACATGCCTTTCCATAATGTCACTTCCCATAAGTTCATCATAGACCTAGACCTTAAGTGTTCCCACCCACTGTTGTCACATGGAGAAGTGTTTCAGTACCTCCCGTCTATGATGCACAAAAGGTTTTCTCCAGCTGCCGGTCCGACTGCAATGCATTCATTTTATAGATATTCCCAGAAATGGCCCCATCAGGCCCCGGGTTTGGCTCCTGAGTGATCCTGGCCATGCTGCGTGTGGCTGGCTGGGCTGGCAGCAGCATCACGAACAAAGCATCCTTCCAAGTGGCAAAGGCCAAAAAGAGGTTGGCAGCCTCTTTGTTTGTTTGTGCAGAACTGTCAGGGTTCATGGAGGACACACAGGGATGTGTTGCCCACTTGTGGTGTGGACCACTCCCTGCCATAAACTGCCTCTGGGACAGACTGATCTGAGCAAACAACGCTGCTGCTACTATGGCTTTAGTGGCATGAGGTAGCCCTCAAGTATTTATTAAAGGGGAAATGTAAGGCTTTAAACAGTAACTGATAAAATATATCAATAACTAAATTCAGCAACAAACTTAGTTTCTGTGAGAGTTTTAATTTGTGGATTACCTGAATTATACATTCATAGTTTCATTGTTTTATCTTTTTGGCTAGTAATCGTCATTTATCTTGTGAATAACTGTGACATTAGCATTTTGGGGTATTGAACGAGGTCTTTGTGTGTATTTTTGTGGTATATTTGTGTGCCTGTTGTTTGGGTTTTTTTAATTCCAAACATTTGCTCAGTTCTTTTTGCAGTGTTTATGTATTGCTCTTTGCTATTAGCATTTGAAGATTTTTCAGCATTAACTTTTAAGTGGAATCATAGGCCATTTATCTTAGAATGCACACTGAGAAGTAATCAATTGTAGCATCACTTTATTGATGGCGTTTTGAAAGTCTTCCAGAAAAACTCTTTGCCTTGTTCTGTAGTTCATTCTGATTGGATTGATTTATGCTAAAAATATTTCTTTGGGTTCCACAAAAGCTGCATTTTAGTGGTTGTCATCTTACTATCCTTCATTGGCAGTAATAATAAAAAAAGGATAATGTTGCTCATGAAAATACTACAGCCATTAGCACAATTTAATTATTCAGATAAGTACAACAGAGCCATTAATAAGCCACTGTAATGACGTCGAACACCACCCACAAAACAGGAACATTCAGTTATATTCCCATGCAGATTTAACAGACTGAAGCCTTGTTTGTGATAAGAAAGAAAAATATTGAACACAACAACTGCTTAATTACGAAGCAGAAGTGATTTCAAATCAAGACAGTCAATTCAATTTGTGGAACAGGGCAACATAGTAAAATACTGCATAATTCTTGAATTATTTTCTGTGTAACTTCTCTTAGTCCCATAGCAGAAAAATTTCCAGAGGCAAGACAGGCCTTTGTTAGTCTCAAGTTAAGTTTCCTGCTTTAGAGGATGAATACCAATGAACTCCATTAAAAAAAAAAGAAAAAAAGAATTAAAATAATCAATATGCCAAAGCAAATGAGCAAATGTATGCAGGACAGCCACAAATGGTTTATTAGAATAACAGTGCTATTGTATCTAAAAACCTAGAGACATCTTTGGGGAGATAAACCCGTGTCAGATGTGAAAAGAATCAAAATTGTTAAATGATTTCAAGTATTTAATGAAACCTCTCATCTGAAACTGGCTTGCTAAATTATTTATTGAAAATCTAATTAGCAATTGTAGCTCTTAGAGCTTGGGTTTACTCTTTTTGAAGTGACCCATATATACCTCATACAACAGGATATTAGAAGAATTCTAAAGATTGCAGAAATTGCTAGGAGGTATTGAAGTAGAGATTTCATCTGTCCATGTAACAAAAACTGCATGATTTTCCTTTCATTTAGTCATGGGGCAAGCAACAAATTTCGTATGTTAAGAAACAAAAAATGTTTTTTCTCCTGTTCCATGAAAGCTCAGGCTTTTGCAATTCCCGAAGGACAAAGTGCCTTCACGAAACCAATGCTACCGAAACCACTGACATGATCTCCTCTTCTATTTACCAACATTTTGACATAAAGTAATGTTTCTATGACTATAATTTGTTGGCAGAAGTTTTTTCACTTTCTGTAAGTGATATTGTTATTTATTTATTGGTTCAAGTCTTTTAATTCAACCTATTTAATTCATGCGGACAAATCACAGAATCACAGAATCACACAATCTGTTCTTATTTCCTGGGTAAAAAAGTTTTCACGTGTATTAGTGTGTGTGAGAGAGAGAGAGAAAGGGAGGAAAAAATATAAAAAGTAACAATTACTTGGAAGAAAGATACTTGTTAGAAGTGAGTTCTGGGAAAGAATCTGAAAAAGCTAAAAAAACCCAAGTGGCCAACCGGAGGCTTTTTTTTATGTTCCAGTGGAAGCATCATTTAAAACATTAATTACCAGTAAGAGAATGAGACAATAGGAAGGGAATAGTGACTGATCATGATTAAAGCTCTGAGTCACAGTCAAGCATCATTAATACTGTGAGGTTAGTGGTTCAAGAAAATATTGAATTTCCGAGATATCTAGAGAGGTAGTCATATTATTTACAAAAGAGTTCATTTTTTTTTCCCATTAGGAGTTCACATATTAAAATGATATAATGTCTTCCCTTGGTAAATTCCACGTTTCATAGTGAATTTTCTTTGAAAAATGAAATACATAATGAAAGAAAATAAAACCCCCAAAGAATCTGAACTGGATTTTTCCCACAACTATAGGACCTTTCACCAGACCAGATTATAACATTATAAAGGAAGATTCAGCAATTTAAATAGATGAATCTCTCAAAGACTATAAAAAGAAGAGTTTTGAACCACCATCTCTGTTGGAGCTGTGAGGGGAGATCCAGGCCGGGGAGTGGGGTTGCCGCGGTCCCTCAGGGAGACCCAATGGCCTGGGAACATCTGGGAATGGGGCATCACCTAGAGGAGGACATTCCAGAGGGAAGGTGGCTGGGACCAAAAGCAGGGAATGGCCCCGTGTCCCTTGTCTTCACCCCCCGTTTAACACAGCTCTTCTCAGGTGTCAGCCTCCCGAAACTCTCCTCGACACCAAACAGGGGCACACTGCCCGGTGCAGGGGGCTAGAAAGGGAAATGGTTCCCTGTTCTCCAGCCCGTACCCCTGTTGGTGCTTCCGGACAGCTTTCTACAGCCCGTTCCCCGGTCAGGACAGGAGCAGAGGGACTGTCCCTGTTCCCAGGGTCCACCTCCGTGTGGCTGGGTGGAGAAGGGAGGGGAGCACGGGCTGCTGCGGGACAGAAACCCTGGAACCCCAACAGCGCTTTGAGGAGACATGACTGTGTCAGAATCTGAAAATAGACTGTTCAGGGGGGATATATATACTTTTAAAAGCCAGATTGAAAAAGATTAGCAGAGTAAAGGTGTGGTCTCTGCATGCTAATGCCAAGGGCTGTGCTACAGACCAGCATTTGTTTTTATTTCCCTGTTGCTAGCCATTGAGGGTGTTTCTTATGCCTGCATTTTCATATCCTGCCTTTAATACCATTTATCTGTTTTTCTCTCATTTATTTTTTTATATTAGTCCCAGGAAATGCATTAACTGCCTTGGTGCTTTAATATATCCTCCTTGCTTCAGGAAGATAGTTTTCAATATTTTGTACAAAGATTAAAACATTCAGTCAAAGTGCTTGCCTTTCTCGTATTTATTAAAGGATGGTATTTATCTCGCCTGTACAGTGCTGGCCGTTCTTCCTAGGAACACATCTTCCATTTGGGAAATCTTAAACTCCAGTACAATAAATGTAGTAACAGCCACCACAAAACATGAGCAAGACAGATAGACACCAAGTGAGGGAAAACTACAAGAAGCCAGGTATTGTTTTTATCTTATGGAGACAGGTTGTGGTTATTAACAGCTTCTAAATCCCACTGGAAGCTCATTATGTCCATTTAGTTACAGTAGCTTTCTTTCCATCCCCTCCAGAAATGCAGTAAACCAGATAGTAAAAGATCCATTCTTCCATGTGCCGGGGAAATGTAAGCAGGAGAGAGAGGGCTGATGGTTATTAGCAATAGTATTGCCATTTAAGAATTCCAGAGGCTCTCTGAGGAGCTGAACCTGTGTCAAATGTGAAAGGAAAGGGGTTTGTGAAATAATTTCATCCCTATAATGAAATCGCTGACATGAAATCTCCCCGTTGCTGAATTATTTAGAGAAGGAAAAGCTAGTAAGTAAATTTCTCTCTCAGAATCTGCTTTTGCCTTTCCTAAAATCATTGCTTCTGTATTTTCTGCTCACATATTTTTCTCTGGAGGTTTTTTTACACCTACAAATTTCAGGTGGGCTTTCACCCAGTATAGGCTTTTAACGGTTTCTTTTATGAAGTAAATCATACAGTAGAAAGTAATGAAGATAGCCAACAGATTAAAGCTGGGATACAATGCCCAGTAACAGCAACCAGTGAATCTTTTGGGGCATGTACGCTTTATGTGAAGGAGACCTGCAAGGAATTCTCATATTGAAGGTGTCTTTGCCAAATTTCTCCTCTCTCTGGATTCACATAGCCCGAGGGGACCTTGCTGAAGGTCTTTCAAAGGAGAGGCAAAGCCCAGATGCTGACTAGAGCGGGCTAAAATGTCAGAGCAGAGCTCATGCTCTTATATGTCTGTTTATTTTTCAGATGCTTCTCTCACTGGTTTTGTCCAAGTGTGGTTTGTGAGTTGTGTTTCCTGGTGGAGATGTGGATAGACCACAGCCACAGCCTGCAGAGGCTCTGCCTCCCCACTCCTCCCACCTCACTGCAGAAACACCTCTTTATAGTCAGCTGTTTTCCAGAATTTCCCTGAATTTGATCAGGACAATGACAAAACACCTATTACTACAAGAGCCCTTTTGCACTTAATGTAACACTAATGGTAACAATCGCTATGTCTCTGTAAATAACTGTTGCCTGGGCATTTGCCTTTCCTTTGTGCTCAGCCATCGGTGTCCATGACTCTGTTCTTCGCTGTTTTCCTTCACACCACTACGCTAATACATTTCTTCATTGTGATGTTGTGATTAGGGGCACAGAATCCAGCTGGAAGTCTGTAACAAGTGGTGTTCCCCAGGGGTCAGTACTGGGTCCTGTCCTCTTCAATATATTAATCAATGACCTGGACGAAGGGATGGAGTGTACCCTCAGCAAGTTTGCTGATGACACAAAAATAGGAGGGATGGCTGACACCCCAGAAGGCTGTGCCACCATCCAGCCAGACCTGCACAGGCTGGAGAGTCGGGCCGAGAGAAACCTAATGAAATTTAACACGGGCAAGTGTAGGGTGCTGCACCTGGGGAGAAATAACCCCAAGCACCAGGACAGGTTGGGGCTGACCCGCTGGAGAGCAGCTCTGAGGAGAAAGACCTGGGAGTCCTGGTGGACAACAGGGTGACCGTGAGCCAGCAATGGGCCCTTGTGGCCAAGAAAGCCAATGGCATCCTGGGGTTCATCAAGAAGATGCACCCCAGGCCAGCAGGTGGAGGGAGGTCATCCTGCCCCTCTGCTCTGCCCTGGGGAGGCCCCATCTGGAGTACTGTGTCCAGTTCTGGGCTCCCCAGTTCAAGAAGGACAGGGAACTGCTGGAGAGGGTTCAGTAAAGGGGCACAAAGATGATTAAGGGCCTGGAGCATCTCTCCTACGAGGAGAGGCTGAGGGACTTGGGTCTTTTTAGTCTGGAGAAGACTGAAGGGGGATCTGATCAATGCTTATAAATACTTAAAGGGAGGTCGTCAAGAGGATGGGGCCAGGCTTTTCTCAGTGGTGCCCAGGGACAGGACAAGAGGAAATGGGCACAAACTTAAGTACAAGAGGTTCCACCTAAACATGACGAGGAACTTCTTTACTGTGAGAGTGGTAGAGCACTGCAACAAGCTGTCCAGAGAGGTGGTGGAGTCTACTTCTCTGGAGACATTCAAACCCGCCTGGACAAGTTCCTGTGCAACCTGCTCTGGGTGGACCTGCTCTGGCAGGGGGTTGGACAAAATGATCTCCAGAGGTCCCTTCCAACCCCATATGATTCTATCATTCTATGATTCTATGATTTTATGATTCAGTGAGCTACTGCAGACAAATCTTTCCTAACATGTTTTTCCGTCTTCTGTGCAACATTAAAACTGTCCATTCTCCCCCCTCAAACTCTCAACTTTTTTGGTCCAACACTAATTCCTCTCTCAAGTCTTTGCTGGTTGTTGCACCATTTCTATAAAGTCTGCACATCAAACCCATGCAGTGTCATTCCTCTTCCCTAGTGGTTATCCATAGGATTTTCAATGAACTACAACAAATAATGACCCATAAACACATCTGGAAATTTAATTAAAATGCAGCTATTTAAATGGGACAGAGTATTTACAGAAGATGAAAGTTAACTCTTGGCAGAACTCTGGCAGCCAGGGAGATTTTCCTTGGTGTGAATCCAAGTATTCAAAAGGAAACAACACAGTGTTATGGAAGATTGTAAAACATCAATAACAGGCAGTTGTCATTTCTGATACTTTAGATATCATGGCTGTATTAATTATAACAGTAAAAATTATTCATAATATGAATCTCATCACATATTCCTTTAGTGTTTTTTTTTCCAAAGAAATAAACTTACTTTATAGTGATGTTCAGTAAAGCAAACTAAATAATATACCCCTGGACTAACAAGAAGATGTAAGATTGAAAAATGGACTACACATTTTTATTTTCTCAAATTACTCTTCTTTGAATAATTTGAGAGCAGGTTTGTCAGGTTTGGTCTTTGCATGACTTTTTATGACTAAGTCCTTAAGTTATTATTTTTTTCAGCAGGAAATCCCAAACCAACAGATGCTTAGTTTAGTATGAAAAAACTTAAGGTTGCTTGCTTTAAATGAGGTATCACAAAGTTGCTGTAAATGTTTTATAATTGATACTGGGAGAATAACAAACAATAATATCTGCCGTGAATCAGTCTGTCTTGCTCTTCTTTTTTATGCCCATTTTTTTCCTTCATTAATGTGCATTGGTGATAAAAGCTGTTCCCCGTTGCAATGTGGGATGATCCTGTAGAAATGTTGCAGGAACTGAAAAAAGGAGGCTTCCTCTGTCAGTGATGGTGGAGACCCATAAAACCTATTTTATTTCAGAGACAGGACACTGTTCATCAATGCTAGAGTTCATGATCAAACTTTTTATTCCATAGGATGCTTATAAAGCCATGCTGTTAATTTTATTCAGAGATGACAAATCCATGGCTTAAAGTATCTGTGAAGTTGCTGGTTCAGTTGCTGGTTCAGAGCTGATACCACAAAGACTTGTTTATGTCCCCAGGTTTAAGGGGGACATAGCTGGGGGCTACGCTGCTCTCAAATGGAGTGTTATCAGGACTAGAGGTGCACATTTATTTAGTGTGATGAAAAGGTGAGGGGGGTTTCAATTCCCTCTTCAAACATCTTTCCATACCTGTTTCTTCAGATAAAGTTAGTGCAGATGAGGGGGGGGAAGTGTTTTTTTAATTACATGTGTTCTCTTTAAACCAAGGAAAGAATGGGGTACAAAGAAGCATTCTGAAGAAGAGGCCATGGTGGAGTAAATGGTTCACCATGATATATGAGTGGGCTGAAATTGGTTCTACTGCTCAGCAGAAGGGCTGATGTGGAAAGCAAAAGAATTAGTGGTTATAAAAAAGGTGGGATTGTCTTCAACTGATCTAGACTGTAAATAAACTGCAGAACTTCCTGTTGGAATTAGGACTAAAAAAATATCCAGTTTTTGGTTTAAAGGTTCAGTGACAGTTCTGCAATAAACTTTCGATCAGAGGTTAGGATGAAAAAAACCCCACCTTTTCTTTAGATGGATATTCGTAAATTCAGAAAATAATTCAGAATGGGATTGGATGTGGTCGCCAGGGTTGCCCTTCCCATTCCTCTTTGGTTATACAGCTGCTGTTTTAAACAAATACTTACCCTCCCACCAAATATTTCTTCTTTGTTCTGCGGAATTAAGGACAGTTACCTGAGTGCATGTCTTTAATTGTCATGTCTTAGATGAGGGGCATTTATTAACTTTGAAAAGTCCTTAATATTTTAATCAATCCAAAAGGCTTTTGTGGAACTGGGAAAATCAGGAGGGGTTTCTTTTCATCCTCAGGTGCATTGGAATTGATAATTTATGGACATCAAGTTTAAACTGATACAGTTTTTCTCCTGTTATTTAGCTATTGTGAACATGAGAGAGATTTTTTATGAACTGTTTCTTAACATCAGTGTGCAGCCTCACATCACCACTTGGCTGTCTTACAGTACCTTGGGTGGTGAAGGTTGTTCAAGTCGACTGGTCAATGCTTTGTGATTTATTATCTCTTATAGGTCTAAGTGATATGCTACCATAACGCAGCATAGCAGCTGCCTCACACCCTGCTTTAATCATTAGTTGATGTTGTATGAAGTCATAGTAACAAAAAGTCCAAATTCAATATCTGTTGGCTTTCTCACAGCACACTAAGTGGGTGATGGCTTTTATCTCTGAGCTGAAGTCCAGCAGGACACAAGTTCTTCTGCTTTCCCTTTTTTCCCCTCATGAACTAGATGTTTTTCTGATTCTCTGGTCTAAGAACTTTGTGGTTCGGAACATTGACATTTCCAGCTGCACATCTGAGCTTATGTGACTGCCCAAAATGCAGATCTGCCTTTGTGACTGAATTAGTGGCCTAAAATTAATTTTTAATGAGTGAAAAGAGATATGCACTTGTAAAACAAGATTCATCTCAGGCTAGAGCAGCTAAGATGAAACATGTCCTAAAACTACCTATATACCTGTTTCATACTGCTAATTACAAGAAGAGCCTCTGGCAATGAGGTCAGAGGTAGAAATCTACAGTTTAGGTGTCTAAAGTGAGGTCAGTCCAAACCATGTGTAACATGTATCTGGGAAGCTTAATATGTAGGTTTCTCCTAATGGCTCTCAATTCCACCAGAAACTCCTGACATCCCTGGATGTGGCTTCCAGGCTTCCATTTGGTTGTTCAGTCTTCTGCTTAGCTGCTTTTTTCTTACAGCTCAGAAGAGTAAAGAAAGCTCCTAACACAGTGCTGGGCAGGTTCTCTGAAACAGGAGGAACAAAAAACACCAACTTATTTTTTGGTCTCGAAATGTTGTCCTGTTGGTGCAGTGCTAAATACTGGTTTATGTCTTTGATTGTGCTGTACCCATTAGCTGCATAGAGGATGTAAATAGCAAGAAGGCTTGTTATTTACCAAATTTTTAAGATTACTAAATCAACAGGATTTAACAGAGAAGGAAACACTGTTGAAGCAAATGATAAATGCTGAAATATTACAGGTAATGTTTTCTTGTGTTTTGTATAGGAGTGCACACACCATCGTTCTGGAGTTTGTTAGTGGATGATATCAAAGTTGAATTTTTACAATAATTTAGCAGGTTCTCTTAGATATATCAAAACTCCAGAGCTGGGATGGCTGCTTAGTTGCTGTCCTCTTCTGGCATACTAACATCTCTAACAGTAAACAGACCGTATCCATGGCTTTACTCTTCATTAAAGCCTACACCGAACAGTAAGCACTGGGGGAGATTCAGAGGTTTGGAATCAGCTTTGTCATTCTCTTCAGCATTAATGCATGGCATCAGGCTCTACAACTGCTTGTATCCAATTTACATTTACATGTTTACACTATAACTCAGCAGTTAATGCAGCTTCTGTCTATGACGCAGGACATTACTCACTGTTATTCTCTGGTGTTTCACTACTAATCTTCTGCTGTGTAACATGTACCTTATATGCTATAGTATCTCTAGAGGCAACTTAGTTTTATAGTTCTGTAAGCATTTGTCGTGATTTAGGCTTAGGTTTATTCTGACCTAATACTTCTCCTTCAATTACTATAGTTTTCTGAATATCGTCTTTTGAGCTTACATTTCCAAGTCCTAATAAGCTTTTTTTGTTGTATTCTGTTGAAATTTGTTTCAATTCTGAGTTTGAAAGGCTCTTCTGTTTTTAATGCAAGTCAAGAAAAATAATGGGCATTCTTCTAATTGGAAAAAAACTTTACCCCATTATTGAATAAAGTCTTACAACGCCTCGCCAGAACACTGACACAAGGGTCATTTGGATGACTAACGTTGTCTCTCAAAGATGCTGAGAAATTCAGGGGCTACATTAGATTCCAGAAAGGGTCTTCACCAAAGATCCCTCACTCAATGAGGAAAGATGCATTGTTTCATCTAGGAAAAAGAGTCAACGATGTAAGTGAAGAATAAAAGGCAAGGATTTTACAGTGTTGAAGAAAATAGATTTTAAAAAAAGAGATTTAGATACATCTACCTTGTCAGTTCAACACAAAAGGATGGGAGAACTGGAAACCTTCAAATGACAGTTTCTATCGATCAAAGCAATAGCATAATCTCATTAACAGGAGTGGCATGGGAAGATGCAAAGCTGCCCGGGGGCTTCTAACTGTTCTCCTACTATTTGTTCACCCTTTATTTAACACCACCATTAGGAAGCCTAATGGACTGTTTATATCACACGATTAGACATATGGCAAGATCTTCAGTAATTGGAGTGTGATATATAGAAATGGGCTATTGTTGGCTTGGTGCTACCTGCAATGAAGCCAGTGCTGAATACTTATTTTCTGCATGTTACAGATATAAAGGCATGGGAGATGGGGCTGCCGGGGATAAATGTTAGGGTGGAAACACTTTCCCAAGACCCTAGAAGCTAAAACATTAGCTGCTTATTTCATCTGGATTTTTTACACAGCATGGTGAGTTATTTGATAATATCAGCTTGAGGCTATGCTTAGATCATGTTTCTTCAGAAACCTGTCTGGAAGGCTATGCCAGACAGCAGTGCCATTAAATATATATTACAAATGCTCCAACAAATTAGGTAATTAATTGCAATTCATTTCTATAGGAGAGGTCATTTGATATTACTATTCTTCTTATGGTAGATTAGGTTTGATGATGTTGTATTATGATATTCTTTCTGAGCCATTAAGACCTATTACTCACTTTGGAGAAAACATACTTAAAAGCAGGGGTTTTTATCATGTTTCAAATACATTTCTGAAGTGGTAAAGACATTAGCAATGCAAAATTTGCTTTCGTTTTCTCTGGAAAGTAAATATCAAATTTGCATGATTGAAGGCAAATCAAGGAAACTCTTGCAGCAGAATTTAAAAAAGAAGAAAGACCTCCCCAGCCCCCCTGCCACATCCCCCCGCCCCCTTTCACCCCACACACCTCCACAATCCCCATTTTTATCAGGTGGGCCTTTGTGCCTCTCTGGAGTATGAGCACATTGTAGGTTTAACTGGCCATTTATTTTTGCTGTTGCAACATAATGTGAACCAGTAAAATAAGAAGGCCTTCTAACCCCCACAGCCTTAATTATAAACTCCCAAACAACAATTAATATTTGATTTCTGGCTTTTGTAATGAATTCAAATAATGATGTCTTCACGGAGAACAAAATCTTGTAAAGGCTTGATGACGTTCCTGGTTCCCATCCCCATGCTGGGGGACTGTGTCTCTCCTGGAGAAGGTCTGGGGCTGTTTATTCTGCAGCGTGGAGAAGTGGTCGCAGCCCTTTGGGAAGGACCAAGGTCAGCTGCCAGCACTGATGGTGAAGAGATAGAAGACCAGACCCTGACAGAAGAACAGCCCCTGGCTTTTCTTCTTAAATAAGTTGATGACATTTCCTGTCTGCTGAGAAATGAAGCAAAAAACCGCAGAATCTTGGACATGTAATCTTCAAATTACTCTTAATGTGACAAGGCAATATCTGTGCAGAAAAATCGGTTGCCTTTGGATGCTATTCTTTGGTGAGGGATGCAACTTGGAGAACCTGATTGTTCATTCAGAGCAATTTAATCTCAGTTCCTACCATAAGTTTTCAGCTGATAGACATTCAAATCATAAATAATTAAAAGGTCACGTATGCCTACAAATTTCTTAAGTGTGGCATCTATAGGGATTTTGCTTAGGAATAAAGGGCAGCAAAGCAATGAAAATTATTCTCCTGAAAGTGAAAAATAAACTCCTTCAGCAATCAATGGACAGGAGCAATCAATACCAAATTTAAAGAAGAAAAATCAATGACACTCAAAACACACAGCTCCCCTTTCACACAGGTTATCCTACTATAATGATTTCTCATCCTGTAGCTTGGAAAATTCCAGTGCTTCTGTATGTAAATTATTTTCCATCAACAGGGTTCAATTCCCTTCTTCAGCCATATTATTGGGACATTGTGGATGTGGATTGTGAAAAAGATGGAAAAAGCCACACACTATTGTCTCTGTTTCTGTCATCAAGTACAAAGGAGGCCTCTTCATGTTTTTTTGTAGTAGTTGTGCTCCTTAGCAGTTAGTCCATCCCCTCCTAACAGTGTGGTACAAATGTTCTGCTGCGTAACTTTCTTTTATGGAAATAATGTCACAGTGGTATCAAAATACAAATGATTTCTCAATGATTTTTAAAATATTATAATAAAATTAAAAGCATTATTAAATTGCTGGACAAAAACCCCAGACTGATAAAGCACAGTTAGCAAAGGATTTTATAATGACAAGTTACTGAGCAATAAAATACGATGAAAAAGGAGACACTTCACAAAGAAGACAACTAGTCCCAGATTTACGAGAGTTAGCAGAGCGGGACTGCAATATCCCCTCAGTGACGGCGAACAGCTGCTAACACTCTTCATGCTTTATCTGCAATAGGGATGTTGTACTCTTTCCATAGCTGCACCTTACTATTCCCATTCCTGCTTTTACCACCCCAAAATAGGACATCTGTGATGGACTTTACACAATCAGTTATTGATTCACCTGGAATAGGTCCAGATTATACTCTTATGAGAAGGAAGATTCCAGAGACACTTGATTACAAATTCTTCCAAATTGGTAAGTAAAAGGAGATTGAAGAGCATGTATTTCTAGGTACTGAATATTTATAACAGTATTAGGCTTTAACAGTGCATTCCCTCTAAAACATATAAGCCTATCATTAATGATTAAAGAAGTAATCCCTGTTTTCATTAAAAAGAGGCACATTTCCACTCTTCATTTTTCAAAGAACTGTTTGAAAATGTGAATAAAGCATAATAAATGGGACGTCACTTGCCTGAGTCCACAGAGACTGGAATAATAGCCCTGACATTGCCAACATGCCCCAGGCAGCTCAGTCTGACATTAGTTGCAAGACACACTTCTCAAGGAAACACAGAGGGGAGTGTGTGTGTTGGGTGATGCAGTGGGCCCTGCTCCTCCACACACACCCCAAAACTCACTTGCTGAAGCTTCTGGGGCCTCTGCTGCTGTCCCTGCCTCTGTGGGATGAAATGCAACAGTTATGGAGAACAGGAGATGGATGGTTTCCTGACACGTGTGTTGAGAAGCCGTCCCAGGGGGCTGTTCTTCATCGGAGTGGCAGAGAGGGTTATGGCCTAGAGGTACAAGAACAAATACACACTTTTATCTCCAGATAATGCCAGAGGGCAGTGTGTCTCTTTGCAGCTCTGAACAGAAAGTTCTACGACATCCAAAGACAGGTGAAGATAGTCCAAAAGGCAGAGGAGCCTTTCCATGACAAAACCTCTACTGTTGATCAGGAGAATTGAGAAATATAGAAAAGCAACTATTTTGTAACATGCCAGAGATTACTAAGAAGATAACAAGACAGCATGCAAGGATTACCCCAAACCACACGGATAATAAATACGTTCATTTCTATGGTTGCCCAAGGTTCAGATTCTTGTCTGAGCAGGGACGGCAAGCTTCAGGCCCAGAATCGGTGCTGGGAAATCACTAGATGATAAAAAAAAATACATGAACGGTCTTATGTACATGGATTGTTTTAATTATAACTTGTTACAATTATAATTTGTTTACATTTATACGAGAAATAGATCATTACTACCACGGTATTAAAAAATAGATCTAGGCATTATGTAAGACATACTGTGGAATAGGTGAGTCATCATGATATTTCAAAGCATTGAGGACCCTAGGATTTAGATGAAACAAAGGCAAGTTTAAGCTTGTATCCTATAGATCAAGGGTGAGAGCAAGCACAGAATACACTAAAAAACAGAATTGTGCAAAACAGATTTTTCTTTCTTTTTTTTCTCCACCTGAAAACTCTGAGCCCTATGTGCAGTGATTTTTTGAGCAAAATTGGATGGGATGAGTTGTAGCATGAAGCTGAAGGCATCTGCAGCCAGGGCGGGTGGCCAGCGATGTCAGAAGAGTAACATCTGCAATGAGCAGAGCAGAATGGATTTTGTAGCAAAGAACAATGTGATCTGTGGCTTTCATGATGCTGACAGCCTCGGACTGGATGGCAGGTTGGGTGCACATCTAAACTGGACTTCTGAACATGAACTTCTAGAATTCTCTAGACTGAAGGACATGTGGGTGGAAAAAGGGCGACTTTCAGAGTCTAGCTTTACCTGGGATTAAAGTATTAGTTATATAGTCCTCTCTCTTTCTTTCTCTTCCCTCTTTCTCCACATATAGTTGCCAGGTTTTCCAGTTTCCCGGGGGTTGCTGACTGTATGGTAAGTGAGAAAGAAAATGTTTAGAAAGGTTCAAATTTAGTTTTTCAGGTTCTGAGATTATAGGCTCAGTGAAGATCTGAATCATTCTTTTATTTATTCTAGAACATGAATACTCTCACAGACTGAATTTTATCATTTCTGCCATTGGCATCCAGCACATAAACTGTTCCCCCTTCTGATCCCCAATTTATTTGCACACATGAATTCTAAACGCGTGGTACTGTGAGAATTACACATAAACTCTTTGTCTGCTATTTGGGTGGCGTCCTCTAACTGGGAGTAGAGCTTATTTATCCCCAGTTGGATTGTAACAATGAAAGGGAGTCAAATAAACCATCCTGCAAAAGGTGGTGGTGCAGCCGTCATCAGTACGGCACAGGGGGCACCTTTGCCTATTTAGAGGGATTTTTTCTTCTTGCTTAAGAAGGTTTGAACTTTCTGGTTGCAAGTACTCAGAACTGAATAAAGTCTGCAGCATTCTTCATAGGCCAATGAGTTAGACCACGGCAAGGACAAACCCGAACAACTTTCTCTGCCAAAGAAAGATGGAGACGTGCCGTTAAATGTCCTGATGGCAGCGTGCAGAGCACACCAGCCCTGGGGTGGTGGGGTCACATCTACTGCTTGAGATACGAGAGAACAGAGATTTGCCTGGAGAAGTAACACAGCTCATTTGACAAGACAACTGAATGGGATCAGCTAATTAATACTAATGCTCATTTATGTCACCTGTTGTGAGGGTACTAATAGGGTATTTGAGAGTGACATTTGCTGAAATGCCCTAGAACAGGCTGCAGGAGAAGCTGCAATAAAGATCTTGGTGAAATGATGGGAATTGCAAGGAGACTGAGTGATTGTTTTTGTATACAATAAACTGTGCTACTCCAGCCTGTAAAACAGAGAAAGCTGAACTGGATGGTGGAGGGAGGGAATAAAATGTAATGGTCTGAGAAGTGTGCAGCAAATGCCAAGTGTTGAGAGAAGAGGAAGGCTGCGTACAGGTTGGTCCTGGCTCAATGACTAAGTACAATTTTCTATTATTGGCATTTTTATACATTATTTCTTTGCACCTGACAGAAGATGTCAAAAAGTTAGTTTTCAATGCTATGCTTAGAGTCAATGTATTATTCAGTCTGGGTGTATGTGTGGGTGATATTCTCATTTTGTTTTTAAATTTTCTTTTAACATCACTGGAGCTTCCAGGATTCACGTATTTCTTCCTAGAGAAGCAAAATAGGCTTTTTCTATTTTTGAGTGTTTGGTTACCCCTACCTCTATGCTAAACCAGATCAGAAGAAGACTGTTGTCTTAACATTTTTAATATGATTTATATTTATTGGAGCATACTGTTTTCTTCTGGATAAGCCTTCTTCCTTGCTCAGCCATTTCACCCTTTGCCCTATAACAGCTTTTCCCAATCTTCTGAAATCAAGGTCTGCTTCATAATAAAAAGGGCTGTGCACTTTAAAATCCAATTCAAATTCTCAAGTATAGATCTAAAATGCAGCCATAATTGTATTTTTAAGAGAAATGTCACACTTGCATATCAAGGAGGGACCTGTGCTGAGCTTTATGTTGGGATTTGAAATAAATATAGATCATTCTTTTTCAAGTTCAGCATAATATTACTGAATTGTGACCTTTTAAGTGTCGGTTATTGCACTTTCACCAAGCCATAGGCTCTTTAGATTTCACTTGCTCCTCAGTAAGTTTTGAACTCCCCAGTAGGTTTCTTGGTCTTAACTTCTTGAATGTAAAGAAGAGGAAGGGAGCAAAGGGATGCTACCTTCATTATAAACCTTCACTTCATTCTGGGAGTCACTGCAAATCAATAATGTGATAATAATTAATTTACACAGTTTGTGAATAATTGCTGTCCTTCTGTAATTTATCAATAAATTTGATTAACATTTGCCACAAAAAGTCATGAAAAGTTCTCTGGATCTAATAAGCTTACCAGAAGAGAGCTGCAGAAGGAAAGGTTGTGCCTTTATAAAAGTCACACTCAATTGATAGCAAAAAATCAAAACTGTACAATTTTGCAATTCACCTACAGCTTTACTTCAATTGCATCCTGCATGCAACAGGAAGAAGCTCATGTGGAATGAACAAGAAGACTGGAAATGCTAGAATTTAGGACAATCCCTTAAGACACTTTCAGTGAGCAATGGAAGGAGTTCTTATCTATGGGGACAGGTGAAATCAGGTGCATGGGAGGAGTCCTCAGTGATGTGTTGAGATGTTTCTTTCTGTGCCGGATCCAAAGGCCTTGTGAATGTGGTTCCAGTGTAGTGGCACAGAGCGGGGCAAAAAAGCTCTTTTGTAAGTGTAGGTCTGTTTTTTTCCTTAGCATCAGAAAGCTTCTGACTTAGAGTGCATTATTTCATGCACTTCAGAGGACAATCAAAATAACTCCATGAAATGAAACTTTGGAAAATATCTCATTTATCATTTTGAAATGTTACAATAAATTTTAAGTAAGGGTATTCATGTGGCTCTGTGTTTCCCAGTGGTGACGGTCTTAAATATTAACGGCTATGCTGCACTTTGTGATTGATACTTAACAGCAGAGGACATGTTCTTGGAACCATGTTAGTCATCTGTGCTTTTGGTTATCATGAGTCATATTTTCATAGCAATTCAATGGTAGGTTATTTTTTTGAGGAATATGAATGTAATTCAAGCTTTTGCTTTTCCACTCTTTCTGCAGGGCTGTCTCGGGTATCCTCATGGCATCTGTTATATTTTATTCAAGTATGGGCAAATTAGTATCTTATGAGGGAATAACTTCTTGGTCTAGATGGAAAAATCTCATGGAATTCATTGTTGCTGGTTTTCCTGTCCTCTCCATGCACTAAAATGTTCTCTCAAAAATTCATGTCACAAATACGCTGATTTAATTTGAGATCAGACAGTGAGCTTGTCATGTATGTATTCTACAACTGTCAACCGGACAGGAAAAAATTGGTTCTTACTTTGCTAGGAAATAATCTTGCAGTACATCAACTTTATATTTTGTTTATGAGGAAGCCTGCATACTAATATATCATTTACAGTAAACTGCTGTTTACTGTTTTGTGAAGTTTAGACTTTGATCCAGTTTCAAGTACAGATTCACTCAAACTCCGCAGGAGGTAGCTTGACCCCCTGCTAAATTTGAGGCTGAGTCAAAATTGATACTGTGGAAGCCCTGCACACCACAAGGCAATTATATTGTTATCTAATGGTGTTATTGTCCAACTAGCATGGCAGATATCTAGCGCTCATGAGGTGGAGTTTTTTCCTGGTATGGAAAGTTATGAAAAATATGATAAGGGCGAATTCAGGCCCTCACTTAAATATTATTTTTTGTTGACTTGCCCACAGAAGCCCAGTAAGGTGAAACGCCTGTTGCAGAGATCATGTGCTCCCACCAAATCACAATTCATGGGACTGGGAAATTGTGTCAAAGTGAACATTTGTGGGCAAGTGTGAAAGTACAGAAATCTTACGGAGTGACATAAATCCATCTTATTTCTATATATTGTCTTCCTGCCATTATTGGCAAACTCTGCTTTCAGCTTGTCTTGATAAATGCCATGTCTTCAACAGCTGAGCTGCAAAACCATGTGTCAGGTCCTTGAGGTGAGAAATTCGGTTTTTATTATTCACTTATCTAGTGAAATTACAGTTTTTTGTTGTCTTTCCATGCAATGGTTAAATATTTTCACATTATAAATATGAGTTGTATAAAAAGACTCTTGGTAGCTCCAAATTGTTTTTCATTTGTGTCTGAGGCAGGTGGACCTGGCCCACACTGGCCAGAGCAAACTGTAGCATTGTGTATTATGCAAGGTCCAGACTGCAAGAAAACACAAGATTTTTTTTGATAATGCACAATATTTAGACTCTTTCCCCAGATAAAACAGAGCTATGCCTTTACAGATCAGTAGTTAAAGTTCAAAATGTTGTATTTGTTTTGGTTTGAATTATCCATATTGCTTTCCACACTCTACAAATTCAAATAATGGAATTTTGTTCTTTGCAGGGTAGAAGATATGGGATTCACCACATTACATCGGACAGGAGAGCGGTAACGCAACCTTGTACCTCCTTCTATTCAATGTACAGCCCAGAAAAGGCACCTCTGCTTTTCCACACATTTCTTTGGCAAGGCCTTGGGATCCAAAACAGTATTTTGCATGCATTATGCAAACTGATTTTGCTCTTACAGATACTTCTATCTCGCATTCATTTCACTGTTAAGTGGGGTGTTTGTCCCAGGAAATCCCTGAGTTTTTCAGGTTACTCTTGATTTCAGTTAAATAAGTGGGTTAAACAGAGATTTGATTTTTCTCAAGCGTTTGCAGTAGCCCCAGCTCTAACTCTTCTCTAAATGAAGCTACAAACAAACCAACGTGCCTTGTGAGCACATTGCTGCCCTGTGAGGACTTTTTCAGGTTTTCCTATGCCTTAGACCCAGATCTGTGTCGTGGCCGGTGACTGGGCGATAAGCCAGCCTCCCCAGACCCCTCTCATCTGAGCTTTGGAAAATGCGGTAACTCCGTAGGAGTTATGGGAACTGCTGATGGGGAAACGCTCATTAGGTGAGAACACAGCGAAGTGCATTAGATACAACCCACTGATAGGTGACTCGTCCTTGCAAAGCAGTGGAAAAGTCTTATGCTCTGCTTTTGTTCTTCATTTGATTTTCCCCTCTGCACATTTGATACCCTTTCCCTTTCCCATCCTGCTGCCTGCAGAGCTGGCTCAAAGCTTCTCACCGGGCAGCCAGAGTGGAGGGGATGCCCCACAGATGGGGTGGAAAATCCCTGCTGAAGGAAAGGGGAGATATTTTCTCCCACATCCTCTCTATCCCTGGGCTTCCCAGAGCTATAGGGCTTATATTTAACCTGATCTGCAAACGTGTCCTTGGTCAGATCTCTCTGCTCCCTTTTGCAGCCAAGGGAACTGCCAGATCTTTGTCATCAGAAACTGGAAGTGGACAACACACCTCCCCAGGGACCCCTACCAACCAGCTGTCCCCTACCTAGGGAGACTTTACTTTTGCTTTTTAGTATCTGATTTTAATCTGATCTGTCAAAAAGATCTTTAAGGGGTTTTTACTTCCTACAAATGGTATCTTCTAAATTATTAATTCCTCCCAGAAAACTTCGCTTTTCCCCCTGCAAAGTTCCTTTTTACCAAGAGCTTCTGTCTACCCTGTTTCCAGACTCCAAGCATCAAATCCCACCTTGCATCTTGTCTTGACAAGATCCAGGACTCCATCCCTTATCTCCTGCCCCACAGGTACTCCCCAGCTGCCTGGCTGCTCTCTTCCCTCCTGCTCTGCACATCCCAACCCACCGCTTGGTCTCTCCAGGAGCGGTGGGAAGTGGGGAGAAGCTGGCAGCAGAGAAGATGCCTCCTCTTGGTGCCACCCTTGGTGTGCTCTGAGTCTGCTCCTGACATTTGCTGCATTCCCCAGGGAGGCTCTGGAGCCTTTAGTAACACACCCGGTCCTTAGTGCTCAGGGGGGAGTGCTGTGCAGCACCTGCAAGGGATTTTAAGACTGAATTGCTTTTCAAAACATCTACTATAACACACTGTACCCCAAAGTAAGAGAAAAATCACCCTTTGGAATTGAAGGGTTTTCTAAAAAAAAAATTATGAAGGTAAGCTCTGATGGTTTCCATGGTTACCATCTACTGTACATCAGTATTCGCTGTGACCAGCATCTTAAATGGCCCAGGGTGAGTCCTCAGTACCCAGATCCTCACCTGTGACATATCGCGTGTCACGTTATAGAAGCAGTTTCAGCTACTGGCTGTGACATTGAGACTTGCTGTTATAAAATATCAAATAAATTAAATTCCAAACAAATATCATACTTGGAATGCAGTGGAGTCAGCTGAACACCAAAGTTAGAAAATGCCATGGCAAAAAACGCATGGCTCCACCTGTCTTTCTTTCCAGTGAAGGGAATGTACAGTTTTCCAACGAAACAGCTTCTCACAGCTATGATGTGTGCTGAGGGAAAGGTGCTGTAACACAGTTTTCTTACAAAGTTAGGTATGCATTTTTCCCTGTGTGTTAATTACAATACAGACACTCTGATCATAATGGCTTAATTAATCTGTAGCGATTTTTTTTCCCATGAAGTTTTGTCAAGAGTAATGTTTTCTAAATACTGCTGTCAGCATGTAGATACTATACATGTTTTGTTGCCACACACCTCTTCCCTTTGTGAGGCACTGATTGCTTTATTTCTTAGAGTCTGAATTATTACAACCCTTGAACTTTATTATTTTCTTTTCCACTGGCAAATGTTTTGAAATGAAAAAAACAAGCGGGCGAGGGAATTCTTAAAGTTCTCTGCTGCCCTGGTGAAGGATGTAGTTCAGCATGTTCAATAGTCACCAGGCGACCCTCTCCCCAGCTGAACGCTGGCTGAATAGCTGGGACACCACTCCTGGTACGGTCCTCTGCAGCAGCCAGATGGACTCGAGTTAGCATTTTTGCACATGTTCGCAATCGTGCCTCTTTACAGTCAGAAAAAGTAGATCTTTTTCCCCCAGCCTTACTGTCTGTCCACTTCTGAGGAGGTCTCCAGTGCACCTCTGGTATTTTACTGTGCTCACACAAGCAGAAAGAAGAGTCTCCTCAACGCTCAAGGCTTATTCTAAGTATCTGATCATTACAAATCTGCTGGAGATTCATTACAATGGGACCAAGTATAATAAATTTGCTGGGTATTCATAGAGATGTCTGAGGCAAGTGCTGGGGAGTTCTTTGGTGTTGGTGAGCATTAATAAGAAAATGATTTAGATGAAACGTTGCACAGTAATGAACTCTGTATTAGGCAAATCAGATGTTAATGTTAACAGCATACTTTTTTAATATTAATATCGACAATAACCCGCCTCATTTCTTTTTCAGCCGTGAAGATATTTCCCATCGTGAAAACATCACATTTACATCACTTTGACCTTTCAACATCAATTAGTTTTCCCCCTTTTTCTCTTATTAAGTTGTATGTAATGCTTCCAGTTTGCCGGAAAATGGGGGTCAATGTCATCTTAAATAGTTTGCAAAAGCTTTAACTGGTGATTGTTTGGACACACAGGGCACTCTTAGAAGATGCTCATCTTCAGCCTGTAATATCCTAACACTACTAAGTTCCCTGTGCCCTTAGTCATGAGTTGAATAAAGGAATATCTTTAAATAGCTCCCTCTTTTTTATGACGTACTAGATTCCTTGCTCCTGAAGTGTATTTCATTTCAGTGTATTTCAGGTACTGGAACAGCCTGCCCAGGGAGGCAGTGGAGTCACCAACCCTGGAGGTATTTAAGAAGCATGTAGACGTGGCACTTCAGGGCATGATCTAGTGCCCAAGGTTGTTGGGTTGGGTGTTTTGTTTTGTGTTTGGTGTTGCTTTTTTGTGTTGGGTTTTTTTTGGTTTTTGGTTTGTTGGGTTTTTTTTTTTTTGTGTATGATTGGACTCGATCTCAAAGGTCCCTTCCAACCATGAAGATTCTGTGATTCTGCATTTGTGATGTGCAACACCCAACCCATTCCATACGCAAAATAAATAGTAATATGTTGAACCTATCCAATGGGCAAATGATAAAATCAGTGATTATGTTAATGATGCTTAAGAGTTGGTAAGTCCAAATACTTAAAATGAGAGGTCTCTGTAAGAGATGAGCAGAGATGTAGAGCATGGCCAAATCCAAGTTCCCACTGCTGGGCTGGCCCTGCGGGCCCTGGCAGAGGCCGAGGAATGTCTGTCCTGACCTCTCTACCCACACACTGCTCAGCTTGAGCTTCTGCCCAGCGCCACGGCTGCGGGAAGCTGCAGAGGCTGTGTTACTTCTGATCCTCTGTCTGGCTTGTGTCCTCCAGTATTTTGAGGGAAAAGGGACCAAACAGATGTCAGTTACCTGGACAAGGGAAACCACGCCTGAGAGGCTGGATTTCCGTCCCCAGCTTCTGCTAAATGCATGCAGAAAAAATCTTCATGAAAAAGAAACCTCATCTTTCTGAGAAAGATTTAAGAAAGCTAAACTCATTGAGAGGAAATAAGTTGAAGTTTTGTTAGAAATCACAGGGATCACTCCAGGGCCACAAGCTGTCAGATGTAATGACTGTGAGTGAACACATTCGCCCAGAGCCTGTAAACCCCGGGTAGAAGGTTTTGGTGTTATTTACTGTGCGGTTCCAGGCAGCTGCAATCCATCCAGGCCAGCGTTCCTGAGAGCTGGCCACCAGATACCTCCACGCTCCTCTCCAAGAGCTCCAGAGCTGAGCACTGAGCTGAACGTTGGACGCGGCATCCCCCGTGAAACCAGGTGGCTTTGGGTAAGAATAAAGCAATAGGGAGGGATGCGGAGAACAGCTCAGTTAATTGCTTCGATCAAGAAAGCATTTATTTATTTACAGGGAGGGCTGCAAAGTCTGAGACTGTTTTGGAGGTGGGAAACTGCCCCTGTTTTATTGCACCCCCACCGAGAGTGCGTGCCCCTGGCAGTGGCAGGGGTCCCCGACGGAAGGTTTTGCAGCAGCCAGAGCGAAGTGTGACCCTGGTTTGTTTGCTGAGACGGATTTATCAACCTCCACGAGTAGCTGTGGGTCTCGTCAAATCTACTGGTGAGTAAATGTCCACAGACTGTGCTGTTGTCATTTGTTTAATTGATTGTGCCTGGGAACAGAGTTCACAGCTACTGCAAGTGATCTTTTTTGGTGTTCTCTGCCCGAGGTGCCTGGATTGACACATCAGAGACAAGTCTGCCTTTCCTTCGTCCAAAGCCTTACATAAAAATCTAGGAAATTTTAAACTTTTTGTCATGAGTTTTTACGTTTCCACAACTACATGATACCACTTAGATACCTTTCAGAAAACTTGTGTGTTTTGCTCAGAAAATAGATATCAAAAAATACTAGGAAACTGACTGCCACTTGTAAAAAATGCAGTGACTTCGCTCACCTTACTGCCCACCTCAAGTTAAAAAAGAAAGGGACAATTCTCAGCTATGAAAGGGAGACACATCTCACTGTCAGTCTTTCAACCTTGTACATGTTTCTCAGGTACTCCTAACAACCTTTTTTGTAATATTCGTCTAAATAAACCACTAGATAGGACAAGAGGAAACGGCCTCAAGTTGCACCAGGGGAGGCTCAGATTGGAGATTAGGAACAACTTTTACACTGAAAGGGTTATTGCATGTTGGAATGGGCTGCCCAGGGAAGGGGTTGAGGCCCCATCCCTGGAGGGATGTAAAAGCCGGGCAGACACCGTGCTTAGAGACATGGTTAGTGATGGTTTGTGTCAGAGTTGGGTTGATGGTTGGACTGGATGGTCTTAAAGGTCCCTTCCAACCCAGGCAGTTCTATGAAAATTAAAAAAAAAAACAAAACAGCGGGTACACAGTTTTTAGCTGTCAGAGGGGATTAATGGGAATTCATGTTATCCATGGAATAATAAGCAAAATGTGTGTATGTCTGTGTACAACACACGCACACGTATATACATGCATACATATATAACATTTGCACATAAATCAGCAGCTTTTAGGGGAAGTAGGATTTTTAACACCTCCATTATTGATTACCTGAGGTAGCAGGTAGAGAGCTGCAGCCACTGCAGCCCACGAGGGGCTCCCGGGGGGCTCAGGGCGCTGTAGCTGTGTCCCCGCGGGGCTGTGCTGCCGCCTGTCCCCGGGACGGGCTGTGAGCCGGCACCTGCGGGATGGCTGTCCGGGGCACTGCAAGCACAAACGGACAACAAACAAGCCTGAACAGAGGCAATCACTGTTTCAGTACTGTTATCAAGAGGGAATGTAAGGTTGTTAATGCATCCGACTAGGTTTTATTGTGTCTGATGGTAATAATTTACTTTCAATAGACTTAATGGCCTGAGGTATTTGATGCTATTATCGTGTCAGATCTGCATTGGGAAAGAACGCTGGTTTGAGTGCCAGCAGCAGTTCGGTGGGAAGAGTTTCTCTGAAGACCATTATGTCATATGTTATAGAAAATGATATAACATGGATATTTATAAGGGCGTAAGAAAGAAGAACCTCAGTGCAGTGTTAACAGCCATTGTCCTAATTCACGGTCTCTAATGTAATAACACTGAATATTGGAGCAAGTGGGAGAAGATCAGCTTTGAAATGGGGAAGAATGAGAATTTATTTTAGATGAAGAAGAAAGGCTGTAGAAAGGTTGAAGGCAGATCCTCTAGAACTTGCTGACATCTTTTGCAAAGCACAAGTTTGAATATTTTTATTTTCATTTTTAAATAAATTGAGTCTTGTGTTTATAAATTTTGTATTTCAATCAGAGAAATTCGGTTAACTGTAGACTATGCAGCATGATTTAAGTTGAAGTCACAGGGTTTCCTTTTTAAGCCAGACCCAGTTGTTCACAGCCACACAATGCCACCACCCGCACAGTTCACGTGTGCCGAGGCGGCGTGAGGTGTGAGGTGTGAGCTGTGAGGTGTGAGGTGTGAGCTGCCTCCCAGGGCACCGCTGCAGCTTTCTCCAGCCCGACACTCTGGGTTCCTGCCCAGGGGGGTCAGAGGGGGTGTCAGCGTGGGCTTCCCAACAGACAGGACTGGACGGAGGGCCAGCCGTGGCCTTCCCAATAATTAGAAGAGCAAAACTGCTCAGAACAGCATTTCCCATGCCGTGACTGGAGCATGTGCCACAGGTGATAAGGCTAACAGGGAGCTGCAGTCCCCGCAGCTCTTCTGATAATTTTGCTCCTGCTCACAGGGCACCTTCCCCTTACGCTGCGTTTACTTCCCTGGGTTCACTGTGGGATCCGACATGCAGCTCCGTATCCGGCATCTGGTGTCTGATTAAAGCCATTATTTCAATTTCTAAGGCCACGGCTAGATATGTTCTGTCAGCATTGAGTACTTATAAGAAGGATCCCAAGGGCTTAATCGTCTCTCATACATTTTAAATTATTGATTTTTATATAGAAGCAAAATCAACAGGACTTTATTTCAATATATAGTTTTTATTCATTTCTAATGGTGACTTTAAAAATTCACATGGAGAATTTTCTGTTTTTAAACTGGAGAACTATCAGCTCTTCAGCTTCTGCTGGCTACTGTAGGAGAGGTGGTATGGAAAGGCTTAATATTATCTCATTTGGGTTTCATATCATCTGATAACCCCTCCGATCTGCGAGGTTTCATGGCATCAGCTTTCTGTAAATACATATTCCCTGGGAATCTATTGGGACGGGACTCAGGTGCTCTCTCTCCTTCAATTATATCGTTGGACACAGAACGTTTGGGCGCGTCCTGCAGCAGCGGAGGTGCCTGCACAGCCCACCCTTCCCCAGAGACATCCCGGGCTGGTGCCTCCAGGCTGCGGATGGGCCAGACGTGGTGGAACAAAGCCACCAGTCACCAGAGCGGTGGGGCTGCAGCACCAGCTGAGGGACCCATTGGGGAACCCTCTTAAAGCTGTGACATTAAACCCCTCCCCTCGTGTATGCACAGAGACGAACCTCCAAATTAGCTATCTAAAGACACATAACCTGCAGTCCTCATCCCTCTGGGTAAGGATAGTGGGCATTTCACACAGTGCCCTGCCGGGCTAGGCTAAAGCTTTCTGTGTAATAGTGCTCTCTGTACGTACACATTACATTTCTATACATATGCCTTGTTTTTTTAGCCTATATAAAAATATTCAAAATATCCTGACCTACCTTTCAATCTGATTTTGATGATATTCAGTTAAACCTGTATCATGATGTATTTTAAGAGTAAATTATCTTGAAATAATAAGACAATTAAAGTGAATGAGGAAAAATATACTTTAATTATTTTTGTGTGCACGTTAAACCTCCTACTGTTGCACTTAGCTTGGAGAAAATAAGCTATCTGCCTCCAACATGAAGTAATTTGCCCTGCTAGAGTGATGGAGATATTCCCAAAGGAAAGCTACCGCTCTGGAAAAAGAAAACAGCATTAGACATTTAAAGCTTCAATGGTTAAAACGTTTACTTCATAAATATTAAAGCCAAGGCCAAGCCCGTAGCTCTGCTGCTTCTGGAGAGGAGGGTGTTGAGTCACGGGGAGGGTACCGCTGGAGGTGGGGGAAAGGATCGATGCCGTTCCCTGGCAACGCGGCTGCTGTCAGCGTCCTGCATCCGCAGGGACCCCGGCCCGGGCAGTCACGGCAGCAGTTCTGCCTCTGCTGCCATCGTGCTGACACGCAGCAAACCTTTCCACCGCCCCTATTTCTGGGATCAACCCAGAGATAAGAGGAACGAGTAGCAGCAGGGTTGGAGGAAGATAATTATATCGTTGCTTTAAAATGCCCAGGGTGTTGTCCCTCAGGAAAATTCTTTAAAGAAAGGTAGCTTTGCGAAGCAAAAGAACCTTCAAACGTGCTGAGACAATTATTGCTTTCTAACACCAATGATGGACCTGATGTTTTATTGTGGGCAGCCCCGGTCTGCAGCCGTGGAGCGCAGATTCCCGGCAGAGGTCACGGGCTCTGGCAGGACACACGGACGGTGAGAAGCTCACAGGGCTTCTCTGTTTCGCCATTCTTTTAACCCTTTTAACCTTATAATTTAATTGTGGGTGGTACCTTAAAAATAATTCAGTTTCCTACTATGAAACAGCATTTTTAGGACTCCTCCATTCTGCAGGAGGAGGCACTGACTCAGTGTGTGCAGGGTTTTCCTTCCCTGGGTGTTCAGAGCCGACACGGGGCCCAAATAAACTACCCGTTTTCTTTTCAAATTTGGTTACCTAACTATAAAAAGACAACAGAAGAGGAGAATCAGACAGCTAAAAGTCAACTAAGATTGAATCCAGACGCTTCCTGAGACCGTTATTTTAGTCGGAATGCTGTAGAATGGAATGGAAAACATCTGTTTTGTATCAGCATAGGGAGCGTATTTCACTACTGTTATCACAGGAGTACGTGTTCATCTTGATGCCTCTGACAAATTTAATGTGATTGCATTATTTTTCTTCAAATGTAGTATCATGAGTAGATTGCCTGTCTATTTTCACTCTCACTGGTTTTCTCTCTCTTCTCTTTTCCTGTGTGGCGTTAGACAGCTGGATGGTCTGTCTGGCCGTGGTGGGCCTGGGCTCGCCAGACACAGAGATGCGGCAAAACCGCCCTCTCCAGCAGCCAGGCTCCTGGCTACTAAACCTGATTTTCCAAATACCACGGGCTGTTTGTAAGTTGAGACTCGCTCCTGTCCTGACCTTAGATTTCTCTTTATTACAAAGTACGCTGAAACTGCAAGAGGGCACTGGAATCATTAATTGGTTCCTTTGAGTGCTTATGGGCATCCTCTTACAGAAACTGGTCTGAGCTGCCTTCACAGCATTGTACATAAAAACATTCATATAGCTTAGAACTTCTTACAAAATCTAGGGAAAAATGCACTATCTGCTGTAGATGTATCAAATATTCAGTTCACTGGCTATCTCAAAATCATTAGTTAGTATTTACACAGGTCTCGTTTCTCCTACACTGAAGTAATTTCAGTACAGTATATCAAAAGCAAAAACTCTGAAGGCTGTAGAGGCATTGTTGATGCTTTTTTCTGGACTATCCCCATGCTAATTGAATTGCACAGGTGAAACTGAGGGTCAAATTGAGTGCTCAGGCACAGAGGAAGACAAATATTTCGTCTTCTGAAGCCTAGGCCATAGGCCATTAATTTCAGAAGGCAGTTTTGGGCCAGCATCCCTGTCGAGAGGCTAAATGAGGGGAACAGCAGTTGAAATAAAGACCAAAATCCAATGAACTCTGATTTTTAATTTACATTTTTTATTGTTAATATTGTAATAGCCTGGGCTAACTGCACTGCCCCACAGGACGTGTGTGGTGGTAAAGGCTGACTGCTGCTGGTATAAAGAAGTCCTGTAAAGCTCTGACTCGTCTCCAGCCTGGGCAAGGACTTCCACGACCTGAAGGGCACTAGGATTTTCCTTGGCCTTAGGAAAATTTTGGCTTTAGTCAATCCCGTACCTTAGCAAAGATGCGTGTGAGAAGGAATGGATTTTATCAAAGCTCCCCTGTTCCTCACCACTATAATCACTCCAGAGAGGTTCTGCTGACTGGTACAGGTGGACACAGGCTTGGCATCGTTATAATCAATGGTGAGGGGGAAATGGCCATCCCTCCACCTTCTACTAGACTGAAGAAAATGAGAAAGAAAAATGACTTTTTTCTCCATTGTAATCCTGTTCCAGAGGTGCTTAGTTGGACACCTGTACCTGACTGGATGCTGGCTCCTTATCAAAGCTTAACACACAGCCAGCAGCTGTGACCTGAAATGGAAAGGAAGGCCATTTCTTATATAACTTTATCTGAAAAAATAAATACCTTAGGAGAGGGAAAGGCTTTCTTTTGACAGCCAAACATCTTGACAGATCCACTGCGAAAGGTGAAAAAACCTCCCGTGTCTCCAAAAAGCTACAAGAGTAATTGGACAATTTGGGCTCACTGAGGTGTGGAGGGCACAGCCAGGGAGTGCTGGCACAATCCTTCAGGGCTTGACAGCACCTTGGGAAGAGTCTATTTTTCAGTGAGCTGCTCATTAATCAGGATTCTCTGTAATACTTGGGATAGCCCCAGGACCTTAATCGATTATTTTTTCGCAGTAGAAAGCTAGAGTGTCTTGCAAGACACAGCCCTGGTCACACCACAGGCTGCCCCGCGGCACTGGGTTGTGCTTTCCGGGGTGCGAGGCACTCCCTGGGTGCTGTGTGCGGCTGAAATAAGTGTTTGTCTGAGGACAGTGAACAGGCAATAGCCAATAAAACATTATGGACTGCCTATTTAGACAAAATAATATCTAAAAACTGGCCCATAGAAATAATTCAGTTCCAAAGAGTCAATAGGAAGAGGGAGGCGAGGCACCTTCTTAAGGTGGCTCAGTGACCTCTTGATCTCAGCATAAGATGCCTACAGCCCATCAGCGTCCCGTGGCTGCTGGTGGGGACTGAGCAGTAGGTTCCTCTCTCAGACAACATCTCCATTGTGTCCCCTGGGAGCGGGTGGCCCCAGTCCCGCACCCCTGCAACAGCCCCAGCTCCTCTGCCAGCTGAGCAGCCCAGGCCCTGGGCAATGCCAAACTGCCCATCTTCTTCATCCTTCCTTTAGGCAACTGCGCTGAAAAGAACAGAAGATTTCAATCATAGAATACCAGATTGGAAGGGACCTCAAGGAACATCTGGTCCATCCTTTCTTTGGAAAAACACGGTCTGGACAAGATGGCCCAGCACCCTGTCCAGCCGAATCTTAAGAGTGTCCGATGTTGGGTAATCCACCACTTCCCTGGGGAGATTATTCCAATGGCTGATTGTTCTCCTTGGGAAAAATTGTCCTCTTGTGTCCAATTGGAATCTCCTAAGAGTAACTCCTTGTCCTTTCCATGTGGCTTTGTAGCCATCCTTTAAATACTGGAACATGGTGATAAGGTCTCCCCTAAGCCTTCTTTTCTCAAGGCTGAACAAACCCAATTCCATCAACCTTTCCATGGCAGGCTTTCCAGTCTTTTGATCATCTTTGTGGGCTTCTCTGGACCCTCTCCAGCCTGTCCACATCTAATCCTCCAAACCGTCAGGGCACCATCTTTATACAGTGAGCTGTAAAGTCTTTGAGACATATGAACACAATGGTAGAACAAGCACTTCCAAAGCTGGCATGTATCCCAGCGTAGAGGCAGCGGTTCTGACTGTACATTTGCTAGACCCCATAAATCCTGGTTATCTGATCAATCCATCTTTTCCTATCAACCATTTATGTGTTTAGGAAATAAAATGTAATGAGAGATGTAAGCTTGATCTTACTGAAAATCCTGTTGTACTGCTTATGACATCATGCTGGTTATGTACAAAGTTAAGACTGATGTTTATAAATATAGTATTCAGCTTATTTGTTCAAAGCTTGAATAGCCATTTTTGTTAATAAGAGTAAATTCTCATGTCCTCTTGAGTTATAGGTGCAAACACCCTGTTGTTGATACATAACTAATACCAAGTACCAGTAATAACTGGTGGCCAAGGTCTGTTACATTTACTTTTTCTGGGGGCTGTTGGATCATCAGACCTTACGCTTTCCCCCTCCTCTGTTATGAAAACGTCTAGAGCTGGGACATGCAAATTCTCCACTTATGTCTCTGTTTCTTTCCCGGACAGGAAAATGAAGAGTTCCCTGATTTGGAGGCCCTGCTTGCCCCAGGTTGGGATTCTGGGGAAGCATAAGGTAATTTCCACTCCATGGGGATGCTGTCTGCATTTGCTCTGCTTCCTGCAGCGCAATGAATTCTTCAGGGAGTGCAAGTCAGTGACGTGTCTCACATCTGCTGCTGCCACAAACAAACACCTGCTGCACAAAGACATATCCTTACAGGATCAGATGGCACCAGTGTAAATTAATGTACAATAACAAAAAAAAAAACCAGCAGGGAAGTACAGGTGATAAAAGGTGCACGTAGCAAAGGCAAACTTTAAGGAAATATACAGAAAATAGATTTTAAATGTTTATAGGAAATTTCTTTTAAGCTCATCTCAGTTGGGGGGCAAATTATTTTCTTCCAGTTTTACACATAGCTATTTCACTTATTCCACTTGTGTAGTTTGTTATTGCATAGACCTTCTCAGCTTGCTGAATAGTTACTAACTGTATGGTATGATAGCGCCATCAACATTTTCCTTAACAAGGGAAATTTCATAAATCTTCACACCTATGCAGTTCTAAGTCTTCTGCATCATATTTTATAGTCTTTCATATTTAATATATTCCACTTTAATATAGAAACATTTGATATCAGTGCTTATAAACAAAGATTTAAATATAATTACATATGACATGAATATAAAATGTTATATGGCATCATGTAATTTATAAATATAATTATTAATATAAATATTTGATACAGTAGTATTCATATATAGTAATAATATATTTTTATTTTATATCCTTCATGATTTATTTCTCTGTCCAAAATAGTTGTACTGTAATGGTTGCTGTTGACAGACTTGTGGCAGGAAAGCTGAATGTTCCAGATTGTCAGCCCCAACTTTGTTCCAGGAATCCTCTCCCTTAGCCTTACTTTAGCTGAAGCATTTCTCCCGTCACACGGCTTGGACAAAGCTTTTCAGTGTTCAAAGGCCTCGGGAAAGGACTGCACTGTCAGTCCTCACCTCACATAACATCTCACCACTGAGTTCAATAAAACCCTTTTTAACTGCTGGTCAGGTAAACTATTGAATGGTTTCAACGCAATGTGGCCACAGATAAAGTTATGCCTCCAAACCAGCTACTCTTCATTTGGCTTAATACTTTCTCATTTGCTGCAGTGATATGAAGCTCTTTTTATTTCTCTTGGTCATCTTTCATGGAAAGATTTTGCATAAAGTCACAAGTATTTACTGCTTTCATTTAGAGATTCATGTCAAGAGCTGCATTTCCTCTTCTGCAGCTTTGACTATCCATGAAATATTAGGATATTAGGTTAGATCAAATTCCTTAATCTTAAACTGTATAGCCTTGCTTTCCCTGACTTTTTTTTTCCTTTCCCCCCCTCCTCCCCCCCCCCCCCCATCA
>JAHREE010000543.1:1555276-1613588 GCA_033628505.1 Tringa tobata | reverse complement strand
CAGCAGACCCCCCCCCATCACCCTCATGGTGGATGAGTGAGAGAAATACAGCTTGTTCTTTCCGCAGGCAAGTGACCATCAATATGAATGATATTAACAGTCTAAATGGTTTTGGTAACTGTATTGGTGTTAAAAAAACTCACGCTCCTGAAAAACCTGGCACATTGCTTTAGCAATGATGGTTGGAATAATGGAAATTTAAAGTACTTTCTGTGATTCAGACTGTATCTGGTTTGTTTCTTAAGTAATACAATCACACAACACGTTAAGGTGTTACATCGGGGTGGAAGGTGTTCAGACGATGAGACTGATTTGACTCTGGGCCATGAGGTATAGTTCATCAAGATATGTGTTGGCTTTTGCTGCTTTGTCACCAAAGGTTTTTATAAGACATTGTAAACCACTGTGTCTGTAAAGATGCTTTAAATGTGGAATTGAGGTAATTTCCAAATATATTGTAGAACAACTCAGTTACAGTAACTTCCATAGGCATTAACCGACCTGAGGTAATTGTAGATATTGACGTACTTGTTTTAAGAGATGTGTCCCAGCGTTCCTCAGGGCCTGGACTAAGATCTTGTACAGCCTGGTTACCCTCTGCCTCAGTGCTCCTCCTGGCAGGGTTACACCACAGGCTAAGAAATACAAAGGAAAGGGTTATTATTTTTTTATTCTTTTTGTTTCTATTGTGCAGCATGCTTCCTGGGTTTCCCAAGTCTTGAGGAAGACTGTGGCAAAGAGTAATTATGATCAAAATATCCATAGTAACTTGCATAACATTCTTTATGGGTTTTGACTGAAATAACCCTTGATTCCCTCTAAAAAAAATAAGGGGGGGAGAGGGCAAATGTGAAAAATAATCCTAGCAAAATGTTTTCTCTGACAATGTCAATGTGTAAATTTGTTTTCATATGTGACTTGCAAGTGATGGAAGCCAACCACCTGGGCTTTTCCACCAATGCGAACTACCCAGTGAGACAAAAAGGGCGAGTCAGCACGCACAGCACTGAACCTTGACTTTCCTTGAGTCTATTTTTAAGTGACCTAAATCACAGTGACTATCAAATTCTTTCTCATGGAATAGTTCCGTAAGATTTTAGCAAAGTTCTCACCCAGATTCTTTCAGTAGGGTAAATCAACCCACATTTCATCCTTTGGTATATCATAAAATGCAAATTCCCAGCAGACTCACAGTAGCAGTCAAATGTTGAATCATTTACACCACTGTCAGTTCAAAAAGACACCTGTTCCTGCACATGCACTCCTGTAAGGTTAAAAATAGAGAGGGAAAAAACCAAGAAGAACTAACAGAAATGTGCTTTTCCTATCATGGGTGTACTGGAGCTTTTCCTGCTTCTTCTTTAGTGACTTTGAACTGTCAACTTTTTAAATTTGACATCTTTCACTTGTACAGGGTACAATAAAAATGTGTAAACTGAAGCCTGGATTTCTATTCTGACTAAAGGTGTTACCCAAAAGATAGACGCTATCCGTAAATGTCACAAAATGTCTTTACTGAAAAGTGATTACTCAGGAACAAGCAATTAAATGCTATTTAGAGCTGGGTGAATACTCATCATTTTTGTCTTCCTCGTACTGAGGCTCATAGCTATTTCCATTCTAGGTTTTCAGAGAAATGACTGCAGAAATAGGGATAAGCAGATACTTTTTTTGCCTTGTTTTAAAAGTGCTGCTAGGATTAATTGCCATGAGTGCAATGCCATCTGTCAGTGTCCCACAACAACATACCATGAAAGCATCCAATTAACAAATTCAGGATGCAGTTTAATTAATCAAATGTAAAGCTTCAGATTTAAGACCCCTTATTTCTCTATTCACTTCAATAATCCCTTATTTAATTTCACACAGTGTCATCCCAGCCCTCTTTGTTCTGCTCTTTGCATTACCTCATCTTCAGTTCACATCTCAAAGTTGCAATTAGACAACAATATTTTTTCACAGTTTTATGTGCTTTGCCTGTCATAAACACCCAAAGCTAATTTAGAACTATGGTAATTAGTCATTTTATTCAAAGTAGGACCTAACTAAAAAGATTAGTTATATTTTTGACCTTCACATTTGAAAGATCCAAATATTTCTGGCTATTGCTGCCCAGGCTTTATTCACTTATGGGTTAAAAAGGCAACAAATTGCATTAAGCAGAGCAACAACCATCACTCGTTATCTTCATCCCTCTAAAGAAACAGTCTGGGAGGCTCTGCATGTTTGCTTGTGTCCATTTGTGATTCAGTGAAAGTCTGTAACATTGTGCTGGAAGAGAATATAATGGAAATTGCTTTTTAAGCTTGAAGTATCTATTATTTTCTGTAGGAGATTTGTGGGTTGTTTTTCATAAAATTTGATAAATAACTTGATTGATAAATAAATTTTACTCCTATACAGCTGCTGTGATGTGACAGAATATTTTCAAAGCACACGTTATTCCTTGTGGCGATGGCAGAAATTTTAAACATGCTCAACTATTTGATCCTGTAAGAATTAATTTCAAGCTTGTCCTCTTGTTCCAATGGTCAGTAGTAGACACTAATTCTATCTCATCATTTCATCCTGCTGCTGTCAAAATGATCACAGTGGGAAATATTTCTATCTGAAGATGCCAAATAAGTATAGAAACAACATTTTTATGTCTAAATTCTTTGTTTTGAATGGGCCAGTGCTGGTTCACTGTGGGGCAATAAATGTTAATGATGGTACTGAGGAAGACATCTGGCCCCCAGAACAGTAAGGTATATTTTCAAATGTTATATTTTCTAATGGATTTCATTTTGATTGCTGTTTACATTGATTTCTGGTCTGCTTTTTCATCATTCGTTTGAAGATAAGTCCATAAATATATTGAAAAAAAATACAGATAAAGAAATAAAGTGATTAAAATGTTCTCTTGCTACTTGCAGCCATCATTCATTGCTCAGCATCTGCCATTCCAAAACATTACGTAGCTGTATTAGCACCCGGAACGGAATAAGGTTTGTTTGCCTTGCATCCTGGAATTAGGGCTATTGAGACAAAAGTCTTCCCGAAGGCCCCTTGACCACTTCTTTATCTATGCCAATTGCTGGGTCAGCATTCTGGGGAAAAAAATAATAATCAAAACCACATTTAAAATTATGCTGAAATGGTTCTCTTCATAAGCCTGCATGCCGGCATCCTGAGATCAGTGACTGGAGCCCCTAAATCTCATTTCCACACTCTCTTACATATTCATGTTCTCTGATCCTTTCAGTGACGGTGTTAGTGAGCAGTAATGCAACCACAGGCGGTTGGTACACCCGCAGGTGTGAGAGTGAGGGACAGCCGTGGGCAGAGCTGGATTCAGCCCTGTGATCAACACATGGATGGGGCCGGTAAAAACATATGGACATTTAAGAAATACAACTGATTGTTACGCAAGTCTTAATTGTAGCCTGTTTCTTCCCTGATGTTTTAGGACACGTTTTTCAGAAGAGACTGACACCTCCTATCTCTTGCCATCCCACCCAGCTCTTGAACGAAGTGATCACGAGTCTCAGTTCTTGGCCTTCAGCAGCATTCCCTTTCTGTTGAAACACAGGGATCCGATTTTCACGGATGGTTCCTTAACCTCTGAATGCAAATTCCTTATTTTTTTCCTGTGTTATTGAAGGACTTTTTCCAGTGAGAACACACGAAAAGCAGTTGTCAGGAGGATGCCAGGATCAGGCCTAGAAGATGCCCAGGTATTTACCAACACGTGAAAAAAGGAGCACAATCTATCCTTGCAAACACAGACATGAATAAGATTGTGTGTTTCATCATAAGTTTCTAAGTATCTATAAGCTGTTGGTGCACACCACGGCAGCTGATACTCACATTTTCATGGCTGGTCTGCCCCCTCTTCCCCAGTAATTCCACTGCCCTGTGCTGGGGCTGCCTCAGAACGTTTTGTGCTCGCTCCTCCCTGCACAAGTGCAGTTCTGCACCTCTCTGATATTTCTCATGAGACTAACTACAGAAATTTTAAAGGTCTTATTGCAAATGTAAAAGAAAATTTGCCAAAAGAGATAAGCCATCCAAGCAAAGCAAAGAGGCTATTTGACAGAAGAATCTGGTCACGTTTTGCCCAGTGCCTGGGGGGGACGTGGGAGACGTGATCTGGGCTCTGCCCCCGGACACCATTTACAGTCTATCACCCCACCCAGTGCCCCTGGGTCTGAGGTACTTTAACCAGAGGAACTCATCAGGTGGCTCAGGGGTGAGGTCCACCATGGGTCCTCAACCAGCCCCTGCGGGGTTCTTTCCTGGTGTCATGGGAAATCTGAGGGAATGGCATCTGGGTGACAACATAATAAATCAGGAAAGTTGTGTCTCCATGTTTCTCTTTCTGCTTGAAAAGGTCAAGTCATTCTGATGGGAAGAGGACAGAGGGCAAGTAAAGCAAACACAAGTCCTTGTGGTGCTCACTTTCATGCTCACTTATCTCACATGGTCTCCTCCTGCCCATCAAGCAGCATGAGAGAGCTCACCTCCACACAGTCTTCTCCAGCCCAGGGAAGCTGGAGTTGTGCAGAGCCAGACACAGACCTCCCTCGGCTGGTCCAGCACGGACCAGGTGCTCCTCCTGCCCCGTGGAGAGGGAGGGCTCCACCACCCCTCCTCCAGGATGTGCTCTTCCATAGCACCATGTGGCAGTGCCTGTCCCTAAACAGAGCCACAAAATAGAGGCTTAACCCCAGCAGCGATGGATCTCTAAGAATTAAAAACACATACAAAGCCAGTTAAAAATCAACAGATATAGTGTCTTCTGTTTGTCAGGGAATCCCATTTCCGGTAGAAATCTTTTCCCAATATTCCTAATATTTTGCACCCACTTACAGACCAGGACTGATCCTACTGAGCTTCTGAGAGCTGATAAAGCAGTGCAAAGCCGTGTGCTTGGATGCGGAGTTGAGTCTCATTTGACTGAGATAAGCATAAAACCTGGTATCTGGCTTTCCCAGAGAACCCATGTGACAACTCTGCCAAAAAAATCAAAAACGGGTTTGTTGGCAACATGCATGAATATTTTCATTCTGTATTTGTATAATACCACACATAAGTACGGATACTTTATAGGGAAATTCAACAGAGAGATACTGGTGACTGGATTTCTCTTTACTAATAGTACAAAATAGAACAGACTAGTCTTTATACAAAAAAAAAGGTGACCCAGCAAACCAAATGACAGTAGAAGAGAGAAAAAATAAAGCATAAATTTAATGAAAAGGCTTCTGAGGAAGGGGATACCACTAATACACAGCTGTAGCAGTCGGTCATAACTTTCTTTTCTGTGATGTGACACTACACTTCACTGATCATATGGAGGTCAACACAGGCTTTTGAGGAGAAAACATAAAATTTATGAAAATTTTGCATGTCTGGTACTGTGTACATGTGAAGAAGAGATAAATCACTCAATTGCTGACTATAACTAGTAGAAAAACAGGATCATCTTCAAAGCAATGATGATTAAATAACAGAAATTTAATATTTCATAATTAGCTGTTTTTTAAAACCTATCAATTTTCAGATGAGGTTCAGAAAATTGCAGTGCTTGGTGTTTGTCTTAGAGGCGGTGGCAGCTTTGCTTGGTTGTCTGGTCTGTGATGGACATTCAGCAGCTCACAGAACAAAAGACAGAATTAAGATCTTATCAGAAAACAAGAAAAAAAAACCCATAATGCTCATCCTTTTCTATATATCACGTTTTTGATGTTACAGGCACTGGTTTGTTTTGGATGAATAACGCAATACCTCAGGGAAGGGGCTCCTTTCACTAGCAAGCTGAATGTGAATTTGGAATGGAGATATGGCTGGTGATCGGGAGAAGGGAAAAGGAGGACCTCCCTCTGGTCAAAGGAATAGAAAAAGATTGCAGAGATGCCACAGGCTCAGTGCTATACTTTATTCCTTATTTTATTTCCTTTTTCCAATTACCCCACTGTTACCAATTACCAGAGAAATAATCTGATATACAGTTGAAGAAAACTGGTACAGCTAATGATCATGATATCTGCATTTCATATTATAAGATGGATGTACACAGATTTGGGTCCAATCAGAGGTGTACTAATGTAAACACCAAGAGAAACTAAATTGATACCTTTTATATTGAAGCGTATGTAACTCAGCCCATATGAAATCAGAAACCAAAATCTGCTTTTCATGGGATTATAGAATTGCCTGGGTTGGAAGGGACATTTCAGACCATCGAGTTCAACCATCAACCCAACACTGACAAAACCCATCACTGAACCGTATCTCTAAGCTCTACGTCTACGCATTTTTTATATTGTGAAATATTGATGTGTGTTGATATTTGTCCATATTTAGCTAAGAAGACAAACAAATTCAGAAATGTCTGTGGATGTGTGCATACTGACAGGGGGCTTCCACAGCTATAATCAATGTTTTCTCCACAGTTCTTAAAACACTGCATAAACAGAAGGGTCAGAATGACCATGCTGTGTTGTTCGTGGGCTCTATAGACCTGTCTCTCCAAGCTCAAGCTTTTCTACAAAAGCATTTCTGCTGCTAGCAGCTTGGAAGAACATGTATTTGCCTCGTGTTTTCCACAGCCAGCTGCTGGGATTATGGATTCACCATGTCACAGCTGCCTTGGGTTCAGCTCGGACCGGGAAGGAGCATGTTCATGCTCAAGCCATTCTGAAGTGAATTTATTGACTCAGTGTGCCATAGTCGACATGTGACGTGTGCATCGCGCACCCTTCAGCCTTATTTAGTAACTTTTGTTCTTTCTCTGGGCTTCCTTCCCCTCCCTTTTTCCTTTTTCCTCACAGAACCGAGACATCGCTGCCCTTTAGTTCTCTGCAAGAAGAGAAGTATGGCACAAAGCACTAAAGACCAGGAGTAGAGAAAAGTAATTATGGTAGGACAATATCCTGCTTTGGACAAGCTTTGAAACAAACTCTGATATTTAATGAATCAATATATAGTTACCATGGCAACCCTCACTGATCACGTTTGACCTTGCAGCCATGAAATCCTTCCTCTAAAACACAGGCAAACAGGAGTGTTTGCTGCATGAACCTTCACAACCCTGATTGAAACCGGGGACAGGGCCCTGAACAGCCCTAGCAGCATCTGCAGTGTCATTAGTGTGGGAAGAAACAATGCACTAAATTACAGCTCTATATTTGGAGTATTTCTTTGAGGTCATATGTATGGAGGGAAATTGGAATTTTAAGTACTCTGGAATCACATTCTGTATGGAATTAGTTGTAGAAAAAAGAAACACAAGAAGATGACATTACCTTTTTGTTTCTCTGTGAGTCTACTGTGCTTTATTACAATATCTTGAATTATGGCTTTTGGGGGAGGGAATAGCAATCATAAGGAATATGTGTCATGGCTAATCTGGGGCTATATGGTACTCTGTGCACCCTTCACCTTGGCTTGAAGCTGAGCTGTTGTCAACTATTTTATTCCTAGCTTGCAACAGTTAAAAATACACTGCAAAATATGGTAAAAGCAGGTAACGAACAAGAGCCCACGGTGGTAGTGGTGCTTCCACGTTGGTGTTCAGGGGCTGACGATTGCCTCCACTGACGCTCAAGGCTAACAGGCTGATAAAAGTGCAAGCTGCTCAAAGGGCCTAATGACTCTTGCCTTGTTATTTCGTAATACTCACCATATGCAGGCAGTAGAGTTCCTTCTTGTTTTAATAATGCAGCTCTTGATATATAGCTGCTTCTTATTTTCTGACTGTTAATTTTTACGAGCTGTCTTTTTCTTGAATTACTGACACATGGCATATTATGGCTGTGTTCTCTTCAAATTGTGCTCTTTGAACACATAAAAAAATAAAAGCTTGTATTACGCCTAGGGACACTTTAAAACATCATCTAATAAAAATCTTTAATATGTAGTTCTTGCTCTTCGGGGAGGTTTATGTACAGCAGCTTTGTGTTCTGTTCCCTCGTGAGCCTTGGGATGGAACTGTATCTGACCTCAATATTAAGCAGTTTAAATTGTTTGGTCTTTCTATTCTCTCCAATTTTGGGTTTGGTTTGTTGTGGAAGGATTGTACAATACAGAACACCAGAGCAGGCAGCTGGAATCACTGCCTCTCAGCTGAGGAGAAAAGTTCATGCTACAAACATACAACTTTGCTGAGTGAGAGTGGGTTCATTCCTCAGCAGAAGTGAGGGTGCATTTTCAGATGACAGGAGCCAGGAGGTGATTCTACTCCCCTGCTCCACTCTGGGGTGACACCCCCCTCCCAGTGCTGCCTCCAGCTCCGGGGCCACCAACATCAGAGGGACATGGAGCTGTTGGAGCGGGGCCAGAGGAGGCCACAGAGATGCTGGGAGGGCTGGAGCCCCTCTGCTGGGAGTGGGGGCTGAGAGAGCTGTGGGGAATCAGCCTGGAGAAGAAAAGGCTCCCGGGAGACCTTAAAGCCCCTTCCAGTCCCTAAAGGAGCTCCAGGAAAGCTGGGGAGGGACTCTGGATGAGAGAGGGGAGCCATAGGAGGAGGGGAAAGGGTTTTATAATGAAAGAGGGGAGATTTAGGTTAGATATTAGGAAGAAATTCTTTGGTGTGAGGGTGGTGAGACCCTGGTCCAAGTTGCCCAGAGAGGTGGCGGATGCCCCATCCCTCGAAACATTCAAGATCAGGTTGGATGGAGCTTTGAGCAACCTGGTCTAGGTGAAGATTTCCCTGCTCATCGGAGAGGGAGTGGACTAGGTGACCTCTAAAGGTCTCTTCCAACCTAAACTATTCTATGTCTCTATGATTCTATGATTTGAAATTTTTGTAGATATAAGAATAATCTCTGTAATCTTTTTCAGTTCTCTTGTGTGCATTCCTTCTGTCAAATTTTCGATGGGTTTCACACCAGTCGTGTTTCTTCAGAGCCACTTCATGTTTAGATAATGGCATACTCTTGAAGATAGCCCATGTGTGACTTACTTTGTGTATCACTGGAAAAAAGCAAGAACTAGTGATGAGTGGTACAGTAAAAATCTCTTTCTCTAACAAATAAGCTAAATCATACTAAAGTAAACCATTTGTAAAAATTATGTGTCATTGTAGAAACAAAATTTGTCTGTTATATGCAAGGTTTTTAAACCTGTTTAAGTGAAGTACGAAAGTGAATTTTGTGCTTCTTTCATGGTTTTGTTTTTTTTCTGCAAGCAGTTCAGTTTAGGTTTTGACACTTTCTCCCAGTTTTTATTATTAAATTATAAAACAGTACCAGCATAATTTAGCTGACGCTTGTTTATAATAAATTGCAATGTTTTATTTTCAAGTCCTCACATTTTTTTTGATTAAGGCAATGTATGTGGTATGGCTACAGTTGCAGTATTTGACCTTCCAAAAGACTGTGCTCTTTCCAAAAAATGAGTCTAGTTGGCAAGAAGACCATGGCTTCAGACCAAGCCCCTGGTTTATGTCAGACTGCTCAGCTCCGTGAGGAGCCAGGACAGGGCCAGGCTGGTAAGTTCCTGTCGGTACGGAGGCCCCTAACATTAGTGTATCACTTGGGTGTCAGATGGTTTTGAGGTGCCCATGGGCAGGAGGGCTACAAGAGCCTACAAACAAAAGATATAAAAATGTTTTCTCAGTCGCAGCCCCAAAAGCTGGAGAACAGGTCTGCACAGGTGTATTGATATTTGTCTTTATAAACGTTTCCCACATCAGATGGATCTGTGTGCCTGGTGGCAGAGCCAGAACTGGGATCCCATCAGGTCACCACCCGGTGGCCCCAGACCCATTCCCCTTTGCCTCCATGACTGTGGCTACCTGGAAGGGTGGTCTTCGCATTCCCACCTTCCCAGCTGAGGACGGAGCCCCCCAGACTCCAACACGGTGAACCCCGACAAAAGCAAGAAACACCTGACTGTGTTTCCTCTGTTTCAGTGAACCATCTACATCAGAAGAGAAGGTCACAATGCCTATTCAGAAAGAATAAATCCTCTCTGGGGACAAATATCAAACAGTATTGGAACATACTGTGTTTGAAGTAAACGCAATAGTTTGGATTAGCCAACCGAAGCCCAGTATTATATAGAGCCAAAAAACCCCAGAAATACTCCCTACAGGTTTATGATTTATTTTCACTGCATTCGGCAGCTAATTCTAATTACTTTTATCAGGCAGACAGAATCCAGAGCCGCGTTCTTCACAGGGCAGAGCAGGCAAAGCGGTGAAATCCATAGTGCCGTGTTTCTTTCGATGCTCTGTGTTAGGATCTCAGGTGGGGGGAAGGCAGAGCATGACAGGGTCCACGCTTCTCAGGTAGGACGGATGCTGCCCATTCTTGGGTGCCATCTGCTGGCATCTCGTTAACTATTTACATACACAGAGCGCTCCTGTAGCCTCGGGTGACAAGGACAGCATAACTGACGATGTGCCTCACGGTGTGGTGGCTCCTGTGATCCAAAATTGGGAGCAGGGGACTCAATCTTGAAATGCATTCCCAATGTAGAAATATAGAGCAAAAAATAACAATTTAAAACATAAAGCAAGAAATTATGTATTTTAATGTTATTCTAAAATGCAAGCTCATTATCAGGAAATTAAATGTACAAATGCATTTGTCTTTTATCACTAGGAAAAAGAAATTTTCTTTAAAGCAAAGCAGAATGGTCTTGGTTTTTTAAATGAATACCAAATTTATTTTGGCTCTACGTGCAGAGAGAATCTTCATTTCTGAGTTATTCAATGATTTTTGCCTTTTCAAAAAGAAAATTTTATACATTTTAAAATTCTATCATTTTAAAATGAAAAATTAATTTAGTGATGAATAATATTAAATTCAATATTTGGCCATTTTAAAAAGTAAACATTTAAATTTTATTTAATGATATGAAATATACTGAAATTTTCCAAAATCCAACCTTTTTTTTTTTGTTTCCTCGGTGGATGAAAGGCATGCAATGTTCTTATGAGAATTTTTGCCCAGCTGTAGATCTGTTACTCTATTTAGGTTTGTCTCAAGGGAAAAAAAAACAATTTAGCATAACTTTGTGTTTTTAGGACAAAATGTATGCATTCTTTTCCAAACTGAACAGATAAAGCCAGTTGAATATAATGAGATGAGAGCTTGAATCTTTGCTGCCACATTAGTTTTAGAATGATTTCTCTAACGGGTGATAAAAATTGTAATTGGGAGAATTTTTCGGCTCTAAGAATATAATTTTTCCGGTCTGTGCCCCTGGCTCCCGCCCCCGCTGAGGAGACACAGCTCATTTGGTGGCCAGGCCGGACCTGCCGGGGTGACGCTCACTCTCTTGGCAAAGGATTTTCAGACCAAAACTCCCAGCCAAATTTTAATCGGCTCCAGCGCATTGTGCCACCAGACTGGTCACTTCAGAGGCCAGGGGTGGCGTCTGAGGGTGAGGTGTAATAAATCCGGTGCAAAGCATCTCTGTAATGGCCTCTGGGCCCGGGCTGGGTGAAAATGGGTGTGAAAATGGAACTGAACCTGAAATGAACCCCGATTGCGTCCCACGGTGACAGAAGGGAATAGAAGGTCTATTATAAGCTCTTTTCCCCTCTGTTTTCCTGCTCCCACTGTCTGTCAATGAATCCCCAGAGTATATAAACCTTCAGGGGCATAGCAAGACCTGGTTCTTATTGTTATGGGACCCCAGGAGAGAACGAAACACACTAAAAAATGTGTCTCTGTTTCCTTCCTGGGGGCATAGTAACTGATGTCTTAAAAATAAATGAAAAAGGTGTAATATCACTAGTTTTTGAAATCTAAGTCATCCACAATATAATCAATAACAAACTTCCACTTGTTGCTCTTACTAATTAGTCATTTATGGCAAGTCTGTAGTTGGTAGCCCAAAAAGGGGATTAAAACAGCAGAAGTTAGACACTCTGTTTTTCCCAGAGCTTGTTTCCTCCATGCCTCTCTGCTCCCCAGCCACGCTGAAGGATCTGCAGCCTCACCTGTCAGGCCCATGCAAACAAGCCCTGATAGCAAGAAAACTCTCCACCATCCCTTTTTTATGAAGGAAATGGTTTTCCGTATCCTCTGCTTAATCCCGAGCCCTGGCAAAGCCAAGCAGAACTCCCTCCAGCCTTCCAAACCCCAGCAGTCTGCCCAACACATTGTTTTCTTGGACTCTTTGAAGTTGTTTGTCTAAAGATACCATTTCATTTTTCATCGTTTAATTTATGATGATTCCTCTTGACAATCTTTTTTGATTCCATTCCATAAAGTTTCCCATCATTAGAAAATAGAAAAACAACCATTTGGTTTAGAGTATTTATTTGAGATGAAAATAGCATTTCAGTTACTCCTAATCTGCCGTACAGCTGAAAAGTTCTGTCCCTGGGCAATTCTCTTCTCCGTGATAGCTCCTTACTTGTGCTTTCTTGTACAAATTTTGAGATTCATGTGTTTTACAGTTATCCCCAGGATGCTCATTTTGGCTTCTCTTCTTATAAACCGTCATGCGTTTCAGCTTTCCTGCGGTTAAATCTCGTTGTTTGGCAGACTCACACCGAAAACACTTAAGCCCTTTTGCATCAGCAGCTTTTTGCTGCAATAGTTTTAAATATACATCCATGTTCAGTGAGTGTTTAATGAATTTTTGTCTTTCTAAGTGTAGCAATCCTGTTTTTACAACAAGTTGTGTTTTGCTGACCGAGGTGGATTTGTTCCGCGGCAGCAAACGCTGGGGGAAGCAGCCATCCAGCGACGGGCATTTTGGGCAGCAGCCTTCAGAGGCAGCTCTGCTGGGCTGGTGAGACAGCGGCTGGCAGTCTGCCTGACTCAGGTAGCTTTGCTCTCATATGGTTGTTGTTCTGTCCTTTAAACTGCCCAGTTGTGTGTCCCGTGACCTTAGGAGTCAGCTTTGCTGTTGGTACCAATGGGAAGAAGACGTAGGCACTGAATTCCCCCTCGAGGAGCAGCCCTGAACGTCCTGCACCTCTGCCCAGTGGCACGTTGATTGCACAGTGATTAGTCCTGAAGACTGATTAAGCCAGTGAACACCAGTGAACACTGCAATTCAACACATTTGCCCCCTAAACCTGCTAATTTGGAGAAGAAAACCCAATGTGCCGTGCGTCATGCTGGGTTATCTCCCTGGTCAACTCTGTGATTAGGCTTCTCATCTCTCCTTTTTTTGTGTTCAACTTCATAAACACTCATTTAAGCCTCTACAGTGGCTGTCGTTTAGTCATTTGTAGTGCTTCTAGCCAAGGCCCAACCAATTTCCTACCCACTAAGAAAGACCGGTCTTATCAGTAACTTAAATATCATTAAGAAATCAGTTCTAGGAGGAAGCATCATTCCTTCTGCAGCTCAAAAGTAGCTTACATTTCTCCATAATGGTGCCAGATTTACACCACTAAAAAACCTGTAGGTGTCCATGATTTATTTGGACATAGATTTAATTTAATCAGACATATTCTTACCTTGCTTCTCATGACCCACACAGATGTCAACAAACAGCAAAAGCTTCCAAAATGCTCTGAAACGCCCAGATAACCTCACAAATGTAACATGACAATCGTCATGTTGGAGATTTTTGCTAATTTCTTGAGTTTTACTTTTTCTACTAAGCGACCAGGCGAAGCAGAGATGTCCAGTCTGTTTTCTGTGTTTTGTAACTGGATTAATTTTCTCTTACTGGAATTGCAACTTCAGGACAATCTATCTTTCTACATCTTGGGACATTAAACATTACTGTTCATTTTTGGCTTCCTTTCTTTGTGTGACTCGAGTGTTTTCTTGAACTGCAGCTGACTTCCCGCGACCTTTATTGTGGCATAAGGCACCACCAGATGCAGAGGGTGCTAGAGGTGGTCATCTCAAGGCAACCTTCCAGCTGGAGGGAGACAATGATCGTGAGAGGTGGCTGATGTCTTCATTGCTTGGCTCAACAACCACCTGCCCTCGGCAGTTGGGGAGCTACAGAGAGCTGTGGGAGTTGCAAGAATAAAGCAAATAATTTACCCTTAAAAACCAATAAACAGCCAGTTAGAGAATTTTTTTATTACCCCAGTTACAGAACTCATAAACCCTGTTTTACCTAAATTGGACACTGTTCTCAGGAAAAGCAGTGTGAAGTGCCAGGGACATCAAAGTCTAAGACTGCTTTAACATAAGATATATACATTTCTGCCCTGTGCCATTTCTCCCCAACTAACAGTAAAACTGGAACATCAAATATTAATAATATGTAGAGAATTAAGCACACTCCATCAATGGAGTAAGAAAAAAAAAGCTAATAATTTTAAATAATTGGTAAATTCAAGTAAAGCCTAATCTGCTCATAGATATTCTGTGAGAAGAATGTGCCTAAGCTGTCCATGTTAATTATTCATTGCAAATTACATGTCTACTGTTCGATGCCTATGAGCAGGTACTGCAGTGGGGTCTGTGAGTAACCGAAGCATTCAGTCAAATTACGGAGGCTGCAGGGTCTCCTGCCTCCCGCTGCTTCCAGGTGCCGCATCTGCCAGCCCCGCCTGGATGGCTCACGGAGCACATCAAGGGACGTTGGATGCCTTTCTTTAGACCTCTAAAAAAAATTGTCAGATACCACATTTGGCTGCTAGTCATCTACCCTGCGGGACACAAGTAACCCTGCAGCTTGTGCCACACGCAGTGTGGGGGTGTCCTGAAGAGCTGTATGGTGTCACAGGTGCTAGAAGAGACACCTCAGTGGAGCATCCAATGCCTCTCATCAGCTCAGAGGAACACAGGGAAGAATTCAACAGGTCAGCCAGGCTCTTAGAGCAAGACAAACCTTGTTCTGAGCTCTAGACAGATTAACCTAGATGTTTTAATTATTTTTTTATGTTGACTGTAGAGTTTTCTACTGCTTCCGTGCTACAAGTGAAGATAGCGCACAGTAACAATGGGCAGAAGTAGGCTGTGAACGCAAAAGCTCAAAGTTACCTAAACCTTTACATTTGACAATGTGATTTTTTACTGTTATTTCAACTTAAATATTATGCCATCACATTAGTTCTGCCAATCTAGTGCTTTAGGTTTTTTTACCACAGCCTCAAAAGCCCATTTCAAAGATGCTATTTTAAAAAGACAAAGTCACAAAGTGGATAAGAGTAGAGATTGTGGGAATGGAACAGGGGTGCAGGGATTACCATGTAAACATATATGCTTTATCAAAGCAATACCTGGATACGATAGCTGATGAATTATTCTCTTCACCTTGTAAATGTCACTGCTGCTCTTTTTTACAGTTAAACAACTGCTCATTTTTAGAGTAACCACTGTCCTTTCTGCTCGATGGTGTTCAAGATGGACAGAACAGTGCTGCTCTGCAATTTCTGTTTCTGAGTTGAGTTGGCAGCGAATGAGCAAACAGGGACTATGAATGTCGCTGCTATTTCACAACTGATTGTCTTTCCATCTTATTCTTTGATTACCAAAATAATGCCTATGTGATCATTGTTCGTAATGTTGCTATACTCACCACATTCGGGGCTTAAATAAACAACCCAGAAACTATATGTACCATGGTAGTGCACGGAGCTGCAATTAACAGTTTAGACAAGCTGGAAAATAGAAGTTTAATTGCAATAGCAAGACAGGAATATTAACAATACTCTTTGTAATTGGTAGCTGATTTCAGAATGTTCCCTTCAATTTTTGCTAGAACTGTTTTTGTCAGTACTCAGAAATTACCACTGCTATTTATACTTTGAAAAATAGGCTTTTTTAATGCTTCGAGAAATTCAGATATACTTGTTAAATATTGTGTGCATGGAAATATTCACAAATACTGCAAGTTTAAGAATCTATCAGAAATCAACTGTTAACAAACTTCACCAAACTTAAGGTTCGATATATTAGCTGTATGCACTTGACCTGATGTACAAGTGGCCAAGTACCTAGAGGTGCCTCAGAAAAGGAAGTAATTTCTCATTTTTTTTCATTCTTTCATTCTGTTTATCAAAGAGAGGAGCTCTAAGACAGGAACACTCTCTGAGTTGCTGTTGTGAACAAGTGACGGTGGAAGGATGTTGAGTTGCTGGGGGGACTTTACAATGTTTTTTAAACATGAAGAAGGTCAGATTTCTGCTATGGTCACCTCCCTGGCTGGAATGGAGTTCCTCATGACACAAAATTCATCCTGCATAATAAAATAACTATATGAAAGACTGTTTCAAAATATTACCCTGTCCATATCTGGTATATCAGACCTTGCTAAAAATCCATTAATGCAACCACAGTAGAGTTTGGGAGACTCTTGGCAGATTGAAGTAATGTAGCAAGAATATAAATCCTGGATTTGATTCATTACCACATTACAGTAAAATTACCATTACCATTTAAGGGCAAAATCTTTTTTATAATAAAATATTGAAACTTACTTTTTATTTTGAGTATTTGACCAGCTGAGCTTGTATTGTAAAGTGAGCTCTTTTTTTTTTTTTTTTTTTCAGTATTTTGATGATGTTTTTATCCCCAAAATATTTTTATTTCTCGAGTCTCAAAGAATTATTCTGGAGCTATGATAATAAGTATCAATATTTGTAATTAGTGTTCTTTAATTTAGTGATTAGAGCCTTATCATGTACCAGCACAAAGATACTGTTTTAATATCTCCTTAAAACTACCATAATTTCTATCACAGTATGTACTTTCCTGCTGTTCAAATGATGGACTCTCTTTTCTCCTTTGCCTTCACCCCCTGCAGGGTCGTTCCACCGGCTCTAGTAGAGTTTTAGGTAAAGTTTTTTTTGTATTCAGTCCTTGTTTACACCATAAGACGGTGAAGAAAGCTAAAGAGGAATTTGCAAATGCACCATTATTGGTGTGGGAGCACAATTCAGTGATCCTTGCACTCATATCACCCAGGTGCCACTGAATACCTCATCCCTGCGGGTCAGAAATTAATACTCAAAACAGAGCACAACCAGCCATAAAATGCTGGCACAAACTCAAGTGGCTATAAATTAACTATGAATAAGTGTGTGGATATTACAGGAAGATTTCAGACACGCAGATCAACATGGAATCACCACCTACCAGACTGTGGTGTGGGATTTGTTGACAGAGGGCTGGACTCAGGAGATCACTTCAGACCTTTGAGACCATCAAAGTGAACTCTGTCTTTCTTCTGCTCTCCTGAAAACTTAGAGTGGACAAGTGCCTACTTGAGGGGTGTATTGCAATCCAGCAGTGGGCTGAGAGGTTCAGCGCCCACGGGAAATGTGGAGAGAGCAACCACTGTCTCGAGGGGTTTGCCAAAGCTTCTCCTCAGAGCCAGCAGCCTGAGTTTGGTCAGTTTTCAGTTTTCACCATCATTCTCATGAAGCGTCCAGACACCTGCCAGGTACACCCAGCGTGTTACACTAAACACTCAGCAAACTTAGGACTGCAAAAAAAATAGCCCTCCAGACTGCTGATTTGGTGGACACAACTACTGATGTGGTGCAGGTAACAGCTTTGTGCACCCAGTGGCTTCACTTCCAGAGCGCTCCCGAGCCACAGATAACGAACCGCGTACCGGATGCTTCTAACCCTTTTTTTTTTTTTTTTTTTAATAGCACAAGATTAACTAAGGGAAAAAAATGTAACCATTTCAAGAACAAAAATAGTTTACAGAATTCCCTAAAGCTGTGTGCAGGGGTTAATTGAGAACAAGGATCTTGATAGTTTCTCTTTAAAAGGGAGGAAAACGTATTTCTAGCAGTATCAGATCGGAACCGAATTACCAATAGGAGTATCACATTAAAATCAGTGTTTTCAAGGCTTTTGAAAGCTGCTAGTTTTCTGGCATGTATTTTTATCTTCTTTAATTAGGCAGACAAAAAAAAAAAAAAAACAGGCTGAAGGAAAGCTTGAGCAAGAACTGAACTTCTAAAAAGGCAATGCATTTCATTTTGCTGCAAAGATTTTCATTTGATTGTTCATTTTAGGGATTTTTTGCATGGGTCAGAAATCTGTTCAGCTAACAGATTATTTTTTTTAAAGCTGATCTTTTTATCCTAGCCTTAGCTTACCAAAACTCATCTCAGTGCATCCTCTCTTAATATTTAAATATTTGCTTGTTCAAGTTGCTGTGCTGAGATGTCTCTCCTGATGGAGAGTTGCAGGCACCAGTCAGCCCCCCCCGTCACGCAGGCAGAGCTGCTCACGGGCAGCTGAAGCACAGCCAGTCACCAGCTGGTTTCAAATGAATACAAGAAAAAAAATATCAAGTAATGACAGCAGGAGGTGGCAATATCTGGGAAAAGTGGTCACTTCCAAACCTCACTTATGCAACATACAAAATTGCCGACAGGGTACTCAGTGCATTTTTTTAAAACCTCAACCTGACCACTGCGCTGTGATTGTACATTCTTCAGGATGTGTTTGCAGGGTAAAAATGTTGTCCTCCAGCAAAGCTTCCTTTTTGGGAATGGTTAAACCCCGGGAATCCAAATGCTTAAGGGTCAATGCACTACTTAATGAGAAGCCAGACTTGGCACCAGCAGGCGTTGATTACTGTGCCTGTGGAGCACAGAAGCTTTATGAGGGACACCACCTCCTGGACTCCCCAGTGTCAGGTTGAGGCACCTGCCCAGAGCACCACAAAACTCCCTCCCAGACCATCAACACATTTGCTTTGCATGAAAGGGCTGTGTTCAGGTGTCATTTTGAATTAAATTCAGGATACAACCAAGACCCACGTTTGGACCTTTGCTGGCAAAATGCATCCTTGCTCCACAGCACGAGCTGAACTTTAGGACACACAAGTCACACAATAGTTGGACTACATTTTTAATATGCAATGTTTTCAATTTGGAGTTACATAGCCAGAAATAAACAGGCCATACAAGTTATAAATAGTAGATTACACAGATTTCAGTAGGTTTGGGAAAGATGGATATGGTTGTATGGTATGAAGGAAGCTTCTAATAGCGTAATTCTTCCAAGAAAGGCAACAGCTTTGAATCCACCCTGATTCAATGCAAAAATGTAATAAGAAATTGGAGGGTATGACAGAATCCAAGGCTCACTGGGAATAAAACATAAGCTCAGTGCACAGTGTGTGTGTTCCTCCGTTATGAGAATAAGGTACGAGCTAAGTGGTGGTGAAGAACAGTGGCTGTTAGAAGAGATGATAGGTGGGTGCATTGGTGTCATCAGGAAAGACAATAAAGTACCAGAAACCTGAAGAAGCATCCAAGTAAACCTGGCTTGAGGGGAGTATAACTTAGGTATAACCTGTGCTTATAACCATAGGAAATCCTCGTTAAAAGTGTGATGAATCTAATAACCTTTGCAAGGAGCCCGTACATCCTCCACAAACCCACGAGTGTCCACCAGCTGCCTGACCAGGGGCAGTGAAGAGCTGGCCCTGTGGTGACCGATGGAAACAGAGCTGTTTTACAGTGTTTTCTTGTGACCTCCAAAGCTTCTGGTATTCAAGAAGGTCTTGAAGTACATATTTGAAACCCCAGGTGGAAACTCCCCAGAGCCACACCTTCCCAAAAAAATTCAGTAATAAACTGTTCACAAAGATCTACTTTTTAAATTTTGCTCTGCTTATCTTTATTTTTCAGACACTTTTGAGTTTTTAGAATTCTGTAAAATAACAGCCTTGAAATAAACCTGTCATGACTGAATTCAGAACCCACAAATTAAATAAATAAACAAACTCATTTGTACCCCTCCCAGTCTGTCAATGGAACTATTTTCCTTAAAGGACTTCTCAGTGCTTGCATATTCCACTTGGGATTTCTTTGGAGGCTAAGTCGGAGTCAGACTAGATCTAATTCCGAATCATTTACAGAATCAGTAATGATTTTACTGGTTTCAGCTGAAATACAAGACCTCATACATGACTTTCTGTTCTTTTTCGTTTGCAATATTTGTATGAAACTTTTCTGAAGTTATTAGCAATGGAATTTTGCCATAGTTAACATGAAAGAAAATTAAAAAGTTATGACACAATTATGTAAAAACAATAAAACTATCAAAACTTTATTGCCTGTAGCCTTGAACATAAAATGATATGCAGACACTGAGTCTGGTTCACTGTGTGACAGTGAGAATTCAAGGCCTTCTGTGGATGTATTTACATAAGTACTTTAGGTCCAATCGGTGCATTTTTAAGCAAATCGGTTTATAGCCCACAGCAGTCTTCAAGAGAAGAAGCTGCATTCCTTTTGGGAGAAAATTAATTCAAAAATTGTGCCACAGGTGCCCAATTCACTCTAGATGCTAATTTAGTCCCACTGACATAAAGTCACTGAAATGTTTTAAGTGGATATATGCAGTACCAAATTTTTTCACAGAACAGGCGAGCAACCTGGTCTGGTGGGAGGTGTCCCTGCCCAGGGCAGGGGGTTGGAGTGAGACTATCTTTAAGGTCACTTCCAACCCAGCCCATTGTATGATTCTATGCTTATATGATCCTATCACCCTGAGCTAATGGCTAAGACAAGCTGTAGCCAAATCAGGTCCCATTTGTTTCGGTAAGTTAAAAGGAAATTTTGACCTTCACCATATGAAAAGCAAATTATTTCTGAGGTTAGTTTTAGGGTATTACAATTTAGCGCGTTGTTATAGTGCCCACATGTATGTCACACGTGTCTCTTTCTGGATTGATAAATGTGAGTTACTCATGGAAGAGGTGCACTAGTGTACCCTGGAGCTGGATGATGGAGGGAGCACTTCGGGCAGCAGCAGATGCAGCCTCACCATTGCTCTCTGCTGGTGGGGTTGGTTCTGCTCACGGGGAGTAGAGTTCTGCAACCTTGGGAACGCTCTCTTCAAGGAGCAAGGACAAGCTACTGTGGAGAAATGGAATGTATCTGATAAAGTGGTGCAGAAGCATCCTTACCACCAGGCTGGCAATCCTGATACTAGTTTCCATAAAGAATTTCTCTCCTTGCCATTTTAAGGGGAGAAATAGGGGATGAGCGTGCCTGGCACATCATGATAGGAGAGGTTCCTACACTCTCCCAAGAGATCCGAGCAGAAGGGGGCCCCATCTCAAGCATAACTGAGAGATTGAGGGACATGTTTATTTCCCTCTGCTTGGCACAGGAGAGTCCCACACCTGCAATTCTGTGTCCCAACAAGCTGGAGGGAGTCTTGCAGAAGGTCAAGAGGGTGGCGAAGTGTTGGAGTGCACCAAGTGCAAGGGGAGGTGAGAGAACAGAGCTTTTTCAGCCAGGAGAGAAGTCTTCTTCTTGCTCTATTCCACCGTCTAAAGTTGCCCCTGCTTTGAGTGAGGGGCTGGAGTGGATGACCTCCAGACGTCCCTTCCAACATACTTTCTTATGCGTCTGTGCTTCTACTGAATCAGTCTCTTCCTGTTTGCTAGCTGATTGCCCTAATATTTTGAAAGTGTTGCTTTTTGACTGTGTAGGGTCAGAAAATTATTCTCACTTTTAATTTTTTTTTTAAGATATTAGATTTTTATGGGCTAAAGTAGCAACATTTTTGTATATGTAGAACTTAATGTGGACCAAAAAGTTGCTTCATCCCAACATCTTAAAAATTTCTGTAACATATTATGCATCTACAGCAATCCACAGGATCATTCTGAAAAAAAGTCATCCTTAAACAGCCTGAACCATGCTGTAAATATTTGGGGATTCTAAGCCTTTTTTTTTTCATCAATTTTTATACTTCATTAAAAACTTAGAACTTATTTTCTTGGGCAGATTGGAAAATCACTACTGCTGCCACTCTCTGTTGTCCTATATCTACACTCTTCTTCTTTGCATAAGAAAATGGCTCAGTACATTGTGCTGAAGCTGGGGACGCTCGTTTATCAAGAGCTTTTCTGAGAACTGGCTACTCTGTACCCAAAAAGCTGTGCCACATGAGTTTTAGGTTCTGACTTTTGCCTGGAGATATGCTTGTCTTGGCTATAGAGACTTATGCAATCTCTACTTGTATTGAATTTTTACCACAGTGTACATTCCTGGCGTTGGAGGATAATTTTTTGGTAAATAATTTAAATATTCTGCTTCAGAGGTCTGGGAAAGATTTTTGCTTTTAAGTCTAGCAGCCTGTTGTGGACATGAGAACTTATTCTTTGATAGAACCAGAAGGAAGAAGAGTTGCAGCTTCCTTCACATCACCGATGCATGGAGATCTTGTACGGTTTTGAACACAGTCACGTGTTTTTTTTCCACTTGGGTTTCATTTTATTACTGTTTGGCAAAGGATACTGTGTTTGCGCAGGGGGTGGAGGAAGCTCACTGACTGATGCCTGCCCCAGAAGCTGATGTTGTGGTCGCTCAGATTTCAGCCGCGGCGATGGGGAGGAGGCGTGTTGGCAACATCACTGGAAGCGTTCACCTGGAGAAATGCCTTACAGTGCTCACAGCACAAGGAAAACTGGGGGAAAGCTTACAGCCTTGTATGGAAACACCTGCTTTTCTCACAACAGATAAACACCACTTCTATCTAGAGCGACCACTTCTTATCTATTTCCTCTTTTTGTGGCACTGAAAATTTACTCAGAGGTTTACTCCTTATCCCTGTGAGTAAGATGCTTTTTATGTTTACAGACAATTCTCCTTTCAATTAAATTTAATTTTTGTTGTCAGAAAAATTACCCTAAATAGTCATTAAATACTAAACTGTGTGGAGTAAAACAACTTGCAGACTTCCCAGCTGAGATTTTATCCATTTTATATTTGAAGCAAATAGGAAGAACCAGCATAGTTTGCTAAATCATTCTTCTTCCTTGATCAACAGCCTATGTATAAAACTTTCCAACAGACAGAAAATTCTTTGATTATAATTCTTCAATGCTGTTAATTTCCCAAATTAAACTCCACGTACGCACAGGCATCTCATCCCCTTGAGCACTATTTGTCACAATAAAAATTAAATATCAGCTTGGCTTGCAACATCCCCATAAATTGAACTGCCCATTAGATACTTTATGTCCCATTGTTTATGAACCTGTTCATAATCCTATCTATAATTACTAAAATGCATCACTTGAAACTTTTGCTGAATTGATGTGTTTAAAATATTAAGTGTTTGACACATGTAACTCAGAATAAGATTAATCTTAACTTCAGAGAATCCATAATAAATTGTTCCTCTTTGTGTCAAACAAAATCAGAATGTCTTCTGCCTCCCTAACGTCTGATACAAGCACCCGTGGAGCTGTAGTATGAAAAACTGGAACTTCCACCAGTCATTTCTGTCAGTCTTGTGTATTTTGAATGCCATCTCATTTCTCCATCAGACATTTTCTCTGCAAATAACATGAGGGTAATCGGCTTTTAAAAACCTTGGGCTGAAGTGAAATGTTCTGGTTAATATAGTTGTACTGTCATTTTATCTGCGGTTTGAGCTTGCCCTTGAAACTGAACTCTTTAAGTTATCCTCATAGCCATATCGAATAAACCCATTGAGACCTGCTGTTCTCAGTGTGGCTTTAAGAGGGACAGTCATCACATGCTCCTCATTGTAATGATCTTTTCCCCAGTGCTTGCTAAATTATCTATTGTGATGTGAAATGTATGTCCTAATGACGAATGTCAGCCCACAGACCTCCAGGAACACTGCATTAATGTTAACAGCAGTATGTGATGTTACTGCTTTACAGAGGAAAATACAACAGAACTTAAATTTGTGGGAAGGGTCCCTAGGTGTCTTCTTCCATTATGGAAAGTAACCCACACATCGCAATGTTCTGTAATGGACCATGTGGACCACAGCTTTCCAAAGGAGTTATGGAAAATACAGTCTAACATTAAAACTAATTAGACCCCTCCCAAGATACACAGTCCCAAGCTCCTTTTTTTTGTGTGTGTGAATCCAAGATTTTCTATCCAGCCATGTAAATACCTTTATACCAGAAGGCCATTATAAGCCTGCCTGTGAGTCACTGAGATTCCATGACATCTGGAAATTTGGTTGCAGTACGATTCAGAGGGTGAAGCTCAGAGCCTGGAGCTCACAGCTCCTCACTGCCCAACCAATTTCGCTGCAGACATATTGCCTATCATCAGGCAAGCCATTGAAATGCCCTGCCCTGGTCTGCCATGCTGCACTAACGGGAGCAATAAAAACCACGGAACCCCGCTAATTAGAGAGCTGTGCAGTCCCACTGATGGTTTGCTGTAATACAGCGAGTGGCAAACACCTAGTCCTCAGCTATGCTATGGATTTTTCCAATGAAAATTAGCTTCTCGATGTAAGATGAAACGGAATAAGCTATCGTTTTAAAGTGCTTGTAATAAACATATTTCTTAGGATAATCACTGCAGATAACATGGAAGTTAATGTTGAGAGAACTCAATTATTTATGTTAGTTAATATGCAGCATGGTAAGGCTCCTCTGTGTCTGTACTGCTGGGTATTTTGAAGTTTAGCAGGTTAATACATTTTGCAGAGCACAATTGCATGTGATTTTCCATCCAACAGCCTGCCTAATATTTTTATGCAAATACCACAATTAGGAGTAGGCCCAGTGAAAATGAACACTTCTAATTACTTCCATATTGCTGTGTGATTTAAAACTGAGTCTTAGTATTAAAGCATTTTTTCAAATCAGAGCCCAGCCTGTTTGGCTGTTTTATCAGCTTTAGTGTGGTTACAAAGGAAAGAGAAATGATAAAGGTGTCACATGCTGGATATTTGCAACCTGGTTGTAAATGTCAGGTAAGGTTCTAGTTAGGAGTTGCATCCCCCCCCCTCCCCCTCAGCATTCCCTTTTCAACCTTTTTCTCTAGCAAGGTCGATGTCCTGCAGATCCAAGGCTGCTGCCCCTGCTCACAACCACCTCACCTTTACCCTTTGTTTTTCCATCCATCACATCAGGAATTTATTATACTTAGTTTATTAGATTTATAGGGCAAGGACCTTCTCTTGCATTTTGCATTCTCTAAATCCAGGGAAGGCTAATATATTGTATATTCAGAAGTCACATTCACCACTCAAAAGCCATTTATTTGTTGCTTCTAACTGTTCCTATGTCGTAAATTTCCATCTTGAGTAATGCCATTAATCAGAGCACAGTAATCTAGGTTAAATCACAGTTAAGGAGAGGGTTGTTACATCCTAATTTACAATTTCCTGTTTGAATACAAAACCTCTCATTTTTGCGTGCAAAAACATTTCTGTTTGCAACCAGAAGAGCTCCTTAGCATTGAGGCTGGGGCGTTAAGGAGCCCTGAGGTACATAAACACAATGGGGCAACAAGGAGCGAAGGCAGCCTGCCCTGTCCCCTTGCTGCTGACGGGAGGGTGCAGAGCGGTACCCAGGTGGTGCCCAGGTGGGATGCAGAGCCCAGGCACAGTGATGCCCAGGTGGTGCCCAGGTGGGATGCAGAGCCCAGGCACAGTGATGCCCAGGTGGTGCCCAGGTGGGATGCAGAGCCCAGGCACAGTGACGCCCAGGTGGTGCCCAGGTGGGATGCAGAGCCCAGGAACAGTGATGCCCAGGTGGGATGCAGAGCCCAGGCACAGCAGTACCCGAGCAGTACCCAGGTGGGATGCAGACGGACTCCAGCTCCATCATTCTGGTACCTCCCATTATCGCCACCACAGAGAGACGGGCATTCTGCTCACCATCTATTTTACCTCTAAGAAGAGGACTGCAGGACAAGGCTGATGTTGAGGTGTCTTAGTTAAATATGTTCCATGGCTTCTGCTGGATGCTCCGTCCCCACCACAGCCTGATGTCCAACGCCACCTCTTACCCTGCGCCCCACCACAGCACACGGATCTGCTGCAAAGATACGTGCTCTGAAATCAGCCTTCGTGGGAAATTCAAAGCAAACACAAACAATCTCTGGGGCCAAATTTGTAACTTCAGCCATGTGCAGTCCTGCTGAATTAATGGCATCTGTGTCCCTGCATGCAAAACTATCTAATTTTAAATAAGTTCAATTAATTATTCAAGATAGTGTGCTATTATTACATTAATACTTTAGTTTACATGTTTTTATAAGTTTGTGCTGTCATCATTTCTCATATTCATGGCTTAAGATGGAATTTTTTTATGAATTCTGTGTAATATGGCTAATAGTCATTATGCAGATAAGGAAATTAAACTAATTAAAAAGTAGACAAAATCACTGTAGGGGGATGTGGGCAATATTTTGAGATGGCTCACTTTTCATACACTAACATATTATCTATGTGGAATATAAACATTCCTTGATTTACATTATGGTTTTAAATCAGACATTTGCATACAGCGGACTGAAGTCTGCCATGAAAAGACATATACATACACTAAAATTAATTTAGAGAGATTTTGCACAGTACTGACTTTCAGATGGTGAAATTTTAAAATACTCTCAACTCTGGTCAAGTTAAATTGTGATTGCAATAAAAGCTGAGTTAAATTTGTGAAAATACTACACAGCCATCACTTTCAGCATGTCCTAAATACGCTGCACAAGGATACTAAGACAGATTTCGTTCCTTCACAGTTCATAAGGAGATTTATATGATCTTCAGGCTGCAGAACACTTCAGTAACAAAACAATATATCCAGATGTATACATTGTAACAAAAATTGAAACAAAAAGCATACATTGTAACAAAAATTGAACCAAAAAAGCACACATTGTAACAAAAAACTGAAACAAAAAGCATACATTACATTGTAACAAAAAATTGCAACAAAAAGCATACACTGTAACAAACCAATATAATCAGATGGCCGATGTTTACATTGTTCTCACTGATACAATAAAACCGAGGAGTGTGAACCGAACCCCTGCCGGGGAGCATTTCCAGGGAAGGTTGTCCATCGCCACCTGGGTGAGGCACAAGGACGGTCCCTGCACAGCTCTGGCTGCCAGCAGTTCCCAACGGTCCCAATCACAGCTCAGGAGATAAAACCAGTCGCTCCCAGTAGGGAATTTGGCCGTGGCCACCCTTTTTTGGACGACTCTACAGCCTGTGCGTGGGCCTGTCTGTGACAGCTGGCCCCCGGGCCAGGCAGTGCCGTGATCACATACTGACACAGACAGAGCCATATGGTTCATGGCAAAACACAGGCAAAAAATGATCTCTTAAACAGAGATTTCAGAACAAATTCCTACGCTGCCAACTCTGATTTTATTGCAAGCACCTTGATGTTTGATATTTTACTTAAACCGTATTTTCTGGAAATAAGTGATTTAAATACTAGCTTCCTTTTCAAAAGCATCTTGACAGTTCTTTTTAATTTTTATCTTAATTTCTGTTATATTGGGTGGGTGGTAGAGGGTGATTGCAGAGAGCAGCTTGATGCTGCAACCTGAATAAATTCTAGCATCAATTTTTTGAAGAAAGCCAGTACGACACTGGAGCTGAATAAGGTCACTTAACTCTGGCCACCCGTTGCAGCTTTAACCCAGGAAAGAGATTTCTGGTCACAGGGATAAATCTGTTCTTGACCTTAAGGGAACTGTGATTTTACAGCAAAAACAGCTAATGAGTTTTTATGTTCTGCCTGACAAACATCAGCATACGCTGATGGACACCCACCACCCACTATTCCCACAACTCTCCTGTGAAGTGTTAAACAGTAAAAGCCCAAAGGTGACAAATGAGCTTGCAGTAAGAGCATGATGTTTCTTATGGAGATGTAGGAATAAGCTTTAAATTGATATATTTTGAATGCTGATGCTTTATGATATGAGAAGTGTGTGAAAGTAAGATTACTGTTTTAATCATCTCTTTTATTGGCTTTTCTCAAAATTATACTAGCAATAAAGACAAATGTTGCAAAGAATCAATTCTAGCCCCGTGTTTTATGCTGACCCTTCCTGACATCTGAGATTCTGCAACACTGGAAGCTGACATTATTAGTTGTTCAGCTCTATCAAACTGGAAATTTCACCTTATTAAAATGCAGTTGCTATGGAAACACCATAGTTCTGTGATTTTTGCTTGCAGGCATTATAGAAAAAACCTTAGCACCAATATACAAGTCAATGCATGTCATTTTAAAATACCTTCTTGGTGCTCTCATGCTTTTAAAATGAAAAAATACCAATAGGAAATGTAAGCTGTAGCACTTTATCTTAATGTACTGGAAGAGTGAAAGACGCTTTTCAACAACAATCTTGGGTATATGCCATAGAGAAGTAATACCTAAGAAGAGACTCTTTCTAAAGCCACTTTTTTTTTTTTTATTTATTTATTAAAGCTAGCACTTCTGAAGTCTCAGTTCCTGTCTCTCTTTTATTCATACTTACTTAATTTGAATATTTTTATTTTAATAGCTTTGTCCCTGGGGTTTGAAGGTTTCTCTCCTTTCTTGTGAACTCTGAAAAACTTACCTTTCACTGTGTATCATGCTATCATCCTTTCTGGCCAGGGAAATGGCCTTTCACAGTTAATAAAGAATCCAAGCTCTAATAAGCGGTGCACTGGGATGCACGAGAAGCCCCGAGAAGAGCAGGAAGCAATTTCCAGCCCTGCAGACCACCCTTCTTTTGCTTCACCATGTCAGCATTACTGGTTTTATTGGCTTGTTTGACATAGTTTTATTTTCTTATTCTACCTTCTGTTATTTAGGTCAGGAATATTTCTTCAGTTTATCATATTCTTTACTTCAGTAACATGCACAAAGCAGCAGAAGACAGCCCACAGAACTGGGCAAAGTCACCACCGCTGGTGCATGAGAGCGGGACCAAAGGCTGGCCAGCTGAGGTGTTATCCCCAGCTCCAGCACAGATTGTCAGGGTGTGTGGTGACACCAGGGGATCTGCACTGGGTCAGAGCAAAGGTCTGCTGTGCACAAGTGTTTTATCCACAGTCTGCTCAACAGTAGACACCTAAGGACAAACACGGGGCAACATTTCTTTTCTGATGTTCTCTCGTAGCCTCCAGCAATCTGAAGTTCAGGATCCTCCAGAACGGATTTTTCCTTCCATAGTTTTGTCTAATGCCTGGTTTCATGGGGTACGTTTCACACCAACCAAACCACCCTGCTGTGGTGCCCCAAAGCTCGCCTGGACAGTGTGTGAAGAACCTCACTGGTTTTGAATTTGCCTTTTGATTATCTCACCTGACATCCTCTAGTTCCTGAATTACAAGAGTCAGTAAATAATCACCACTGAAGCACGTAATCCACCTTCTCCACATGCTCATGACTTCATAAACTTATACGGCATCATTCCCAGGCTATTGGCTACAGGCAAGGCTCCACAATTCTCCATTCTTCTGTGTTTCAACTTGAAACAGAAATAGCAAGCTCTCTCTTTTCAGAGAATACTTATCAATGGAGACTAAAGAAACTACAGTATTAAAGTTAAAATGATAACTAAGATTATGGCAATGAACTGGTGCTAAATATGCCTGAGTGAGAAGAGAAGCATCTCAGACACCAGTGCCCTCCTGCGGGGTGAGACAGAGCAGGGTGGGCTCTTCTGGACAGGCCCCTTATTTCGACAGCCGCTCTGGCCATTTATAGCCCGGAGAGCTATAAATATAAAATGGGCTGCTCACACCTCTTTGGGTGTGGTAAAAGCCTTTTAACACAGGAACAGAACAGGTCAACACTGCAGCTTATACTGAGACCTCAGGTATCCTCTAATTCATCATAGAATCATTTAGGTTGGAAAATACCTTTGATACCATCAAGTCCAAACACTAACCTTACACTGCCAGCTTCACCACTAGCCCATGTCTCTCAGCACTGCATCTACCTGTCTTTTACATCCCTCCAGGGATGAGGACTCCACCTCTTCCCTGGGCAGCCTGTTCCAAGGCTTGACAACCCTTTCGGTGAAGAAATTTTTCCTAATATCCATCCTAAACCTCCCCTGGCGCAACTTGACGCTGTTTTCTCTTGTCTTATCCATTGTTCCTTGGGAGAAGAGACCGACCTCCCCTGGCTACACCCTCCTTTCAGGGAGCTGGAGAGAGCGAGAAGGTCTCCCCTCAGCCTTTCCCACCCACCTCCAGCACTTCCATCCCCCTCCTTCCTCCAGCCGTGCCCTCCTGGTTCACCCAGCCATGCCTTTAGGACACAGGGCAGCCAGGGAGCTCGGTGGATGATTGGGAACTAGGAACAGCAGACCCAGACCAGCGCTTCATCGATCTGCTCCGCATTTAGATACGTACACCAGGACATCATTTTTTATGTTATAATTGTCAGCAGCCCAAGGCAACAAACAAATTAGAAACAGCTAGGATGGGGCCCGGTGGAAGGGAAGGAAAGCAGGAGAGAATAAGAGATGTGTGAAGGTTTTGTGTAGCAAAACCAGCCTAAGGGGCCTCCTAAGCAATAGGAGAAGAATTCATAAGAAGGTACATTCATGCTGCAAGAAGGGATTGGAAAGGATTGATTTAGTGATTTAGATAAGAAATAGAAAATATTAACATTTTAATGTGATAGGGGAGGAATGTGAATAAACAGATTTCCACTTTACAGATAATTTTACTCTACCATTTAGCTGGTCAGCCAGTATTGCTGCAGACTGACAAGGGCACTGTATTATATTATATTCAGTAGGAAAATCACTTACGGGACTTATGGTCTCACCCTTTTTTGAGAGTATCTGAATCTTACAGGTAAACAGAGCACCAACAATATATTGCTGTCATAAACTACTTTTGACATGAATGGGAAGTAAGTCTTGCTGCATTCACTGTCTACCAGTTTTATTTACTGATTGCTATGCAGGACTATAAGATCTTGATTTATTTGCCTCTTCAAAATATAAAAGAAGATTGATATGAATACTTTATTATTCAATATTTGTGTCAAAGTAATTTTTAACTCAAATATTATTCCAAAAGGTAAGATAGTCCAACTAATTCTTTTTCCGAGAAGACCATACAAGGCAACCATGATCCATTCTTTCTGCGCAAGTGGTTTTGGGTCCAAAAACCTAAAGCTATTTTCTGACATTGAATAAAACACAGTACAATGAAACACAACCCAGCAATTGAAGAAAAATGGGGAAAATTACTTGTAAGAGGAAAAGTAATGGGGGTAGATGTCAGTCCCAAGTCGTCAGGGCAGTGTGGCATGAAGAACCAAGGCAGAAGGCAGCGCTTCAGGAGCAGTGTCCTGTCCACAGCTGGGTCAGACCAGGCTGTTCAGCCCTCAGCTGCCCCCACCAGCTCTGCCCTTCCCTCCCGTTCCACGTGGAGACCTACAGTGGGCCCATGTTTATTTGCAAACGAGGCATAAATTTTCATTTGTTATTAGAAGTAATTAACTTTAAAGACTACCAGATACAAAGCAGTCTGTAATCCATTATCCTGCTTATCCTTCTATCCATTTTGGGGAAGTTTTGTTACACAAATTGCCTAATGTACCTTGGACACTGTATACGCTTTAGTAATAACTTGACAAAGCTTTATTTTCTGTTACAAAGCTGCAAGACATTTTCCACAATGGCTCCTCAACAGCCCTCTGGCTAAATTGCTGTGCTACAACATGAGTTATGTCACTTTAGGTTAACAAATGAGATCATGCATGTGATGGCATTTAATAAGGTCTTGATTTCTGTTACTGAATTGAAATGCGTTTCTCACCAGAAGGTCTAACCTTTCTGCACAGGCAATCCATTTTAGCAGTTCAGCTAGTGTTGCAGCTGACGTATAGAGGCAAGCTGCTTAAAGACTTTTTTAAAGCTATTTATAGTCATACTCAATCACAGACTGTACTTCATTTTCATACATTGCTCCAGCTCACCTCCAGCACTTAAAAAGTTTCCGCAGGCCGGGTTAGGGCATCAGTGGCCACTGTGCATCCACGGCTCCCAACAATTCTGCTGGAGGAGCTCACAGCAAAGTGGGATCCACCTGATCTGCTTGGTTGCTGAGGGATTGCAGAGCCAAAGGAGAAAAAACCAGTAAAAAGTTTTCATCAAGCAGGTGAATAGTTACAAGTCATTACTGAGAAGTAGGTCTGAATGATTCTATGAATAAAGACCACTTTTTGATTATTTTCAGAGTGGGACTACAACTCAAACTGCTGCAGCAATCATATTTGGCATTTTAATAGGGACAAATTAGTTCTAGGTTTTAGGAGAATCTATAGGGCAAGTCTAATAACATTCAACTCAGGCTTTAGTACCTCAGTTGTGTCCTTCTCGAGGCTTCATTGCCTGTAGGTCGATATGGCCTTTAATGTGTTTGCACTACCCCCATTAACACAATCATTGGTTATTAGCAGGAGTTGTGTAGACGCATTGAAGCAAATACAGGCCCATTAAAATGCATGAGTTACATATTAATAACACACACTGGGGGTTGCTACTTTCCTTCTACATGCATCAGCAAAATAACTGCTGAAAAGAATACAACAGATGCAGGAAAATATTCTTAGCTACAGACATAAGGAATTAGTTTTATGAAATTCTTCTTTTTTCATTTTTGTGTTTTCAAATTGACTCCAACTTGAAAATTCTTGCTGCTTTTAAATTCATTGTAATTCTTTTCATAATGTTTTGCCTTGCCAAATAAACAGCCTCCCAGATATTTATTTCAATTTTTTTAAAGTTAAATAAAACCAGCCTCATTTCCACAATAATTCTGTGTTTTACCCATTTCCTTTTTCATCATATCCATTCTTCTCCAGACTGTTGAAATGCCGTCTTGCAGAAAGGAAGGTGGGGCAGGCTATCACCTCTTAATAAACTCCCTTAATCTCTGAACTCTGAATTAAAATGGGAGCGCCTTATCTTCTTCATCCATGGCCTGAAAAGGCATCAGTAGGGCTGGCAGGTGAAGAACCAGAGCTGTGACCCCTGGACTCAAGGTGCTGCTGTTTCAGGCCGGGCAGGATGTACATCCAGATGTAATACTTGCAAAACCCGACTTGCCTGTGTATTTTCTGTCAGCTGCCTTCTCCGTTGGCTCTAGGGGCTGGTCTCGGTGGGTGCTACGTTATTCTCCTCAGGTATTGCATATTGAGCATATCAAGTTCAGCTCTTTCGGAGAGAGGGGTGCCCGTGCTTGGACACTGTCACTCTAGTTTAGTGGTACTTAGGTCTCCTTTGCAGGCATCAGGCATTACGGGGATGCTCACTTAGCTCAAAACTCCTACGTAAGCTTTCTCTTATTAGAGCTTAATCCTTGAGTTGGGCTACCCCAGAAAGACTTCTGGTTTTGTTTTATATTCAAAGGTTCATTTGCTAATGCTCACTCCTAATTTAGTGCCTTGACAAATGGGTTAGAGTTGCCTTTCATGGTCCGGTAAGTAGGGACCCGTGTATTCGTACAAACAGAGAAGGCCTAACAACAAAACTCCCTACCTAAGCACAGCTTGCTGTTGTGTGCTAAGAATGCCTTGCTGGGAAATGAGAGACTGTGATTCAAAGTCCTTTTCTCCTTCCCTGCTGGAGAGACAACAGCCTGGCACGCACGGTCCCGCAGGTTTCTGCAGGGTGTTATCGTAGCTTCTTGACACAGGAGGTGGATGAACCAACAAGGAGAGGTGCTCTGCTGGTCCTTGTACTGGCAAACAAAGAAGGACTGGCTGGGGATGTGAAGGCTGGGGGCGGCCCCGGCTGCAGTGACCATGAGGTGGTGGAGTTCAGGATCCTGCATGGAAGAAGCAGGGCAAAAGTAGAATTAAAACCCTAAACTTTAGCATGGAGCTTCTGCAAAAACTCAGATGGAAGAAGTTAATAGAATGTGGAAAAAAGGACTGGCCACTTGGGAGAAGTATAGGAGCACTGACAATAACATATATGAGAAAAGGGACAAAATGTTCACGCTGAACATTTTGTCCCTTTTCTCATATATGTTATTGTCAGTGCACATCTTCTCTTATCCCTTGCTGTCATGGAAAGAGTAGGGCACTTCACTCGCAAGGGAGAAGCAACAATATGCTTTATTGGTATAAAATAGTGAGCTAACAGTGTTCAACGGTAAATGCAACAGTGGTTGGACAAGATTCAATGGCAAAGTACACTTGGTCATTTACTGCACAGAGGACAGGGTCAGACAAGCTGTCAGGGAGACCCTCCTGTTGAGCCATGAGGTTCAGAAAGGACCCCCTTGCTTTCTAAACTCCTTCTCAGAGAGTTTTGCTTTCTAAACTCCTTCCAGCTGCAGGTCCTCGTCCCACACTTGGTCAATGGCTTATGTCTGAAGGATTATATATGCACAATTAATCCTTTGTATCACTTAGCTAAGATTTCACAGGTGAGCATGCTATTAATCATTTACTGAGAGTCTGTTGAAGCAAGGAATCTCTCAACCTTGAGGGATAACATTAAGAGACATTCCTGCCGAAGAGGAGATCCTGGCGTGCAGCCCACTGCCATGCAGGAGAGCTCAAAGGCTCTCAGGCTGTCCACTATTTATGGGGTAAGATGATTGACTCATGGCCTCATTTGCATAGTGCCTGCAGATGTTAGTTCGTTCCAAATTTGGCTTGGGTTGGACGTTAACCAGCACTGTGGTTAGGTGAGCCTGTTATCAGAAATTAGTCCTTGGCCGTTGTGTTTTATCTGTCTCCCCCGAATCCGCTTTGACCAGGTGCATCCATCACGACCACCACTGGTGGTTATGTCTTGAGCAGGGCGAGGGGAAAGGGTCAGGCTGGGGGGAGCAAGGGGTCTGGGAACACACCATCACGCTTGCCCAGGACGTACCCAGCCATGGCAGGTCCTGTCACCTCAAGCAGGCCACAGCTGCTTCACTTTCTGTATGGTTTGCTGCTTACCCCTCATCCCTTCAGAGCTTTCTCTTGCCCTGATATTTCATACAACGGTTCGTAGACCCTAAATTGCCTCCTGCCTCCCTTCCCATTAAGTTGCCATCTGTTAAGCATTAGCCTCAAATGTTATTTGCAGTCCAACAAACTTCTACTAAAAAATATGGGCTATTTCCCTTCATTTTCTTCTTCGGTCTAGATTTGGCTCCGTGTAAAGCATGTGTGCAGCTGCTCAGTGCTTGCTCGGAGGTTTATCTGCTACCTCAAGGCTTTATATGCCATCTCTTTTATCCCTCACTCAGTTTCTTGATTTTTCATTCTCCTTTTTGTCTCTAGGATGAAAGGGTGAGGAGTGAGTGTGCCCAGAGTCTCTCTGCGCGGATCTGCCTCCCCTTCCAGCCTCTGCTACTGCCATTGAGACGGGTATGGGAGCAGGCATCCTCCCAGCCTGTGCCAGGAACCCACTTCCCGCTCGGATACTTTGGTGAAACGTGACAAGCTGCCATGGGAAATATATTCCTGTGTTTTAACATTTGCTTCAACAAAGCGTTTTCTTCTCTTGTCAGTGTGATTTGATCCTGAGCTGTAGTGTAAGCAGTGACTTTCCTCTAACACTTCAGGCATCTCTCCTGACGCTTTTCATTTTGCCACTTCTAAGAGAATGCTGCAAAGATCCACGTGGCCGTGGCTTTCCTCCCGGGGACAGGGACAGATGTGGCTGTCTGTCCAACACTGTCCGCCAGCGTTCCTGCAGCCAGCCAGCCCGCAGGAGGGACCGGCACCGCCGCTCTCCCTGATTGTTATTATTCCTCTTAGTGCTGAATGGAAGAACGCTATTTCGGTTCTGTGAAATCCTCTTTACAGTTGGTAAAACTTCCAGAATCTGTTCAGAAGCTTATCCCTTAGATCAGGCTATTTTCTGTGAGTTACTTGTCTCTCTGCGTTGCAGATGGCGTGCAGTTTTTTCACTGACCTCACTAACAAGAACAGTGTTCTTTCCCTCTTTTGATCTGTGTACGGCTTGTTCCTCCTGGCTTTTTATCAGTTGCCTGGACCTCAGAGGGTTCCTCTCCTGTCACCTCACCTTCATACCTTTCTGTTATATGTTTTCTGCCCGCTCAAACACCAGACCCAGCCACCCTTTGGCATGAGCTTTTTTGTGAGCCAAGCGGTGGCTACAGCTTCCTCCCGCAGGGGATGCTCCCGACCCACAGCCCAAGGGCACCGCACCAGCGGGGCTGGGCTTCTCCTTCCTGGGGCTGAAGGCGGATCTGGGGACACCTGTGAGAATTTCAGGCTGTCCCTTTTCTTCAGGGACTAGGGCACTGCCAAATCTGTCCATTTAAAATAATAAGCCAAAGATAACTTTTGACTTCTGCAGATTTATTTCCCTTCAGGCCTCCCTCCTCATGTTCTGAGACCAAGGAATGTATTTATTCTACATTTCCAAAAAGATGCTATATCAACGTGCCCCTGCTTTGGTCTGTTGCAATATTATGATTTTGTCAGAAACCAATTTCTTGTCTTCCTGAAGATAAATATGCTATGAAAAATGTATACAAAACCAATGATACAGGTGGCAAAGGCTATATGTTAAAAGGAAATAAAATCTTCACAATTTTGACTTCTTTCTAGCTATTTCCAGAGAAAAAACATTGTTGACAACATTCTGAAAACTTTAGCTGCTCTTAAAACTTTATATTATAAGGTGTGCTACCTTAGAATAATGATAGTAGAATAAAGAATAAAATAAATCATATGACAGTGAATAGCATTGAGGAATGCTTTTTTTATTTCAGTATTTTTGGAACGTATCTGACACTCAAATGCAGGAATTTCAAAAATCTTACAAGATGAGATAAGGCATGGCAACAAATTAGTATTGTTTTATTACACAGCTGACTTACTAAACAGAATGGGAAATATGATCTTAGCAGAGTGGATTTCCAGGGCAGATTGCAAGGACTGCAAGCTGACACTCTGGATGCCCCCTGTGTTACAGTTTAGACAAATTAAAATCCTCATAGGTATCCAAACAAACCCTTTTCTCCCCTCTAATGAAATTTTCAATGGTTTTTATAGAAATGACCCCTCTCCCAATATTCATGGTGGCATTAGAGAAACAAAGAGGCTCTAATATAGCATCTAAATTGACAGTTTCTGTTCTTAGAGAAGTCGGTGGCAAAATCCCAGTGTTTTCAGGACACATTGAAGTGGAGTATAAGCAGAGCAGCTTTCATCTATTTAAATCCAGCACTTTGATATTGTGGAACTTCTGGTTGTATGTCACACCACAGAACTTAGAGTAGAATCAAAACGGGACTTAACTGACTTTTGGCATGTTCTGCAGTGCCCGGGTTGCCTCAGGCCACAGGGATTTTGTGAGCCCGCAGTTTGAGGTGGCCAGCAGAACGCCGTGTTGGCCAGAGGGACTGTGGAAATCTGCTCCCTGGTTCCCTCTGTGTCTGACCAGCCTGTGTCCTTCAGCGTGCCAGGCGCATCCAACGTGCAGCCCAGCGTCACTTTGCAACCCCAACGGCGCAGAGAACGACTGAGGTTGTGGCCCTTGTGTCTAAGAGAGCTGACCAGGGAGCGCTGGTGTGACTGGGTGTTTAAGTCTGCACTCCAAAGAGAAGTCTTTCTGTAACCACAACGGCACGCTGCAAAAGCACCCGGCTTTCTCTACGTTGTGCTTGAAGGAGAAATCGTGTATGAAAGCTGGGCATGGACCGGCTTTCTGCTTCACTGTTAGGTGAATCCACTGTGGCTTGATTCATTTGTTTTGATTTTCCCAATTACCTTTATATATATAGAAAAGGTGTGTTCTCAGCAAAGTTATTTACCATAGATAAGAAAAAAGTTCCAAGCAACCTGCTTGAATTGACACTGCTTTGAGCAGAGGGTTTGGACTGGGGGGACCTCCTGAAGTGCCTTCCAACCTCTACCATTCTGTGATTCTGTGCATCAGTTCTCTCACTAAAAAACATCCAAAGTATTGGGAAAATGTCTTACTGCCAATCAAGATCAAGATAATTTAAAAATATTCCACAAAGCAACAAAATGAAAGAAAAAAAAATGTTTGCACTATTTAAGCATTGATTTCTGACTGGATTTCAACCACTTGGTGCAGTTTTACTGTAGTCATCTTAAATTTCTAAAGAAAAAGTCATTCCAAAGAAGGAAAGAGAAATTTGTTCTTAAACAGATGTCCATATAGGGCAATTTCAAAACATGTTTCTTTTTTCTTTTTTTTTTCTTTTGAGTTGAAGAAACACATTTCACTGACAAATAACCTATTTTTGTATTGGAAAATACTTTTTTAAAGAATCCCCAACAAAGAAAGGGCCCTTAACCTCAGCGGATTTTTAGCTGTGAGCGTGTTTACAGGAATGCTTTCCCAAGCTGTGAACTTCATGCCATCTTGGGTCTGACCTGAGACAGGAGAGGGCAGGATGCCAGCATGGTTCATAGTAAGGGCACCTCATGTTATTTGTGATGGCTGTAAAACTGTCAAATAGAACAAAATAGCTGGATTTTTTTCCGTAGGGACTACTGACTCTAGAGAAAAGTATGCCCAGGAGAGGGGAAGCTTTTTGCTTCTGTGGTTCTGGGGTACCAAAGGTGACCTCAGAACCAGATCAGTAAATTATAAATGAGCTGGACTGCCTGTCTTCATGAAAAATAACAGCAAACTGCACTGTTTGGGCTCTTCCTTCGTGCCATTTCCAAGAAGCACGTGAGCCAGTACAGTGTTTCACTAAAGGAAACTGGTTCCCAGTCCCGATAAAGATTTACCAGCACTGTTCATAGTCACATAGCCCTTCCTTCGTTCCTGGCTTCAGTCAAGACTCACTCAAGACTAAGTGGCCAGGGGTAACAGATTTCTACTCCAGTAGCACCATGTCAGCACCAGTAGCACCAGCAGTATACTCACCCGGGTTTCCCCAGCACCGGGTGGTACCAGGGTGGGCAGCGGCAGTCCCGCAGCCTTCGCTGCTGCCTGGGCCCCGTCCCAGCAGTGAGGACCTGGACAGGCTGGAGGTGGGCTACGTGCCCTTTCCTCTTTGGCTTCTTAGCGGCAAGCGTGGTGTTTGCAGCGCTGTGAAGGGTCGGGTGGCAGCAGAGGTGGGTGACAGTCGGGCTGCTCTCACACAGAGCCAGGCGTGAGACCAGCGGGGACATGGTCCCTGCTCACTCGGCCAGGTCCAGCCCTTCCCGGCTGAAAGGCAGCAACAATCTGCTTGAGCTGCAGCACGTGAAGCATCACTGTGGATTGTCATTGTTTTGAAGAGTTTAACTACTTTGTTTTATTTAGCAAATAAACAGCTCTTTAGAAGTGTTGGAATGAGACACACGTTTGGGTTCAGCATCTCTGAGCCAGAAACTCTGTAGGTACTTCCTGGAGCAGAACAAGCCCCTTCCATCTCCTCCCTCACCACACAAGTAACCAGATGGTTTCACTGATTAAATCTCATTTTCTGTTTCCCTCAACTCCTTGGAGCTGTGTAACTACTAAAAAGTGTCTCTGCACCCTCCTGAGCTATGGATCCATAACTGCAGTCTGTAGTGCTTGCAGATGAAGATCAAGGCTCCTAGGCTACAGATCTGCCTCCTGCGACCATGCCCTTAACCCAAGGGTGTTGCCAGGATCTGGGACAAGGACTGGCTCAGACCTGTCTCCAAAGTGCCTTGCAAGATTGCTTACAAACTCTGACTGTACAAGAGAAGATGTCATACAGTTTTTTAGGAAGTTCAAGGCTCCAGCTCCCCTTCTCCAGGGAGATCACAATGCAAGAACTGTCTTTTTTTCTGGATCATATATCCACATTTCTGGGGATGAGGTTTGCTGCTCACACCACCATCCTGTTTGCCCAGCAATTTGTATGCAGGCAATGCAAACAGGCTGTTTTGTCCTCCAAGACACGGCCAGGATCATTGTAAATGCGGATATTACAATCTTTCACTTCCACAGCAGTCAGGCAACATTAGAAGACCTTCAGGTCAAAAAAGGAGCATTGGGAATGCTAATGTGTTGGGAATTTTTCAGCAGAGGAATAAAGTGCTGCCTGATCACTGTGTGACAAAAACACATCCTTGGCAACCTGGGGAACTTCTGAAGATGGTTCTTGGCTTTCCTGTCCACGCTGTGAGCCTGTCTCCTGAGGCAAGTCTCCCCAGGGGATACCTGCTGCTCCAGCGTGTGCCTCGTAGCACTGACCCGTGACAATAGACAGGGTTTTTAATGTACAGCAAAGCAGAGATTCATTTGCTGGTGACCCAGCAGAGGGTCAGACAGGAGTGTGATGTGGGTTGGGAAGAGGGTGACAAGCAAGATAAAAGCGTAAGGTGCAGCCAGGGGTGCAGGTACAAGCCCCGTGGGTCTGTGCAGGACCCCTCCTCCCTCCGGTCCTCAGGGACCCTTGGCAGCCTCCAGTCCCCATGTCATCATGGGCAAAATCATAGAATCAGAGAATTGTCTAGGTTGGAAGGGACCTTTCAGATCATCTAGTCCAACCATCAACCTAACTCTGATAAAACCCATCACTAGACCATGTCTCTGAGCACTATGTCAACCCACCTTTTGAACACCTCCAGGGATGGTGCCTCAACCCCTTCCCTGGGCAGCCCATTCCAATGTGCAATAACCCTTTCAGACTAAAAATTGTTCTTAATCTCCAATCTGAACCTCCCCTGGTGCAACTTGAGGCCATTTTCCCTTGTCCCATGGCCTGTTCCTTGGGAGAAGAGACGGACTCCAGACTCCTCACTCCTCTCCAGTCCCACGCAGATGATGACTTAGACATTACACTGTTTCTCCCGGTCTTCACGTCCCCTAGGTACAACGTTCTGCCTCACAGCTGCCTCAGAAGGAAACTACTGTGTTTTGGTTTCTTGTGGCTCTGGTTCAGCAGCCTGATGCACATCTGTACGTCCTTAGGCTTCCAGATTTTTCCACACATTATCTGCCATGAGAAGTGTTGGACATGCCTGCATTTCACCCTGAAGCCTTTCTGAAAGCAGATGCCGGACAAGCCCACGTCTCGGGGGGTGGGGGGCTGCCTCCCCCTGCCCATCTCTGACCATGTCTGAGGGTGCCCAGTCTCCCCAGAGGCGGGGAGGGAGCCCGGGTTCCAGCAGGCTGTGCAGCTGCGAGCGAGGGGGAACCACTGCCCGTTCACCCAGGCTGCACACTTCCCAGGTGGTGCACAGTTACTGTTACATGCCATTTCTCTTCCAAAGGCAGAAACGCACCAATAAACACGTGTATTAAATAGGATTGTTCGGGGAAGGAGCCTTGGAAAACACTGTTGATTTATATGAGACGCTGAGGGCGACCCATGAGAAAACGCTGAGAAAAATATGATTATGAGTTTTACAGCATGTAGTGTGATAAACTTTAGAATTTAAAAAACCCCAAGGAACAGCTGTAAAAAGTTGTAAACAGCATTGTCCAGAAACCAAAAATTTGGAAAGGGGTTGGTTTTAGACTCTCTGGTTTCACAAACAGCTCGTGACTGAGCTGCTTTGATGCAAACTTATGTTATCTTTGTCAGAACAATGTGTTTACAGTCTGAAGACATTTCCCAAACAGTTGATTCAGCTGTGAAAGTGAATTTCTGGGAGCAGAGTCGCCATGCAGGTGGCTGCAGCCTCGGTGGCTCAAGAGATGGGTGCCTCCATGTGAGAGAGGTTATAGACTGCCCTGGCAGCTCTCATTCTTGTTTATCTGAGATCTTTTCACCCTGCTCCAGCAAGAGGTAGGGGCTTTGAGTAGAAATGAGTTACTTTTGCACCCATGTTGAGGCCCATTCACAGTCTTCAGTTGGATAAAACAGATAAACCCCAGCTATTTGGGCCTGGAAAACAAATCATATGAAGAGAGGTTGAAGGAGCTGGGACTGTTTAGTATGAGGAAGAGGAGGCTGAGGGGAGACCTCATCACTCTCTACAGCTACTTGAAAGGACATTGTAGAGAGGTTGGTGCTGGTCTCTTCTCACAGGTAATTAATGACAGAACGAGAGGGAATGGCTTCAAGCTCCAACAGGGTAGGTTTAGACTGAACATTAGGAAAGAATTCTTCACGGAAGGAGTGGTCGGGCATTGGAATAGGCTGCCCAGGGAGGGGGTTGAGTCACCATCCCTGGATGTGTTTAAGAGACGATTAGATGCGATGCTGAGGGATATGGTGTAGGGGAGGACTTTGTAGAGTAGGGTAGATGGTTGGACTCAATGATCCCAAGGGTCTCTTCCAACCTAGACGATTCTATGATTCTACTTTGCACATAAAGCCCAGTCCACCTTTCAGTGTCTACCTGCATCTTCTACAAAGCCACGTCTGTGGGTCACCTTCTAATGGTTGAGGGACTGGGAAGGGGGCACAAAGGAGATATTTTGAAAGCTCTCCTTGCCACAGCTATTGAAACTTCAGTGGTAGGGCTCAGGGCTGATATCTGCAGGTCAGGGCCTCACAGAATTTAATCAGAAGTTGCAAATTAAATGCAATGGAAACACAGTAAATGGATTTTGGTTTGCAGATGAAGGCAGAAAGGACAGACACTTTATTCATTCCAGGGAAACAGATGTAGAATGAGCCATACAAAAGCAAAGCCCGTCACAAAACAACACCAAATTAGACCTTATGTCTAAATACATCCAATTTATTTGCACAGTAGCGAGAGTGCCTGCTAAAAGCACAGGGTTTGTACGGGTGTGCTCACACCTACCTCCAGAGACCATTCCCTGCCATGAACATGACAGTAGCGGAAAGATTTCCAGACACTTAAACTACTGCAAAGACTACCAGAACCTGGAAGCTACAGTGGTGGCCGATCCGGGGGATGGCCCGGTGTGGTCCTGAGTGCTCCGAGGGAGGCTCCATCTCTGTTTGCTGACGGAAAACTTGAGCTACTGAGGAATTTGTACCACTCTCAGGATTACTGGTTTACAGGGGAAATCTAGGTCTCCAGAACTCTCTGCTGGAAGAAAATGATTTATTTCTCTTTTCAAATGTTCTTAAAATTACTTCTCTTTTTTTTTTGGTTTGCATCTGAATCTCTTTCTCTGAAGCACTGGAGATACCATGAGTGAAGGGCACTTTAGAACATGTAAATGACTGTAATACATTATATTTTCTGTCTGGCTTACAGCTTTTTCAATTCAAATGAAAAAAAAAAAAATAATCCAATCTCCCTGGCTCACTGTCAACAGCTAGAGTTATACAAGGTGACTTTGTCCTTACACAGGAGACTCTTTGGTTTATGGTTTTTGTGGGGTTTTTTGGTGTTGTTGCTGTATAGAATAGCTCCCAAAAACCTGGCAGCACAGTATCAAAACCAGGAGGGAGGCAAATCAGGGCTGCACAGGAGCCAGGGGGTTTCATGGCTTCTCAGCACTCCCAGCTCAGAAATTCCATTCCATATTCCGGGCCACCAGTATGTGACATGTCCTAAACTGAAAAACATTTGGAAAAATCCTCCTTTGCCTTTCCCCTTCCCACTTGGGACCTCGTGTGACGAGAAGGTAACAGCCGTGTGGCAGCTTTAGTTACCCACGGCAAAGGTGAGGGAGACGTTGGCTTCCCTTACACTCAAACGTTGTAAAAGTTATATAAACTGATTTTGTTTGGGATCTTTCAGTGGAAAATGGTATCTTATTAGATGCTGACATTTTTCACCATGCACTCACTGCTGTTTCCCTTTAGACTAAATGACTGTTTGGTTGCAAACCCCCTGACAAATTATCTCTCCTTTTATCTTCTGGCGTTTTGAGCCAAATCAGCATCAGTATAATTCAGTTTTGCGAGAAGTGAATTCTCTAAATTCTTCCTCCTTTGGCCCAAAGCTGGAAGTCACTTTTCATAGAAAAATAGAAAAGATTTTCCTGTTCCCTCTGCAGTGCTGGCGGGTGATTTGCTGGGTGTTCTGGTTCATGGCTGAGGTGCCCCTGGGGACCACGGAGCAGTTACAAGAAATAACCATACAAATGATGTTAAACTGTGGTAACCTCCAGGGAAAAAGAGGAGCAGTTTTCTCCTCTATTTTTTGGCTATTTTTAGTAAGTTTCTACATTAACATGAAGACACGGTAGAAATAACCACGGCAATCTCTTAAGGCGTTGAAATCTTGCCTTTCTAAGAACAGCCCAGGGAGTGGTGTGTGTTTGCCCTTTTCTGCAGCCACTGAATGACCCGCCTGCAGAGACCGACGGGGGAGTGGGTGGTTGGGTATCATGACCAGTTCGCTCAAGAAGTGAAAATATTTTAATAATTAGAGTGGCCAGATATTAATGGGTTAAAAGACACCTATCTCATTAACTCATAGCATAAAAAGAGTAACCTTCTCAATAAATAAGTCCATGAAAATAAACTAAATCATTTCACCAATTAAAAAGAATAATCCGATCTTAGCTTATTGATACACTGTAGGAAGAAATATATTACTTATGCTTAAACAAAGTGACACTGGGATGTGGAAATAATGATATAAGCTAGTCTTTGTGCTGTAGGAAACCACTGAACTTTACTCTTGCTTCATGGTTATTTGAATCAAGGTTCTTGTTTGTTTGAATCAAATGCGATTTTGCTGCGAACTAGCAAAGTAATCTGCAATACAAGTTTTGGGAGTAGTAGTTGAGAGAAGGAGAATTGAGCGCTATTGCAGGACGAATCAAAGATTCCCCAAAAACTTCAGCAGAAGGTGAGACTGGAACAAGGGGTTCAAAGAGAGAGCTTTGAAGGGAGAGTTGGCACCCAGGGCCAAGGGAGAGCTGGCACCCAGGCTGCTTTGGAGGCACTCTCCAGATTTAACAGTTCTGCTTGTCACAAATGTGAATTGCAGCTCTGCCCAAGGACGGTGCAAGGACGTGACCACACTCTGAATGGAAAAGGAGCTGGGAAAGGAGATGGGAAAGGCAGAGGGAGCGAGGTGGGGGCGCAGCTCTCTCCACGTGGGGAGCAGCAGCTCTCTGCAGAGGGGTTGCGATGAGCTGCCAAGTTTCCCCCCAGCCCCTCTGTTTACATCCTGGGATGCCAGAATCCTTGCTGTGATCCTACGGAGCGTTTTCTATCCTGTTGCAGCGGTCTCATCATCCACAGTGAAAAATGGGGAGGACTCCAGTGTTACCAGTTTAGGCCAAGCAGTGGGTCACTTCCGCAGGGTCTTAGGTTACCTCGAGTTTCTTCTCCACTGCCTCTGACATCTCAGTTGGTTTTTTGGCAAGTGTATATGCTACTTAAAAGAGCAGAGCAGGCATCCTGTGTAAAAAGTTTCAAAAGTATCTCTATTTTCAAAAGAAAGCAACTTTCTCTCTGGTTCTCTATCACTTGGCATTTTGACTTGGCTGCCAGGAAAAGAAAAGGGTTCTCCTTACTCTGCAGAAGCTGAGCGTGGCACGTGGTCCCAGTGTGAGTGTTGTCCTTGCACCAGGAGAGCACAGCAAGGAAGGGAGATCACGCGGATGTTACAGGGAGAATACTGTCACCTTCAGCAAAAGCAGACCCTGGTTGTTCAGTCGGCTTTGTTAAAGTTTTTATTTATGTTATATCTGAGAGTGTAGGAACAGGTTCAGCTAAAATAGGTAATAACTCATGGGAAGATGTCTCAGGATCACAGATAGCAGCGTATCTCCTCTGGATCTGGCAATCACGGGTACTGTTTGAGAATATCTGGCTTGTCCTGGCTACGCAAGACATAAAATTATATGGGAGAACTCCTTTATCTAACCATCAGTCTCATTCAATCTCTCACTCTCCTTTATAAAAACTATACTTATAGGCAAACAACCATGCTACAGGCGGCTATCAATTTTAAGTAAAAAAAAAAGAGAGAGTGATTTTCTAGTAAAATTCACAATAAATTGGCATTTTACTCTCCAGTGTATTTGATTTTCTCAACCAGAGTATTGAAAACTTCCACCAGAGAACAGGCATTTGTGCCTTTGGAACTGTTAAGTACCCATCTCGTACATACCCACGTTGTCCCTTCATTCGGGAGATGCAAGATCTGATTGCTTTAGGAGGCAGCATTTTGTCTCACTGCCCTGCTGCAGGGAAACACGACGGGCAAGTCCGAGTGCAGCGAGCGGCGGTGGCGGGTCTCACGGCTGCTTCCCGGGAGAAGGGGACAAAGGCTGTCACAGACCCGGAGCCACACAAACCAGCCCAGAGCAGCTCGCCCACGGACCGTCACACAGAGCAGAGGAACTGGGCAAATGGATATCTCGGAGCCCCTCTGAAATAAATAGATCTTGTAAGAAGCTGGCATTTAAATGTTTTGCTCAGTTCAGGTTAGAGCTGACCAAGCCTAGAGAAAGCAGGAGGCTGTGGGTTTTATTACAATCACTTTAATGAAGGCTGAATCACTTGGGTTTGATGGTTTTAATCAGTGGTTTTACATGAAATCAATAGAAAAAATAGGTTTGTGACCTAAACAAGGAAACACTAACAGAGCTGTCACCTATGACCTCCTTTTTTATTGTCTCAGAAGACAAGCAAGAGCCGTGCTGCATAAAGCTATCTGTCTTTTTTATTACATGCTGTGGTGGCACAGCAACAGAAAGGTTACTAAGAAAGCAGTCCAAGTTTCTGAAGTCAAAAACATACCTGTATTTCAGCCTATCCTAGGAGTAGTGTTCTTTTAACTAAGGTAGGTTTTGGGCACTGTCAAATATTTGTATATTTAATTTTAAGAGTTCAAACCGAAGTGATTTACAATAATAAATAATGAAAATATTTTCCAACTCCCTCTCCTTATGGATCATTTGAGATTAAGCTTCCATCACAGTATTTTAACGGTCTGTTAACACTGACCTTCCATTTTCAGAGCCGATGAGAGAAGTAAAAGAACTGTAATATCAATAAATGCTAAAATGAGATTACCCAAGTCTTAAAAGCTGATGCAGTATGTTAAATTTTAAATGTCTCTCTCAAACCCACGGTGCAATGTAAATCCTACCTGCTTTGTATTGTATTGAATTCTTTGATGGCGAGAAAGTCTGGCCAGTGTTTTACATTCTTCAGTTAAGTGTGAGTGGATACGAGGAAGAATGCTTTCCTGAATGACAAAAATCAGTGACAGAGAATCCAGCTTTCTCAGGAGACGCGCAGCCGTCATACCCCAGTAACCCCTCTGGTTCTGTCCCCGGGTGTCTATGGGGATGGCGAGCGTGGAGCCCGTCACTTGGCTCGGGAATCGAGGCAACTACACAAATTCTGGCTCACAGGAGGTAGAATTCTCTTATGGGCTTTCAGTCATAAACTGCACCAGAGTGTGGATGTGAGAAGTCTTCACATCATTTACTCTCTAGATGTTGAAATCTGAAAATCTGTTACTGATTCAGGGAGGGAGATGAGGGAGTGGAGAACTGCATTTCAGGGCAATCTTTCTAAAATGGGTGCGAGACCTGGAAAGTTTTGCAGTTGTGCAATCCATCAGAAGACTTTATTTTCAAACCCAGGCATGGCCAGTGTTAGCACACCAGCCCATTGTCTGTGTGCCAGCAAAGGAACTGTGAGCAGCATAATTAGGCTCTTAGTTGCACAAACACCAATATGTACATATAAATGGAAACTTGGCTTTGAAACCCTCTGTGTTCCCTAAAGTATCTCCAGCTGCCACTAAATATATCTATTTCTACCCCACAGGAATATCCCAGTAATTTCCTTAATTTTTACGTATATTCCTTCACAAAAGAAATTTTTGAATCAGCTGTATTTTTCAAGTAGTCCTGGAAAGAGGAAGCACATGATTTTACAACTTCAGTAAAATCACGGGCCAAGAAATACACATTTTGATTCATAAATTCATAGTGAAATTCACAGCTTGCCACTTATTCCGCAGTGGCCATGTGCTGGCTTGTATTTCTTTCCACCACTGACTCTCCTTCCTTGCCCATGCACGCAGGGGAGAGGAAACAGGAGCCCTTTGGATCTGTATAAAGGATGCCAAACAATTCACATCTCCCCGTCAACTGGAAATGGAGCTGTTTTCATGAGGAGATCCTCCAGAGACACCCTCCACAGAGCCACCAGCCCCAAGAGCAGCAGGGGCTCTGCTCTGGGGAAGGAAACCACAGAGAGTTCCCCCAGGGCCGACCAGAACTTCAGCAAAAAATCTGCTCACTACAAGGCATTTTCAGTGAGTTATTCTCTACTGAATGAACAAGCCTTCTCCAATGAATCATTTTTATCACGACTTGCACAACAGCTGTACGTGGGGTGCCCAGATCACTTCCCAGTGCAGTGTGAAGAACCACACAATTAAGACCAGAAGGTTAATTAAGGTATTTAAAACTTTTAAGCCCAGGCTTTTGAAGCTACATTTGAATTTATCTCTCTTGTATTATCCCTACAGGGCAGAAGGTATCTAACCATGCACTTATACACTTCTAAATGCTGTAATGCTGGCAGTTTGCTCTGACCTGTAGAAAGGTGCTATCTCTCTTAATTCCATTTTAACCTTTCAGCTGTCTAGGAATTTCTTTCTCTTTCTATTAAAATTTTGTAATAATAATAAAATGATTAAGAAATCTAAGGAGACTATGTTGCCACATTATTTTTATTTGATAAGGACATGAAACAGAAATGGCCCCAACACCGAGCCCTGGGGAACACCACTGTGACCGGCCACCCCTGGGGAACACCACTGTGACTGGCCACCAACTGGACTGAACTCCATTCACCACTGCTCTCTGGGCCGGTCCCTCCAGCCAATTTTACACCCAGGGAAGTGTACGCCCTCCGAAGCCATGGGCAGGCACTTTCTCCAGGAGAACGCTGTGGGAAACACTGCCAAAGGCTTTACTAAAGCCCAGGTGGACAACATCTACAGCCCTTCCCTCATCCACTCAGCGGGACAAGGTAAGGCAGCTGCCCGGGTGCAAACCCTGGTTTAATGGTACTGCCTATAAACAGGCATTTGCACTGACTTCAGACGAGTCAGCCTGTGTCAGGAAGGAGTGTAACCGTCTTTGTGGGTCAGTACTCACAGCTACTGAAGCTAACAGCTTACTTTTGTGTTTTTTCTTTTCTCTACAACAGTCTAATTCATGGAATTTATATCTTAGTTTAAATACAGTCTGTGTTTATTCACACAATACTTTTCACATGTTATTTCAACTAATTGAGACTTGATTATATATATGTGTTCCTGGAATACCTAAACACATTCTGTGACCTAGGGTTACATTTCTCGTGTGTTCAATTGTTAATTAAAGCTAGAAGACAAGATTGCTGCTCTTTCATTTTCTTTAACCTTTAGAAATAAGAAGCAGAAACCGAGTAGTTTTTTTTCAGGAAATGTTTCCTGGTTAGGGACAGACTAGATAAATCAAAAATGTATTTGCTAAAAATAGTAGTTCAAAGTAACCAGCACTAACCACAGTTTACCTACTCCTTTTTTCTTATATATCTCTGTGATAAATATTTATGATAATTGTGCCCCATTTTCATTCGTACTAACATTACAGAATCTCAGAATCACAGAATGATATGGGGTTGGAAGGGACCTCTGGAGATCATCCAGTCCAACCCCCTGCCAGAGCAGGTCCACCCAGAGCAGGTCCCACAGGAACGTGTCCAGGTGGGTTTGAATGTCTCCAGAGACGAAGACTCCACCACCTCTCTGGGCAGCCTCTGCCAGGGCTCTGCCACCCTCACAGCAAAGAAGTTCCTCCTCATGTTCAGATGGAACCTTTTATGTTCAAGTTTGTGCCCGTTCCCTCTTGTCCTGTCACTGGGCACTGCTGAAAAAAGCCTGGCCCCATCCTCCTGACACCCACCCTTTAAGAATTTATAGGTGTTGATGAGATCCCCCTCAGTCTTCTCTTCTCCAGACTAAAAAGACCCAAGTCCCTCAGCCTTTCTTCATCAGAGAGATGTTCTAAGCCCCTCATCATCTTTGTAGCCCTCTGCTGTACCCTCTCCAGCAGTTCCCTGTCTTTCTGGAACTGGAGAGCCCAGAACTGGTCCCAGTGCTCCAGCTGTGGCCTCCCCAGGGCAGAGCAGAGGGGCAGGATGACCTCCCTGGACCTGCTGGCCACGCTCTTCTTGATGCACTCCAGGATGCCATTGGCCTTCTTGGCCACAAGGGCACATTGAAGACAGCTTATACATATCTTGTGTACTCAGGATTTTAACTCTACCAGCTAGACAAGCACTGTATTTTTTGTTGGTAGTAACAACAAAATGATTTTGGTGGTTTTGCTCCTATGGATTATGCTCTAAGATATCTAGAAAGCAATCAGCCAGTCATGTTCTAAATTAAGTCTAAAAATTGGGATAGAATAGGAACAGCAAAGTGAATTAAGCTGGTACAGTGACAGACCCCTGCCTTAAGATGTCCTCTTGATTCCTTCTTCATGCTTTTTATGAGTACACCCAGTTCACTTTACCTCTAGCTGTGGTCTAAATTCTATTAGACAGGATTCTTTTTTAATGTAGATAATTTGCTTTCAGAATGTGCCGCGTCTCAAAAGACTGAGAACAGGACATTATCACAAATGTAAAAACACCTGGCTGTACATTTCTACCCTTTCACTTTAAATGGATAACTCAGAGGCTAATTTTCAAGGGACCTGAATGATGCAGCTCCTGAGTAAGTCAAGCCTTTGTGAAAGCTGTTCCTGAGTCTTTCGGGTGACACATTTTGTTCTTTGCTAAACAAATACAACTTTTATTATGTTTTAGTAATGTTACTTTTATTGCCCATTCTAAATTGGGGATGTTTATTGACAAATCCAATGTTTTTTCTGTGTTTCTCTGACATCTCAACATCTGCTCTGCTTTAGGTCACCTAGTCCTCCACCAACTTATTTAAAACAACATGCTCTTGGTTTAGACAGTTGTCCTTTGTTGTAACTCAGCATTTAATTACAGTGCGTATACCAAGTCTCTTCTGGATACAGCTTGGCTCTCAAAGCCATTCTAGCCGTATTAACAATTTGCTTTGCTTGATAGTTGTGGTTGTTGTTTGAAATGGAGCTTGGCTGGGAATATATGCCGTGTCTTCTGGATGCTTTCAGAGTCAGACAGTTTTCCCTGAAAACATAAATTTTTGTCAAAGGTGGGTGGTTTTTCCAAAAAACTATTCCCAATTTATATATTTTAAAAATAACACCTCATGTCTCTTTCTCAGACTGAAAAAAAAATTAGGAAAAGCACTTGACAATTCCGTGCCATTTGTATTTCAGCATGGACCCACAACAGATGTTTTTCCATCCAAACCTGTATGACAGAATTCCAGTTAGAGTCTGTCCTACAGAGCCAGTAGCCGAAACTTCCTGCAGACAAGCTAGAAGCAGAGATAATATTCAGTGATTTCAATTTCTAATATTAAAAGAGCTACATAAATATTCAAAAAGGTTGTGATGAACATTAGTAATGGAGTAATGTAAAGGGCAGAAACATCCACTACCTGAGTGTCTCTATTACAAGGAATAGTAAGTGACTACAAACAAAAGGGCAAAAGTTACAATCATAAATGAAGAATAATTTTCTCAGTATCAAACTGAGAACGAAGGAAAAATTCTCCTGGGGACCTTGTTGGCTGCTGCTGCATCCCACTATTTCTTCAGGTTTTTTTAGGAAAACAAACAAACAAACAAACCAACCCAGGGAAGAAAAGAATATCAAATACCAAGGCTGGCAAGTGTGAGTTTTTTAATGCAGATTCGAGTGAATAACCCTCAGCCGCCATTCTGCTCTGGTTTTGGTTTTATTTTCAGGTTTTGATTTGCCTACATAAAATCTGAAAAGGTAAATAAATCTTCAAGAATGCATTCCCCTCATATGCTCACTCCTGCTTCTCAGAGTCAAGCCAGAATTTTATAGCCTGATCAAACTTTTTCTTTACTTCCACATTGCCTGAATGGCAGTGCTATTTCTCTCTGAGGATTTTTGAATGTCCCATTAAAAAAAAATAAAATATATATATCAGCCCAGTGATCATTGAGCATATGGCTCTCTGGTTACACAAACACCTGCTCTAAGCATAAGCAGTTGGACTGGTGCTGACTGCTTATCAGAAGGGTTGCCTCAGCCCGTTTTGGCAGTGGAAGTGGAAATTTCCAGGACAGAGCCCACCCTACATCTTCCAGAGTGCAAAGTTTCTGGCCGCGGGGTTATCTTTTTTTCTCCACGGAGGGTGAATGCTCCTCACAAGGGTGTGCTGCCCGGGTCCTGCGGAGCGGTTACAGCTCGGGCAGGAATGGCTGCGGGATCACATGTTCCTGCTGCCCACAAATGGGTTCCCCTGGATGCCATGCCAGGCGTCTGCCACGGATTTCACTTGGCAGAGCCTTCTGGCAAGTCGTCCTGCCCTTTGGTATCTCTGCAGAGCGAGCCGTCAAGACCAGACATGACAACAGCAGTATGGAAGGTTGTTTTTGTAAAGTTTCTCTGTCTTCACTTCAGAAATCAAGAAAAAAGCCTGAAGGTTTTGCAATTGGAAACTTTGTTTTTCACCTCACTGCTTAACCGGTTTGGTGTTTAACCAGTTTCCACAATGATCTATTACCCTCCTGTAACCACGCTCTCACACTTCTAAAAACAAGGGCGAGCAACTCTTTCCTGTCTCGCTCCCTCCTCCTGCATTTTGGCTAGTAATGTGACCACAGAGGAAATACAGAGAAAACAAATACAAAACACAGAATAAATAAAGGATAAAGATGTCATTGCAGAAGGAAATGTTGGTTTATGAATTACCCGGATAGTAACTGTAAACATACAGCCCGAGTAGAAGTTTGACCTGTTTTGGAAGGCTTAATTCAAGTCCTTATTGGTGCAGAATATTGTTAAACTTACCAATGACTATATAATACTTGTGGAAGCATTATCCCTCTCACAAAGGATGAATGTCTTGTTTACATATTGTAAGTCACTTTCCCATGGAAAGGCAATGCAAATACATGTTCTGATAGTTCTAAAGGAGAGCACAAACAGTAGGAGAGGAGATCAAATGGTTTGGATTAGGGATTGCAATACGGAATGTGTTAAAAAAAAGGCCTTTTGTCTCTCTCAGCCTCCGAATTGATCCGTGCAGCATAATTTGACATGTACATGAAATATTGCAGATTGGCATTCACAGCATCAGACATTAAATGCAGCACCTTTCCTTTACTAAGAATTGAAAGACAAAACCAAAATAGTAATTTATCCTACGGGAGCGTCACCCTACATATTTTTTACTACAGTCAGGTGCTAGTATAATTATGTCATACATGTCAGCATTTAGAACTTGAAACGTAAAATGATGAAATAACTGAAAATTTTAAAAGTTTAGTCTATAAAACACATAACCTGTAAAGAAAATAAAAATTAAACAATTTTATTTGCTTGCTCCAATTAGTAAGAATTAAAAAGAGTGGGGCACTGAATAGGGATTGCTAAATCCCAGTGTTTAAATGTTAAGTTCCAAAATAAATTAGAAAATATAACTGTTTAAAACATGAGTCACAAGATCTGCAACAGCATGCTTCCTTTTACTCTAGTTGGAGTCATTAAAGTTACATGGATCCTGCATCAGTACTATGCTACACAGGAGATGTAACTTCATTTAGGTTATTTATAGTTCTATACTGATTAAGAAGAACGTGGTTTTACCTGGCTTGAATAACATAATTTGTTTCCCCTATGTAAATTGCATAGTGCTTTAGAACGAGACCTTACAGGGTAACCTGTGTACCCTGAAAAGAAGTCACCGTGAGGCCTACTTACATGGTCTGTGTCACCTGGAGTTAACGGGAGGCATTAGAGATTTGGGGCTGCATGGAACTAAAAGCAGGAGCAAGCTCCTCATGTGGAATCATTTTGCTTTTTGTACAACAACAGAAGATTTTCCAGGCTTCTTTACGTATTCACTGCAGGATGTGCTAAGCTAGACCATGTCACCACTGAAAAGTGAGTTCAGGGGTGGCAATGCCCTCTCCCAGGAGGGTTATTGCTGCTGATGATTCTTCTTGCAGAAGAATCTGGGGCTCAGCTCGGCGAGGCCAGCCCGGCCTCCTCACGCCAGTCACGGCTTTCTCTGTGACGGAGGGAGGACACGGTGCCCCTGAGTCCTGCTCTTCACGGTAATTTCATCAGAGGCAAAACCCATCCAAGCGTTTCCCATTCTTTAGCTGTTTACTCTTTCATCCAGAGAGCAGCACAAGCATAACTGGAGAGGACTGCAAAACGAGTGAGTAGAGTGGAGAAGAAAGACTAGCTGGAAGTAAGCAAAGATGAAATATGTTTTTAACTGGCATTACCACTCGTAAAAAGTTAATATTAAACTGGAGCCTGGGCATGGGATCCACAAAGGTCGGCACATGGCACACGCAGGATCCTCGCAGGAGATGGGGGATTTGAAGAACCTTGCTTTTCTCCAGGTTTTGAATGCAAAGCTTTCTACAGGAAGGAGACCCCTTCTCCTGATGAGGATTTGAAGGCATGGACCTCTTCATTGAGATAATCACTTCCTCCTTTTTGTCCAAAACTCAAAAGAAATAAAGACGCCAGTCTTTATACCAACAGTTCAACAACTCAAATGTTCATGTGCAAGTAGAGAAATCCAACTTTTCTCCTGCATTTGCTAAGAGAGCAGCAAACTAAAACCTCCTACTCGTCAGAATAGAGCACTAAGCTCTGGGGTAGGGGGTGTCCTCCTCTGGACCACCCTCAGTTGCTCTTGTTAAAACTCATCTATTTACTGCAAATTTCCTCTGGGACAAGGAATGGCTCATGAGTCATATATACAACTGGCTCCCCTACTGGGCTGCAAAATTCTTGGCCTTCCATATTTTTGGCTCAATAGTTTTGACACGACACTGCTGTAAAACATAAAACCTGAAGGACACAGATTCCCACAGCTCCATAGTACAGGATCCCATTACCTTCTACAGTGCTTACCATCATTATTGCAACATGAGAAAAAAAAAAAGAACCAACCAAAGCACTATTTTTCCCTACAGTTTCCACCTGACATAAGAAAAGTGGTGCATCAGACTTATAGAGCAGAAGACTAAGAGGACTAAGAAGCATTTTATTTGCATCTGTAGCTCAGAGCTTGACTCGCAGTGTGCTGTTTAAGACCTTGTGTGCTGGAGATCAGACAGGTCCTAGGAGATCCAAAGAGATGTCCAGTGGCTTCTCACACACCTTCTGCTCTCAGGGTCTACTGCCCAGGTGCTTGTGCCCGTGAGGAACTGAACACAAAAATCCAGGTGGCACCTCTCAGTGCTGTACTCCTGAGGAATTCACAGTTTTTAAAAGGGCGGTGTTATTGGCATATTTTCACAGCCTGTTGGAAAATGAGAATCACCTTCGCTCAGGAAGGCAGCAAAAAAAGTGTCTGGCAGCATTGATGGATTTTATGCTGGTTGATCAAAAATTTATCTTGCTGTTTGCATTTCTGGCTCTGCAAAGAGTTTGTATTAATTGCCTGAATTTCAGTGTCATTTACATTGTAAACAACAAATGAGATGCAGTTGCAAGATTATCCCTCAGAATATAATAATGATCCCAAACAAGGACAACAAATAGGCGCAGGCTTTATCATTGTACTTTCACTGAGGGCACCCTGTTGGGTTTAATGATCTCTATAACCTCTCAGCATTAAATAAAACGTTGCCAGAAGACCCATGGATAGATGAAAAATTAATCCCCAGTTATGACAACTACCGGTGGTTAAACAACTTTTAGAGCTGTTCTAGTGACAATTAGCAATCTGCCAGGTCATGATCAACTTCAGCTTCTGAACATATTTAAGCTCCTCAGCCTATATATCTTTTGGACCTTGCAGCTGCTAAAATTCAAGGTGAGAGAGACATGAAGAACAGAAGGAATCTGAACAAATGGCTGCAGCTTCTGATCAGTTAATGTTGGAATGTTACTTCCTGATGACTGTCCCCCCCCTGACTCCCAAGTAAGTGCTGAACCAAAGCTGCTTTTATCTGTTTTCACCTAGCATAATGTTATTACAACTATCAGTTTCACAGGGTTAGACACAGAAAGGGATAAAAATCAAAGACACTGCATCCACAGATAACCAGTTTCTAAAGTCCTAATTATTGACAATTCTTTATTGGCTGCCCTGAAATTAAATTATCATGTGTCACAGGTGAGAGCCCACGTGAGTTATTTTTAAATTTTGTTCCAACTCTTCCTCTCAAAACTTCCTCTCAAACTTTTACTGTGACATTCTGAAGGAAAGATCTGTATCCTAAAATTTATTTTTCATCCACTTGAGATTTTCTATTCATTTTCTCAAGAGGTACACTATAGGATAGTTTTAATCATGAATACTTCCTTCTGATCACTAGGAGGAGAAAAGCTTCACAGGGGAAAAAATGAGGAATACAGATTATCAGGGTTAGAAGCAAACCCTAAGAGCTCTACAAAGTTCATCTTGCATTTTGGGGAACTTGGTGTGGTTTTTTATTTCCTAAATCTGTCTATAAAGAAAGGAAAAGGAAACAACAAAGTTGCCAAAGGAAAGCAGAATTTCAACAAAGTCAAGTGGTTTTAATGTAACAAATTTTCACATAGAGCACAAAATATTTAAGCAGATCAAGAAAAGTCCCACTTTCACAGTAGCTTAGTCTCAAAATTCTAGGGTCTTACACCACATGTTTTCTAGTCCTATGTATTCATTGCCTGATACTGCTCTCTTTAATTATTATTGAGCACTGATGACAGATTTTTACGTAAATTTTGAACTAATTATTCCTTTTAGAGAAGGGTTAGTTTCACTTGGCTCAAAGGAGATGAAGGTTTCTGCCAGAACTCATCTCACAGTGTTGGTGTTTCCTACCTGGAGAGCTGGTTAGAAGCAACACTTAGAGCAGATGCAGCACCAGAACCAAGTGAAATACGTACTGGGGCTTTTTTTAAAATATTTTTCTTAAAAAAGCAAATGTGCAGACAGAAGCCTTGGACATCAATAGGTTTTAATTGCTGTCAAGGAACAAGGGAATATCAAGGAAGCTGAAGAATGAATCAAAGGAAATAATGTACTCTATTGCATATACATATATATCATTCTGACTTCTGTGAAGGCAAAACAGGCAAATCTGTGTACAGGATAAAAAGAGCACACTGTTTAGAGATATGCAGAATAACAGGCAGAGAGGAATTTCTGAAAAACAAAGCAATGTATTGCCAGAGTTCTTTTTGCGTTTATTTGAAATCAAGACAAAAGAGAGAACAAACTGGAGTGTAAGGAACACTCTGCCCTGCAAAGAGAAGGGTCTACCAAGGTGACAAGTAAAGTAGGAAAAGAGAGACACAGGTATGGCCTAGGAAACAGCTTCAACAAGGAGACCAGGAAGCTGGATTAGGGGCTGGTGCTTCGGGGTTCCAGAAATAATTACTTTGTTTTTGGGTACGTAAGTGATATTTAAGGGGCTACACTTTCTAGACAAGTAAAATGCTCCGATGGTAACTCACTGCAGCCAAGGATGAAGTAACACATTTATGAATCTAACATGATAAGAACTGCAGAAACTCTCATTTAAAAAGTGGCCATACTCCAGTTCATGAAAAAAAAAGAGCTAGTTTGAATTGTATTTCCCTGTAAAACTAGTTAGGAAGCTGTTTGTCTTATTGAAGGATATTGCTTCTGAAAATGTTAGAAAGCTTTCACCAAAAGAAAAATGCATGAATCATAGAATCGACTAGGTTGGAAGAGACCCTTGGGATCATGGAGTCCAACCATCTACCCTACTCTACAAGTCCTCCCCTAGACCATATTCCCCAACACTGCATCTAAACAGCTCTTTTTGAGTAAATTTTTTTTTGAAGTAAAATCTTTTTTTTGAGCAAATTCCTAGGAGCACACGGTTGTCACATAATGAAATAGACCGTCTTTATGAAAACACAGCAGAAAATCTAAGTGAGTCAATAGCAACAAAAGTAATGGAATAGCATTAACATACTGTAATTTCCATTGCCACTACCATCCATGTGTCGTGTTTGAATAGTATCATAAATCTCGTCAGGCTGGAGAGCACGATCTGACAAAAAGGGAATTTTTGACAAAGATAACTCCAGATAAAACAGCGGCCAGGAGTTGAAGGCAGTCTAGGAAAATTTCTGAAAGTTTTGTTCTTCATCTTTTCTACTTCTTTTTAGACAAAGTTTTTTAATTGCAGAGCAGAGATTGATGCCTTAAGAGATTTTTTCTTGTTTTTGTAACCAAGGTATCCTTACACTCGTCTAAGCTTTTGTAGGCAAGAATAAAAGCTTTAAAACCACAAGGTAGCGTAACCTCTTGTTCTTAAGGGCTGGTTTCAGTTTATCAAAAGTAAACAATGACAAACTGCTGTGGAGTCGGTGTGTGGAAAGGTCATGACATTTCATCAGGAGGAAGATGTTGCTGTAAGACAACGGGGCCTGTAAAGACATGCCATTGTGGGAATTTCTGCTACTCCAGCAGCTGCCAGTTTGGGAAATGTTCTTAAATGCTGTTTATCCCTATTCTAGCAAACCTCTTTCTATAAAAACAAGATTCTTACCAAAATATAATTTCAAGGAACCTGATCAATTTAGATTAGCAACACTAGCCTACTAGCATTCTTGTGTTGCTGTCAAAACTTCATTTAATTTGTTTATTCCTTCCATGTTGTTTCTGAAACGTGGTGAGGGGCAGGCCCTGAGCGCACCCCCAGGAGCACAGACAGCACCAACAGCCTCCCCCCCTGCCCTCGGGCTCACCGGGATGGAGGGGACGGAGGGGATGGAGGGGATGGAGGGGATGGAGGGGATGGAGGGGA
>JAHREE010000543.1:1501206-1550289 GCA_033628505.1 Tringa tobata | reverse complement strand
GGTGGAGTTCTCATGGGATGTGGGTCGGAGGAAGAGTCAGGTCAGGACCCTCAATTTTAGGAAAGCAAACCTCCAGCTCTTCAAGGAGTTAGTCCATGGGACACCCTGGGAAACTGCCCTTGGGGACGAGGGAGCAGAACAGAGGTGGCAGATCTTTAAGGACCCTTTCCAGAGAGCACAAGCTCTTGATCCCCAGGTGTAAGAAATAAGGGAGAGGGAGGCAAGAGACCAGCATGGCTGAGTCTAGACCTGCTGGTCAAACCAAAGGGCCAGAAGGAACCGGGACAGGCAACTGGGAGCAGGGACAGGCATCCTGGGAAGAGCACAGGGACCCTGCCCGCTGGTGCAGAAACGTTGCATCACTCTGTCCCCAGGAGGATTTCCTGGCAGTAAAAGAGGGGAGTCACAAGATGTGTACCAGGGAAATAGGATGGTAGCGACAGTCATTCTGAGAACAAGCTACAGCCAAGGTCAAACTGATTCCTCCCGAGACAGCCCCAGGACGGGGGGCAGTGCAGGGGCACCCCTGCTCACGGCGTGGGAATGCCCACCGACCCGTGCCGTGGGTGGCAGGACTCGTGGCCCTGCAGGGTCCACGCCACTACAGGGGCTGGCTCTGCCCTGTCACCACCACACGGTGCCGCGTTGTCCGGACTTCAACACACGGGTGAGCTCCACTCCCGGGCTTTTCACAGTAAGACAGCTTTGACTGAGGTGTAGCTATTGTGATTTCTCCGAATTTTAAGTTAGATATAATTTTGCATTTACAAATAAATTATATTTAAAGAGAGAGATTGTTTAGATTTTGAATGAATACACAGTTATGAGCTAACATAGACTTACTGTAGCAACTGCAGTTTTCAATGTTGCATTTAATTAAAAAACTCTCCGTTGTTTTATATTTGTTATAATCTTGGGGAAAAAAGTTGCTTTCCAATGAAAGTGGGTCAAATTGTAACCAATTTCTGGCTAAAAATGCATTATTGCAATAAAACCTTCTATTTCAATTTTCCATGGCTTCCAAAAGTCTTGCTCTTTGTTATTCACAATTTATGTTTGTGGGTTCTAATGAAAAAATATGCAAGGTAGCAAGCTATGATTCTAAGATTCTACCCGTTAACTCATGAGTGATCTCCTATAATACTTATTGGGTCAAGCAACAGAAAAAGCATCACATGATTTATGGTTGTATTACTTACAAAAAGTTTTAAGTGCACATAAAATGCATCTGATAATAAATGTAGTTAACATTTTTCTGTACACTGTGAGTTGTCAAACAGCCTTATGCCAACCCACGTTATCCCCCGGTGAGCACCAGGAACACAGCGAATGCACTTTTGCACCATTTAAACTTTGAGTTGTGTTTCCAACCTGTTTTGGGGCCATGGAATAGCAGCTGACAAGAAGAGCCTGCACGTCGCCTGCCCGGGTTGGGAGGACATCCTGGCCCCAGGTAAGGCAGGTAAGCACGGGTATTGGCATAGCCTGGCTACTGGATAATGGCCAGAGGCCATGGTAGGAGGCAAGCTAAAGCCCTCTAGCCAGCACATCTAGGCTGAGATTTAAACAATCATCAACCTGTCCTTGAAGCCAAACATCTCTTGTTCTCCATGACGAACCTTTAGCTGACAGCTGGAGAAAATGTGGATCCTTGCTACTCCATACAACCAGCTGAGGGGCACGAGAATGGCGTTATGCATCTCATCTGCCCTCGTTATGTTGCTGATGATGGGCAGCCATTTAGCCACATAAGCTTTTCCAGAAGTGCCCGCTCCTGCAAGCTGCCAGAGTAGTGGGACCTATGGCAGGTGCATGCTGATGCCCTCTTTGAATAACGCAGGGTCACCGGCGCTCAGCTGCAGGCACCACAGAACTGTCAGTGCGAGGGCAAAGAGCTCCATCAGCAAACGAACGGGCTCTATTTATCCAGGATAAAAAGATGGACGTGCAGGTGGCGCCCAAATGACGACTGCTTGCTCTCCATCATCCCTACCACAGGGAGGAGTGGCTGGAAGGACAGAGAGCAGCGGGTGACTGACTGTCCTTGCTGTACCCAGCTGACTCAGGGCAAGATGCAACGAGTCCCTCAGGCTAAGAAAACTCACAGGAAAACTATTTCTGACTGCAGGCCCTCCGTGGCTCTCACTGTTCTGTGAACAGCGGTTTTTACAAAACATGTTTGAAATTACTGTGTAGGTCAGCAAGGCTGTGTGGCCTTAGGCTTCAGCAGAGGGTTTTTAGCTGAAGGGCCGGACTGGTCTGACAGTTCACTGACTCCATCCAGCGTTTTGGTCCTCACCGCCTTGATGGGCAGTGAGCACTGAGTGCGCAGGGGGAGACCAGCAAAACCAACACTCGGATGAAAACTGGAAAATACCACACCTCATGAGGGAAGTATTGACTTCTCACAGACTATACTCTATTCGTAGGGAAGGCAAGAGCTTCAAAAGTCCCAAAGCACCCACTGCCATCACCTGAGCGTTCCTGGGGCTCCCAGACTGCCCTTCTGTGGTCAGCAGTGCCAAACAGGGAGGTGCTCTGCTCCAGCTGCCTCCTGGATCACTGCCTCCTCCGAACCTCACCCTGGAGCAGGATGAGTTAAAACCTCCCTTTTCTGCACAAGGAAAAGTCCAACATTGGAAAACATGGTCTTGTGATGATGCAAAATGAAAGGAATTATCTTCAGTTTTCCCTCTGAAATAAACATCCAAAAATACTACTGAAAAAGAGATTTGTTGCAGAGCTCTGAACATTCATTTTCACTTTTCGTATTATTTTTCCATTATTTGACAGCATACCTCTGTGATGCATATTGAGCACCTAGTGCTATTGCAGGCTTTTTATTTAAGATAGTTAAAACGGTTATAATATTTTATGACTTTGGTTTTTTTTAAAAAAAATAGATTCCTTAAGACAGCTGCTGCCTAACAGTGACTGAAACATCTTTTATAGATCAAAGTGTCTTTGTGTCAATATTGGAATAATTTTCACAACGAGGAAACACTTTAGTGTTGAAAAAACAATTAGTAAAGACATTTTTAAGAGATAGATATTTCACTAAAACCCAAAATGATGCATAAATTCTTTGAAGATTGGAGCCCAAATGCTTGGGTAATGAATAGCTCATCCAAGAGTAGTTTTTCTTAGCAGTCCAAGCCTTTCTTTTCATCTTCTGTTTACAAAAGAAAAGCAAGGATAATATTTGGCTGTCAAAACTCTTCCTTCTAAATGGCTGGATGCCAGATTAGCAGTTACATGATTTATAACTGTCATGAGATAGATTAGCAATGCGGATTAAAGTGAAGTCTGCTGTTCCTCCCTTCATTTACTCTGATGTGTTGAATTGACTTGACTTACACCACAGGCTAATGATGGGCATTAGGGTTTGTTAAGGGCAGACGATGAAAGCTGTCCTGCATTTCGGTACTTCATGGGAAGAGGGGCTGCCATAATACCACACAATTTGATACACAAAGGTTGTTGGAAACCAACTGTCAGAGAAAAGGAGAAAACACAGCAAAAATGGTACACATTCACAAAATATTTGGTCCTTAATCCACTCACAACCTGTTTGTTTATTTCTTTGTCTGCTAGAAAATGTTGCAGGATTTATGTCTCTCTCTGCAGCCGACCACAGCCACTCCCATACGAACTCCTCTGATCAATCTTCAACTGAGTGCCCTTTAATATATTACTGAGTTTTGCTAAAATACGGTAAAGTAAAAAGAAAAGAAAAATATTTCTGAGCCCTTCATCACTTGCAGTGTCTCAGTGAAGTGCTCTCTAATTCTTCTGTGCTCCAAGCTGAATAATACTGGCCATCTATTTTCAGTTTCTCATTGTAATATAATGATATTTTCCTATAATTCTTCTGTTGTTCATCCAGGCTGTTATCCACGGGAGACTTCTTTTTAACCTGAGAAAGAGAAACTGTTTTTGAAATAAATAGTACTCAGTGTTTGTGATTAGATGTAAACCAGATCAATGCAAAGATCATTAATGGTCACAGAGACACATTTTGAATCATAACAAGAGTTCACTAGAAATACATGGAAAAAATAATTAATTCCTTATTTGTTTCTTGGAATTTTTGTCTGCTTTACTTTGATAATAAGAAAAAGTCATGGAAACCTAGAGACATGCAGATGGAATAGTTCTAGCTGTGCTTTCCTCTCTGACTGGTTTGGTGATTTGACCAGGAGACAATAGGATGTGCTTGCAGATAAATCCTCCAGGCTTTCTGATCTAGATCCAAGAGTGCCACTTCCTTATGGTAGCCCTGTCAGTTTGCTTATCCAACATTTGTAAAGCTTTTTGTAGACAATGGCAATAGCCAACCATGCTTGCCGTGTTTGGCTCCCAGCAGTGCCATGAGGGGCACTGGGCAGCCAAAGGAAGAAGACATCTGCAGGGGGTGCGAGTGCCGTTCCCCACTGCACACTCTCAGAGGAGGGTGACAGATGCAAGGTTGTCCCACTTTCAAGCCTTACTGAGCTGAGAAGGAATCCTTCAGAAAATGCTGTCTCCTTTTCAAGTAGAAAACTGATATATCCAAGTCAACCAGAACAGGGGCTAGAGACAGGTTTTAGATTTTTTTCTGCTCTAAGAGCTAGGCAAATGAACAATTTCTGTGAGAAAGGAACAAAACCCTTCATGGGGAGAGGTTGTGGAAGAGGTTAAAACACACCATGTGAATGAGATGTGTGGCTCATGGCTGTGATACAATATTCTTTGATGTGTTTCAACAAGATGTCTGAGTCATAACTGGGAACTCTGATGGGCAGCAAAGCAACAGCTAGAAATGGTCACGAGAAGGGAAAGAAATACATGCCTGGCTCTGGCAAAGTACTAGTCCCTCACTACAGACAGCCCCTGCCTGCCTGCTCCTGAGGATCTTTCACCCCAGCACAAGCCTCTTTAAGGCAACTAGACACTTACAACCTGAGTATTATTTTCTTCTAATAGCAGCAGTATGTACTGAGAAGGTGGGGGGAGCTGCTCGAGACACCCTGCCACGGTTCCAGCTGGGGTAGAGTTGACTTTCTTACTGGTCGCTGCTAGAGTGCTGCGTTTTGGATGTGGGGTGAAAATGCTGTTGGTACCACACTGAGCGCTGTGTTGAACTACAGACCTGCCCTGACGTTGGTTCTGCTGCTGAAATGACTTGCACCAGTCAATGGAAGTGCTCACCATCGCTTACAGCCACGGGTTCCTCGGGGCCAGGGTGACACCAGCCTGCAGGGGTGGCCACTACCCTCTGCTGCAGGGGCTGCTGCCGGCAGCTCTGCAGACATTTGACTCAGCCTGCTGGTCCGCCCCAGGCTCACTGCCTTGGTAGGACTTGGCAAAAGTTGTTTCAAATCTCTGTTGCTTCTATTTCTTTCAGGAATCCTGATCCTACTAGAGCGAGACCGTGCCCAACGTGACAAGCCACGAGCCAGCACAGCAGATGTTCGAATTCGAACACCACCTTTGATCCAGCAGCATGGGTATTGTCCCAACGAGAGAGAGCCTTCCAGGAGACTGAAGTTCATCTGTACCGTCAGAGCCACAGCCAAAAGAACAATTTTGTCCTTGCCTCTGCTCCTCAGCAATCTGATTTCCCTTAATAATTCCCTTCCCCCTTATCATTGTTGTGCTGAACCTTAATTACAGGGCAAGTAGATTGCGACATCGCTAAAGGAATACAAACAGCTGATTAATTTCTCCATATAAAAGTTAATAGCTTACTCATTGCACAAGTTATTTTAGGCTGGCTGAATACACAGACTCAAACATCTTCAGGACCGAGGGCCTGGCTGCTGCCCGTGGGATGATTTTTACTCTCAGTCATTGTGACAGCAGCTCTTTGCAGGAAAGTTTGGGAATCCTCAGCAACTTCAGACAGCCTGCGTACGTGCTCTCCAGTCTTATTTCCAAGCAAGTCTCTGTTACGGAGCTGTGCCCAAGCCCAGGCACTGCCGAAAGCCAGGGAGAGACCAGAGGGCACAGGAGCAAGAACGGGAGCGAGATACTCGTGTGCACGTGTGTCTGTTGGTGAACACACACTCTAAAACAATCCCTAGTGGTTTGGTACCTCCACCCAGGACTCGTCAGGACCAGGTCTGTATGGAATGTCAGTGGCTCTGGGCAAAGAGTGTGTGCCCTTGCCTGTACCTACAGCACCCTGGTTCCGGCTTGGGGCTGAACTGTTTTTATTGGGAGCAATCCATGATAAACATAACCCAAGAGAACAAATACTGCTGGGCAACAAAAAACAACCTGCAGATGGGAACTATTCATACAAGTGATTCACCAAGCATCCAGTATGAAATATCTAACAACAGTAAAAAGGCCTTATATGTTGCTAACTCTAGGCAAAGCTGCCCACGGCAAACTCAAACAGAACTCTGGTTTGTGTGAAAAGGTTGTATTTCCGATTGCTTAGAACTTTTCTAAATGTTAACAGTTCAAAATGAAAGTTTTCTATTCTACCTATTAATGGAATTGTACCTTTCCCCCTGGTAATATTTCTGTCTGAATATTTCAACCACTCCTGAGAATGAGGTTGGGAGAAAAACCCCTGCTGTTTGGTCTCAGATGAAAATATTTTAATACTATTCAGCATTTTTCAGTTTGAAAGGAAACACCTTGTTCTTCATCATGATCAAAAAACCAAATCAAAGGCAGTTCTGCCAGGAAATATTTAGAAATATTTTGATGAAACCCATGTACATTGTGAGTGTTCTTTGCATGTGTTCGTTCAATACACATTATCACTGTTAGAGAATTTAACCAGGGAAAAGAAGTCATCTGTCTTCTGGTTACTGACAAAAGAAGTACATATGGTAATTATAAAAAAAATCAGGAGGATACAAAGCATGTTGTTTGAGCTGGTATGTTAAAGATTCATACCTTAGTGACTACAGTGTGTGTTAACAAGATCGAGCTGACCCACAGTCTTGTAATATAAAATGAACGATATTTCTTTTTGTCTTTTCCACAGAAGTAATTCCATATTCACAAACTTATTGGAAATGTGGGCAAATCAATTTGTCTAACGAAAATGTAGTCAAGCTTTTATCCTCGTGGAGGTAGCATAGTCGCTTACCCAAAAGCATGGTACAATTATGAAAAAAAGATCAATATAATTTGTCCTCTGGTCTCGTGTTCAAAATTGAAGGTATTTCCATTCCCCAGGTCTCTGCTATATAGTTCCTTAACACAACTTGCAGCAATTAATGGATTTTACAAGTTGCTATTTTTGAACCTTGATATCTTGTTTCTTGTATCTCCTTCCCAATCAAATCTATGACTAAAAGCAATCCCATCTGTCAACGCCTCATCACACCTGACTCCTCCTCAGTGGCACGCAGTACTCAGAGGGTGGAATGTGTAGCCTGGGGCTGCACCCACACCAGTAAATTCAACGAACTGCAGGCAATGCCGCGGTGTGCATCCAAAGGGCTGAGCTCTTACTCCCCTTCCCAGAGCCCGTGCCTGAGCAGGAGCCTGCTGGTGTGGATATGGACTGAAATTGTTCCTCGGAGCATGTTAGTAACTCCAGAGGATAAACAGTTCTGGGTAGTGCACAGTCCCAGGCATGGGCCGTGCTGTGTGTGCTGAGAGAGAGGGGGCCCCAGGGACTGAATTCCGTGGCCTTTTCTGTCCTGAGCGTGAGCCTCTGGTGTCCCCACACCAGGGATCACCCTTGGCCAACAGCGTCTGACCCCAGGGATGCTGGAGCGTTTCCCTCACACAACACCTGCTTGAGCTGCACTCAAGATTGTACTTTATTTGCAAGACACAACCTTGCAAAGATGATTACCTGCATTAGAGTAAGATGTGTCTTCACTCCTGACATCAGTAACAACTATGATAAAGTTGTCACAGAAAGTGACTATTTCTGATGGTGGCTGAACCTGATAGCAAGAAGCCTTTGTGATTTATACAGGACTGGCAAAAGAGAAACACTAGGGCAGTGTATATACACCAGGGCGGTATATATATTTTTAAATATATTTTATTTTTATGTCTTTGTGTTATTTGCAACAAGATTTTACTTGCTTCTGGAAAAAAAAAAAAAGGTCCTGATTCTGATCTTACTGAACATGCAGATTGACATACTGTAATGACAGAAAATATCAAGAAAATAATTTCTAAAATTTACATAAGATAATTTGTGAAATGTTAAAGAAAATAGTAAGAGAACTGTAGAACTAAAATTAGTACCTCAAGAAGAACTACGTAATATACAGAAGGAAATCTGAATTCTGTATTACATTGTTAATGTGAATGATGAATGACAAAGATAGCAGAGTTCCAGACAAGTTTCTAGACACAATTTATTTCATGCGAAATATCATGAACAATCCAACTTCCATTCTCTGTCCTTTTGGAGAGGTGAGACAGGATGGTTGGTCTGGGTTTCTGCATGTTTGTTTTCTTCACAAATTACTGCTGAAAGTTGGAGGAAGGCACAGTGAGCCTGTGTTCAAGGCACGGCAGAGCTGGGTCAAGATCCAACACCCCCTTCAAGTCAAACTGTGTCGTAGAAGTTAATCCAGTTTGCAGAGCCCTAAAACAGATGTTAGGTGAAATCTCAGTGCCTCACCCCCCTGTAAATCTAGCCCCAGGAACAAGCCTATCAGTCTTCCATAATTTGCATTTCTTTATGGGCACGAGACATCACTTCTTGGTGTTTGGAGGACTCAGTAGAGGTTTTATAACCGGATTAAATGCTAGCAAAACAGATACAAAACACAAGTGACACAGAACTGACAGAAAAGTACATCTTCAGAGGAGACAGGCCACAGGAAAAGTAGAATATATTTTTTATTTCCTAACCTAGTAATTCTTGATCAACAGGTTCACAGAAGACAACTACAAAGGCAGTGAGGCTTTACAGATTCTATTACATTTCCTTTAGTAAAGACAGATCTCTTCCTCTTCTAGTTGCCAAATCACTGTCGAGTTTGAAGTTCATGTATTATCTGTCAGACATGCAGAATACACATGTTCAGATACATATTTCCATAAAGCTAACTTTCTACTTTATACTCTGAAATTGATAGGGAAAAAAAAATCAGGACATTTTCAGAAACTTCTCTTTCTGCTTCACAGAAAAGCTGAGAAACCCAAAAACTGTTCCCTTGGACACTGTCTGCTCTTTGCAAAGGTGAGCACTCAAAATGATAGCTCATGGCTGAGCCCGTCTTCAGCAAAGCTCTTTTTTTTTGCTTTTTGGCTGGATTTTCTTGTACATCTAAGAAGATTTGAAGGTAAGAAAAAAAAAAATAACTCTGTATGCCACAGATAAGTGTCTGGGTTTAAAAAATACCAGGGAATTTAAAATGTTTTATGCTGTTAATATTAACAATGTATTGTATTGAATTATAATATTATTAACTTCCCCCACAATATTCAGTGCTACAGTAGAAAAGATACTGAATCACTGGAGAGGTCTATTAGTACCATAAAAAAAGCACATTCAACCACATGCAGCAGTTCTGAACACCACAATTTGTTGGCCTTGATGCAGAATAAGACTGAAGCACTTACTCACCGGGACAAAGCTTGAATGCTTTGCTGATTGGCACTTTATTACATTTGAGGGAAACTTTAGCCTGCTTTTTTTTTTTCTTTTTAATTCAAGAACTGTTCTATGAGAATTATTTTCTTTTCCTTTAGCTAAATGGAGGAAAAATGAGACAGAAGCTAGGATTTTCCCAGTCAATATAAACCGTACACGAAAATATGAGATTAATTTACACCACATAATCTATTCTAAAACATACAAAATAAAAACATCTATGAGTATTTCGTTTTGCCTTGCTTTCCTCTCTGTTTCACTTCCAAATGCAATGTTTCAGTTAGGAGTTCTTTAAAAACCACCAGAGAAAATCCCTTGGGGTTGGTGATGGTTTGGCAAGGCCCTCAGTTCCCCACCTGGTGCAGCAGCTTCTCCTGCCTCGGAGCAGAATCACTGAGGTAACTTTTGACGCCACTAATGGTGCTCCCTGGGAGGGCTCTGAGGGTGCGTATGTGACTAAATGACACATCTTATGCTTTGCAAATTCCAAACTGTGAGAGCTAAATAGATTTATTAGAGTTTATTGCCTATTTAGAGTCCTCCTCTTCTGCTTGTTCCTTCTCTCTAACCTTCCTTTTAGTCCATAAACCTGCGCAGAATTGATGGATTGCACAATTTTCCTCAGGAGTATATCTGTTGTTTTAGGAAAGGAAAAGTTATTTTTCAAAGCAGTCATCCAGAAACTTGGCTGAGAGAGGCCTGATCACAATAGTCCTCCAGATCCCTTAGGACACTTTCCTTTTGTTCTAGAGAGGAAAAGACACTAGAGAATATGTAATTACAACAAAACAAAACAAAAAAAAAAAACCCAAGCCCTACATATGGCAAAGAAAAGCAAACACATATTGGAAGATTTTCCTTTTGTGAATAACTGAGTTCCTGAGTTGGGTATGAGAAGTCTGCTGAGGAGGGCAGTTGGATGCTTGACTAGCCCTGGGTGTCCTGAATTAACACCTTGTTTCAGCTGGGGAGTGTAGTTCTGAGACGAACTTCCTGATCATCACAGAATCACAGTGATATGGGGCTGGAAGGGACCTCTGGAGATCACCTAGTCCAACCCCCTGCCAGAGCAGGTCCTTGTCATCCCCCCTCACAGTTAGAGTCACCCAAGGGGCAGGCTCTGACTGCTCAGCCTCAATGCCTTTGGGATGAAACCGAGCCAGAAGATGTGGTCCCAAAGCATGCTCCACCAAACCCTAACACATTTAGTCCACAGCCTGTGAAGCTCTAAACTTCCCTTAAAATGCACACGGTGTGAACGTCACACCTCAGCACACAGCCACCTGCTCCACAAAGGCTTCCGTAGCGCCGCACTGACGGCCACTGCCAGCCTGGCTCCTGGGCTCACATTAGGATACTATTTCTGCTCACAGTCATGAAATCTGTTTGTGCAAATAAGAAAGACTTTTGCCTACTGCCGTGCTGGGAAAGCAGGTTCAGTGGGTGCTCTTTCTCTGAAGCAGATACTCCCCAAATGCTGCGGGTACGTATTTCAGCCCGTATGACAGAGAGACTGCAGCTGAGACCAAAAGGCAGAAACCCTGGGATTTTTTAATCTCTTAAAATGAAAATTTTAAGGCAATCTTTTTATTTGTATATCAGGATATGTCTAACAGAAATTACCATGCTGAGATTTTCAAAAGACATCATTTTTGTCACAATTTTAATTTTTGTTATATTTTCAGGAGTAGCTGCATACTTACAAGTATCTACAATTGCAAACTGATGAACCCACAACCCACTTGATTAAAAAGACTACTTGTAGAGCCATGTTCACAGTGCTTCCATATGCCTCTTAAAGGGAAAATTACAGCAAATTACTGCAAAACCCGATCTAAATCTCCAGGAGCAGCAAAATTCTTGTTTGTTGCCAGCCCAGACATAAGGTACCTCAAGAACAGCATTTGAGACAAATATGTGTTCATGAGCACGTGAGAACAATGGGAGAAAGCTGGATTAATTACTCTGTGAAAGCAGCAGAGCCTTGTTACGAAAATAAAGCTGGCACAAAAGAGCATTTCTGGGTGCAGGAGAAATGGAAGATGTATGTGGGAGTTGTTTCAAAAGCTGAGGTCATGATAGTTGTATGTTACATTTTTGTGAATACAAAGGTATAGTTGTACTGGTCTCAAAAAAAAAGAAATTAGGTAAAAAAAAGGAGCCCACGCTTTCACTGTCTTTGGGAAGCACGCAGGTAGGAGCTAAAAATAGTTACTAATGAGAAAAGTTTTGTAAAAAGACTCTTGCTCCTTGTAAGGAGCAGAGATGGAAGACAGAACGGTGCGACAGCATATCCATGTGCACAGCTAATTAGGAAGAATGTTTAAGTCAGGAAATATCTTAAGAGTGGGAGGAAAAAAGTGTTGCTCTGCTGCAGAGTTTTCTCAGAGACATAAAGCCCTAGATTTTTATGCAATAAATTCTGGAGCAAGCAGTGTGTGTGTAACTTGCATTTGTAGGAGGTTGAACAGAAGAGAATGTAATGGATTTTTTTCAATCCAAATACGGCATACTTTCCCTTGCAGAAATTAATTTTTTTTAATAGGTCTATAAATAGGTCCCTGCCATGCTCATACAGTGAAGTACTGATCATAGTTCCCGATCCAGAGCTGCAGAACTCAGCACAGAACATGGTGTCGAGTACAACCAGGGGGCAGTTTACAACGGAAGACGTACAGTTCCATCTGGCCAGCTTCTCAGCACTTTTCAGAAGAAATACTGAAATTATTCCAGACAAACTATAAAATATGAAGAGAGAGCACAACACGAAGTACACTTTAAAGGATTGTCTAATTATCTTGTTTCAGGCATTTCAAACTCCTGACAAAGACTACTCTGAGAACAGAAAAGTGCCACATTAATTTATTTTTCTTAGAGGTACTGTAGGCTGAAGTGAGAGATTTAGCTAAACTAACCTATGTTGGTGTCTTTAGAGCACTGTTGTCTTTTTCTTCAGTGATGCTATCATACAGAAGCTGATCAAAATAAAGAATAAATATAGGGTGATTGCTCAAACTCTTGTGGTTTCGATGGTAGACTGGAACACAGCTTCAGTGGCAGACACTATATAAGAAACGCTGTTGGACACAAACAGTGATTTTATCAAGATGGAGAAGAAGACTTCAAAGACTCCAAAGGAGTCCCCCAAGGTCTTCAAAGAAGAAAAAAATCTTCATATTTTCAGACATATCAGCTTTGTCTTTTTGATTACCCTCTAAGGTTCACTGGATGTAGGCAGGTCCCGTGTTTAGCCCAGAAGTCCGTAAAACCAGTTCTACAAAAGCCATAGGCAGCAGAGAGCAGGAAAGTCTGCTGCCCCAACCTTTGTCCTCCACCCTTGGAGTTGCTTTGGGCTTTGTTTACATGGAAGCCTGTGATAGGGAGCGTGTCACTTTATTGAAGGGATATTTAATAGATTGAAATAATTAAATTTTGCTGAAGATGGGTTGGACTGGAATTCGTATACGGTGACTGATCAAGATCAGGGTTTGGGAGCAGAACTGGTGAAATGGCGTGATTAGAAATGTTCCGAGGTGACTGGAATTAATAATTAAGGAATCACATTAAATTCAGCTTTTGCTGATACTGAAAGGCATCGGTCCTTATGGAGCCTTTTTGTTTGGTGGGCTTGCAGCTTTTTTCTTGCAACGCTTTGTTGCTTGTAGGTTAAATACTCGCACTAAAGCACCTTACATTCATAACGGCGTTCTGGAAGCAGAGCTATCAGAAAATTCTGTCAGGGCCACTTGTTTTGTTGAAAAGCTTTTTAGGAGTCTGTGGAAAACAACATCACTTGTATCTGTTCTGCTAAGACCATAATTGTCTGCGTCCCACAAAATGGTACTTTGTCCTTCAAGGCTGCAGCGTGGTAAGTCCTGGTAATGCATTTCCCCTTAAAACAAGGTAACAGTCCGACAGTGGAGAAAAAACCCCACCACTTTATCAAAGATGTACTTAGAAATAAATACGATGTTTCAGAAGAATTGGAGAAGACTTAAGTGTAAAAATCAATTTAATCATAATAATAAAAAACCATATTCTTACACATTAATGATGTGCCAGGCAAAAGTAAAGATTACATCAATATTTTGGCAATGCTTTTTAAGTACCATGTTTCACTGTGTGAAAATATGTTTAACATCAGCAAAACATTTATCACGGATTCACTGGTGCTGATTCCATATTGGTGAACTGTGCTTTTATAGGAGACTAAGTGTTGCCAGCTCACTTTCATAAACACGTGTAGAGTTTACACTTCACGAGTTCATTTTTCAGGTGGTGTTTCAATGGGCCGTACAATGGCAATGTTACCCCTGGAGGTATTTAAAAGATGAGTAGATGTGGGACATGGGTTAGTGGTGGACTTGGCAGCGTTGGGTTAATGGTTGATCTCAATGATCTTAAGAGTCTTTGCCGCTCTAAATGATTCCATGATTCCATTGCCATAATGGCTTTGCAAAGGAAATCATTCCAAGTGCTCCCTTCTGGAATTTCACTCTGACCAGAGTCCGCAGTTGGGATTACTGGGTTTAGTTAAAAAAAACCAAACAAACAACATTTATCTCTTTGGATTTGTACCATGTGAAACAATTTTTGCTCCTGAAGCCAAAGCAGAAGTACGACTGTGGGCAACAGGAGGACCACCCTGGGCACTGTGACACAGGGGTCCTTCCGAGGAGGTACAGAGGAGCTCCCTTCAAAAATGGGCACATCTGAAGAGGCAGCATGAGGGGCTTCACAGATGGAGTACTGGAGATCATGACATTGGCCACAGGAGCACTGTAGGAGCCAACTGCAATGCAGCTCCTCTACAGGCTACTTGGGGAAAAAATCACCCTTTATTCATATGGAGTAAGATGGAGCCTTTTCATTTCTGATTCTCCAAATTTCCTACATTCATTGTTTAAAGCTGGTCACCCAGCACCAGCATATTTATAAAAACTGATTAATCACATCAACCTAGCAGTCAGCTTGTTTATGAGGGTTGTCTGTGTTTTACAAGACAGGAAATTAAACTTGGCATATGGAGTAAAATTTGATTGTTACTATTTCAATCATTAATTGTACTTCACTTGTAATTTTCATGCTGTCAAAACTATATTCCAGTTCCTAATTAGTTTAATAGCTTTTGTTTATCATATCAACTTTCCTCTTAATTTAAAAGAATGTTTACATTTCCTAATCTGAAGACCATAATTTCATGACGGAATTATGATTACAATGCGAGTAATCCTTTCCAAAGAAGAGTTTAATTATTTGGGGTGGATGTAACCAAGTGTTCTGGAAGAAAAACTGAGGACAAAGAATACAGTATCACTTACTTGATATTTTGGCATCAATATGGACTTCGGTTGATTATTGTGACCTGGATTCTCAAGCAGTCCTACGTGCACACATATGTGCCTGCGCACATACAGCCTAGATATTCCACACGCAGAAAGAGAAACTTAAGCCTATAACCAGTTCCACACACGAGTACCCTTCCCGTGTACGTCTGCAGATACCTGTCTCTAATCACATCCATCTAAATCTACTCAGGAAATGACTTACCTTCTGGCGTTGCCTACGCAAGCACCGGAAAGCGCAGCTATAAATGTAGACTGATTTACCCCAGGAAGCAGAGCTCCTTCCCCCAGCAGGTTGGACACAGATATGCACTTCCCACCTATTTTCCCACAGGTTTTTTTCCATCTCAATCTGAAGTATTCCATTACTTTAAGACATAATTTTTTTTTTTCATACAAATATCATGCAAAAGCAAAATATTAAGGATATTTTTGTGAAGACCCATCTTTAAAACCTAAGTGAAATTGGGCAGATTACAAAAAAGTAAATGAAAATATTGACGAATATTTCAGCCTGTATGATATTAAAATTAAGCCAGTGGAGCAGAGTAAATCAGGATAGGAGCTTCACTATTATCCTCTGATAATTATTTATTGTTACATAATCTGCTATGTATAGGAGCCCTTAATACCTTTTAAGTATTCACCCAGCACCTCTAGCAGCTAACACGTTTTATAAACAAAGGCAATCCCAAAGCTTAAGTATTTTTACAATGGTTTCAATCTGCTGAAAAGGAATGCAGTCTATGCTACTGTGTGTCAAACGTTCATACCTGGGTGGGGTTTTAGCGCTGGTGACTCCTGAGTTACCTCAGTCCTGGGAAGATTATCCGTTTCTTCCCCTTCAGCTCTTCCAGCTGTTTCAATAAAAGATATTGCTTCACCCTATAAACTCGCTTTCTCTCTCTAAGTAAATTCTAGGTACACACTGGATCTTATTAATTTCTTTTTTATAACAGAAAATATATACTGAAAACTTGGGTTTGCAAATTTAGGTTTATCCTGGACTAAAGTGGTTAAAAATAATTTTCAAGTAGGCCCACTGGAAATACAAAGCCTTATCACAGGCACGCAAAGCACCACAATCTTTCCTGAAAAAGCATCCAGTCCTTTATATAAGGAAGTAGCATTCATATTCCAGAACACAAATGGTTGGAAATACAGAGCCAGTCAAACACGTACACAGGAACTCCTGACATCTGCACATTTCACACGTGTCTCAAGCATCTCCTATGCAAATCCAGCGGGATCTCATGAGCTTACTTCAGCCCTGTCCTCTTAATGGTCAAGGAGCACAAATTCCACCAACTGTGAAGTCAAAGGACATAAACCATCCAGCTTTTTGACATCCTCCTTCGTGCCACACTCAGCCTTCAGGAACCTGCATACCTTTGAAATCGAGATATTGACAGTTATATTTTACGTACTTATCACATTAAGGATGCCCTTCACTTCCACACTTGGTGCACTGGAGCTCTGGGCTGGCTTTGCACTGAGGGCTTAAATCACCTCTGTGTTCGTGGTGGTTGCAGGGACTGTTGGTACATCTTTCTTGTTTTAGGTGGCACATAGTCATTGGAAGCAGAGTGAATACAAGCAGCTGGAGAGTTGGTTTCTCCTGCTCCTGTCAGTGCATGAGGAAAAATATGTAATTCCTACGTGAAAGGTAGAGATATCTTCCTAAAACTGAGAGATATGAAATTAAAGGCAGATGTTTCTATAGATACTAAGGCTGACTTGAAAGAGAAAACTTAGCATTTTGAAAGCCAATCAGAACATCAGAAATTGCTAAAATGCCTCTAACATGCACGGAATTAATGTTACCATAACATAACCTTTGCTGTACACATTGGTAAATTATTCAGTCACTTAATGGCATTTGAATTTTAGTGCAATTGTACAGGTCCCTAGACTGTAGTTATAATTGGTTTAAAATGCAGAGTCTGAAAGGAACTTAGGTGGAGTTCCGACCAGCAGTGGAATCTGGGGGGCTAAAACCATGGAAGAGGGGCTGCAGCTGGGGTGGGAGCAGGTGAGCAGAAGGGATGCTCTGCTTCATGCTCCTGGGCAAGGGGGGAGATGTTCACAGACCAGCGTCCCAGCCCCGTCAGCTCTAGGGAGAGTGAGGAACTCTTCTACTCGCAGAATTCGTGGCCAAGAGTAGACACAGAGCTGCAGAGGGGCTACGCTGTTCTGGCTACCTCCAAAAGATGTGACTGCCTCAACAGTACAACGGAAAGGAGTGGTGTTACCTGAAGACAGAAAACTTACTATAGAAGTATATTGTAAAATATGTTGAAATAGTTTAATTCACCTGAATGAGCCCGCTGCCTTGGAATTTAGTGCCGTGGTCATTCTCTCCCTCCCACTGGGGAAGCGCAGGGGCACAAGGTGACAGTGGAGCTCCATCAGCCTTTCCCCTGCGTATCCCCCCCTGATGAGACAAACACTCTGCAAATTAAAGTCCCTATTTGCATTGTATATGCAACACTGTCGAGTAGCAGATCCTGACCGAGACTCCCATGTTTATATACTGTAATTATATCCCGCTCAGCCACTTTTGTCTGTTTTACAAATAATTTGTAAAATCTAACGTTAGTCACGCTACTAAAAATTGAATAGTTCAGATATGTAATTATAAAACTAAGCTATGAGACTTCTGAACGGAGAGCTAGTCACTTAAGAATGTGTTTGTTTGTCGTTTGGCTAAATCAGACCCAGACAATGTAAGTATCACCAGCTGGAAACTATTACTATAAAAATAAATTTTAAAAAAATTACTCCAGAGAGGTATATTTGAGCATGCACTGGCCTATATCAGTACTTAAATACTCAAATGAAACCTGTGGAACTAAATATCCGTATAGGGTCATCCTGAAATTTGCAAGAGCAGGGAGAAGCCTTCATTGAAGGAGTCCAATTTCTTGTGAAAGACAGTGTGGAAAACTCCAGCCAAGTTTAATAGCGGCTGGGTGAAACCCTCGCAGTAACTGAATCTTTCTCCAGCATAAAAACAAGATGGCTTGTAATCCAGTACTGCTGCATGGGGCCATATGTGCTGGATCATTAGAGGCAGCTAAATTAAACACATAAGCAGGAAGTCCAGACTGGATTTACAAATCTAAAGTGCAATCAGCTACTTCCACAAAGCCAGTATAAGTGGCCCAGAGCTCAGCAATCTGAACTATGAAAAATGTTTGTGTGTTTAACTCATAAATTGTCCTTCACAGAATGCCTGGGACATGGGAATGAAATGTTTGATTTGTGACTTTGGGAGAAGAAGTATTCTTACTCCATAATAAATATATATTTTCAGATCTGTTATTTAAAAAGCTAATTGCATTAACAAGGAAATAGGGGCCAATAGGGCAGTATGGGCCTGCAATACCAAAAACCACAGCAAAAGCATTGATCAAGTGAGGTGAGAACTGACCTCTCGCTTTTCTGCACGTAAAGTTCTTCTATGGGCATCATGCAAAACCCCAGCGTGTCACTTCTGAAAGCCTAGTCCTGCCCTTCCAGAGGTTGCTCTGCAGCTGGAGCCTGGGAACAGCCAGAATTTCTGCTGCAGAGGATGTAGATGTGCCTGTGCCTGGGTCCTCCGGCAGCTGGGAGCTCTCTACGGCTTCCCATGCTGATCCCGAGCAGAGGGGTTTCCTGAAAAACTGGAAGTTAGAGCTCAATGAAAAAATGAAAAGTTTACAAAAAAAAAATAATAATATGTTTGCATGAACTTAAAATTCTGAAGCTGCTTCTTGGTGGAACAAACTCTACTATAGGGTAGGGTATTCATGGAAATCAAGAACTATCAATACTATATTTTTCAGTGATTTTTTTAAAGAATATTAATGGAAGAAAAATATTAATTAATGGGAATAGCTCTATTTTTCCCCAATGTGAGGTACATCCAGTCAGCTAACATACCTAGGTGCCAGTTATCCACAAAGTGTGGTCTTGTTCAAAGGGTGTGCTGAAAGCAGAACCTCCAAAGCTGAGCCAAACATAGACATTCTGAGGAAGAAACAGAGACGGAGCTGATTATTTAAAAGGCAGGTGTTATATATCGGTATTTTTAACGGATCATTATTTATTTTGCCAGAAAGCTTGCCGTTTCCATACAGTGTGCTGGGGTTTTTTTAACAGTTTTATTCCACGGGGCAGTGTCCACTGATGAAACGCAGCTAGAAGAGCTGTCTGTGTAACTGCACTCTCGGTGAAGCAGTTCAGTCCTCTCCCCAGCTCGCTCTTATTCGTATGCAGTGCCTTACCCCTCGCTGTCTGGCCTGTGAATTATGTGTCTGCTGGTACCTTCTCTGCCAGTGTTTGCTCATCACCGCTTGGTCATATTTCACCTCCTGAGATACACACTCATCACAGTTACCAGCACTACTTCCATGATAGAAAATGAAAAGTATGTCCTTTTGCTTCAGTATTTAACCCTGTTTGTGCTAAAAGAGGCTGAGAACTACTCTAATCACAACAAGTTTTTTGGTTTTTTTTTCCAAATTGTGATCAATCTGAAGCTGAAAAATTAGGTAGTGTTTCCTTAGCATTTCCTCACTGCAGTTCCTAGAGGCAACAGCAGCCTCGGCCTCTTGTCCACAAAACAAATAGGTGCCCGTGGGGTTACGCCTGCTCTTCCCTGTGACGGAACAGGAGGGGCTGAGGGGGGAGAGACATATTAAGCAGAGATGCACACAGGTGAGAGAATGCTGTGGGGTGAGAAGGGTCTCCTAGAAGGAGCAAGAGGCACTTGATCAGTGGCGGGAATCACTCGCTCCCTAAACCAGGGACGTCGGAGCATGTGTCCCCAGTGCCGTCATTAATCCTCCATCATTCCCCCCGCCCACAGTGCAAAGTGCCAGACACGGGCAGAGACTGTCTTCCTGCCAAAAATACCGCCAGGGCACGTGTGAATGGGGGGGAAAACCCAACAGGTGGCTTTTCACACTGAATCACGGGCACAAAGATGCACACATTTTAATGAAAATTCTGTTCACAGAAGAATGTTCAAGAAATCCAAGTACCTACAGGATTTCCAGGAGCGTATCTTAAGGGGATTCCTCTATTTATTGTGATTTTTATTAAGAAATTAATTGCTGACAAATTTATCACACATTGTGTGTGTAGATCTTCAACCATCTTGGGCTGTGTTTCCTTACACAGCTTTGCTCTTGACAATATCAGCAGAGTCTCCAGGGGTGCCAGCACCAGCAATATGTATGGCCCTAGCTGGATGCCAACAGAAAAAAGACCGGCTAACACTTTAACACTTTGCTAGTAAAACACCAGCATTGCTTACAAAGAGAAAAACAGACTGGAATAATTACCCCTTTATGAAATGCTGAATCATGGACCCAGATATGCCAGAAGTCCCGCCTGGGTCTGTTTCCCATCCCATCTGGGTTTTTTCAACAGGCTTTAAGGGACTGGTAGAAATGAGTACTTTCTCCAAACCACTGGCTCTTTGGAAGCAGTTATTGGGAAAAGATTTATCATGTCACAGCAAGCCCATCTCCACTTAGGACCTTGCTGTTTGCCAGCCCCCGTGGTGAAGCTGCCCACCCTCAGGGAGCCGCAGGCTTTGCCAGGGCACAGGCTGGGGACCACTGGTCCTTGTTGCTCACCAGCGCCAAGGGAGAGGAGCACCAGCGGCGAGGCCGGGGGGGCTGACGGGGCAACACCTCCGAAACGCCTCCCATTAAAGTTCACTTTCATGGCACAAAGGAAAAGAAGTAAAAAGTTGTTCTGCAGACTTGAACTAAATCCCAAGTCGCAGAATCTTCATGGTTGGAAGGGACATTTGAGACCATCGAGTCCAACCACAAAAAAAACCCCAAACAAACAAACAAAAAACCCCCCCACAAACAGACGCAATCCAACAATCTCAGGCACTAGAGCATGCCCTGAAGTGCCACGTCTACACGCTTCTTAAATACCTCCAGGGGTGGTGACTCCACCACCTCCCCGGGCAGACCGTTCCGGTGCCTGACCACCCTCTCAGGAAAGTCATTCTTCCTCAGATCTAATCTAAACCTCCCCTGCCCCAACTTCAGACCATTTCCTCTGCTCCTGGCATTATTCCCTTGGGAGAAGAGGCCAACACCCACCTCTCTACACCCTCCTTTCAGGGAGTTGTAGAGGGCAATGAGGTCTCCCCTCAGCCTCCTCTTCTCCAAACTAAACATGCCCAGTTCCCTCAGCCTCTCCTCGTGTGACTTGTTCTCCAGACCCCTCACCAGCTTGGTGGCTCTCCTCTGGACACGCTCCAGTGCCTCAATGTCCTTCTTGTGGTGAGGGGCCCAGAACTGACCACAGCCCTCGAGGTGAGGCCTCACCAGTGCCCAGTACAGAGGCACCATCACTGCCCTGCTCCTGCTGGCCACGCTGTTCCTGAGACAGGCCAGGATGCTGTTGGCCTTTTTGGCCACCTGGGCAGGCAGGAGAGCTCTGGGAACAACCTGAGACATTTGCTGCTGGAAAGTAGAAAAGGCAACACCTTCCCAACTCCCGTTGCAATTCCCGAAACGTCTGCACTGCGGCAGCGGTCTGTAACCTCCCCATTTCCAGTGCTTCCAGTGCCCTTTCCTTCACGAGAGCTAGAACCCGTGTGAGCAGGGTACGGCAAGGGCTGCCTGGTACCAATTAAAGCCATATGCAAACCAGATTGCAGAAATGAATACGCAAGAATTGTTGTTCCTGCCCCTCCTGCAGCGTGCAGCAGCACAGGTCTACATTGCCCAAGGCACTGGAAGCTCAGCTGAGTAAAACATGGGCATGGGGTACTGATCCTGTAATGCTTCAAAATATAGCTGGGTAGCTACATGGTGCTGCTGGTGGGACCATGTCCTACAGAACCAGACCAAAAGGCTGGGAGCTGCCTGTGGACAAGGCACCTCGGGTTTTGCCCGACCGACCTCCGCTGCCAACACTCATCTGATCACTGACTCGTTTTTATCCGTAAGGAGAGAAGAGGGTGCTCACTGAGGTGCTCACACTCATGGCAAGCAGGCCTTCCTCAGAAACCTGGGAACCTCGGGGTTTGCAAAGCAGAAGTCCAGACAAAGCTGGGAATTTTAATACGGTTTGAAAGTTTCAGCGGGGACAAATACATGCCTTCTCTCCCACTCAGGACCTGAGAACATCTCCCACAGACACAGTAAAAGGCCTTATTTTTTCACCTGTCCTGGTTTGAGGTAAAACAGGACCAACTTTCTGTTCAGTAATTTTAGTTTTCAGTTAAATCTCTTCTAACTAATGGTACTCTCTGAAATGAATGGCGTATTTTTCAGACAGCACCCACTTCCAGCAGAGGTAAGGCCTGCTGTGTGCCGCCGGTGCCAAGGGTGGGTGTGCAGGGAGGCTCTGGCCTACACTCACTGCCACAACAGCCATGGCAACCGCCTTTCCCCACGCGCCCCCGGGAGGGTGGGAAGCAGAGAAGCGGAGAGGGGTCCCACCTGAGGGGAGGAGGGGACAGGAGAGGGGACCCAAACCTGACCAGCATATTCATATTTACATGTTGTGATGCCATTCTGGTCGTCTTTGTCAAACACTCGAGAACAACATCCTAAAATTTGAAAAGTTGTCCTATGACACGTGAATTTTCCTGAGGGCTGAAAGATTTTTAGGACGTGTATTTTAAATGAGTACTCCATTGCCAACTATCATCTTCTGCCATCTGCAATTTTGGAGGATGTGATTGAGTTCCAGTGCCCTTGAAGAGAAGAAAAAAAGCTGGTTTTCTCTAGTCCTGGAGATTGAAACTACATGGTTCTCTAATGCAAGAGCCAATTTCTATAAAGAACATCTGGAAAAAAAAAAAACCCACCCAAACTTTTCATCACTTTGAATATATTCTAGAATAAGCAAACCTATTTTATTTCATGTTTGTTATTTTGACTTCGTAAACATCATGGGTTCAAAAAGCAGAGCAGTTAGGAAAGTGAAAAAATAAGAAAAAGTAAAAAAAAAAAAAGAAAATGAAACCACAGAAAACAAGGGTGATGGAATTGCACAATTGCACAAAAATCTGGAGAAAAGTGGAAATTACTTCTTCCCTACTCCAAAGGCCGAATTCCCGGTGCGTGGGTTCCTGCACCAATGGTGACCTTTCCAGCTTTACGGAACACCAAGGCTGCCCTGGCCTTCCTCTCTGCTCCCCAGCAGGGGTGACAGCGACATGGGTGGGGGGCAGCAGGACGGCCCTGGCCTGGGAACATTTTGACTGGACATTAGGAAACCATTCTTCACAGAAAGAGGGGTCAGACACTGGAATAGGCTGCCCAGGGAGGTGGTTGAGTCACCATCCCTGAATGTGTTTAAGAGCCGTTTAGATGTGGTGTTGGGGGATACGGTGTAGGGGAGAACTTTGTAGAGTGGCGTTGATGGTTGGACTCGATGATCCCAAGGGTCTTTTCCAACCTGCATGGTTCTATGATTCTATGAAAGCCCTCAATCCCCCAGAGATGCTCTCCCAGCTGGCACCCCCTGAAGGTCCCACCATGGCCCCACAGCAGTTCCCGCTGCTGCCAGAGGCCTCTCAGAGGGTCTGCTGGGGGCAGCTGGTAGGGTGCCATCTCCAGGACGTGAGCGAGGGGGAAGAAAGTGTGGGGGAATAAGGCATACTTGCAGGTCAAGCTCTCCGTGTGCTGCGAGGTCAGCAGCCTGGCTCCTGTCCTGCAATCGCTTCCCATGTCCCCGTGGGACACGGGCCAGGACAGTCCATCGTGACAGTGACCCAGGGCATTTCCCGAAGCACGAGGGATAAGACAAACAAGGAACGGAAAGAGGTGATGTCCTGTTTCCCAGCTGGTGCCAGCAGTTGTGATCCTGGCAAAGGTCCACAGACACGCACCCTCCCCGCGGCCGGCAGCGCTCGGCATCGGGTGGTGCAGGAATTGCCCTTTCTGTCACCTTTCCGAACAAAAGCACCAGAAAGGAGAAGGCACAGAAGCATAATTCTGGGCTGAGGGATGTAATTACATACTTCCACATCTTCCTTTTTTTTTTTTTTTTCAAGTCAGTAGCTTTCCAGCAAGTTTTAGCAGTGCCAGGAGTTGTGCCAAGGCGGTGGCGCGGGGCGGTGGACACCCCGAGCGCGAGGAGCCCTCCTGCCTCACCCACCCGGGGTGGCCCTGCACAAACAGGAATTGTGCAAACTCTGCTAAACCAGACTTGTTGGTATACAGAACCCTGAAATGGCCTATTACTTTTCATCACCCCAAATTATAAGGTTAAAATCACAGATTTAATAGGTTGCTTTTTCAGCAATTGGGCAAATCCTTTCTCAGGCAATCACAAAAGGTTTTGAGGAAATTATTACTGCAAATGCCGTGTGTACATTATTCTGCATTTCTAATTCAATCTCTTTCACATAAATTGACTTTTATAATTTCCTGTTTTAAAAAAGTACATCAAGAGTCTTGGATGCTCTGAAATAACATGAAACTATCTTTCATGTTTCAACTTTCATCTTTCAGCCACGCTTAAAAAGAGTTGCAAAAATCTCTTGCACAACATTTAATTAAAATGTGACGTTAATATTTAAGAACACAAACAGGAAAATACCCATATCAGATGAAAATCCTACAGGCTATTAGAACTTTCTCTGATTTAAAATAGTGTAGTATAAAATTAACTTAATGCTGCCAGATAAATCAGCGTATGTTGTACTCATGTGTTACTACATGTTCTGTTATTACAGTTGAGCAAATGTTCACTTGAAACAAAATGTCTGCTATATTATAAAAAAGAAATAAGTATGTACGTGCATTATGGTGGCATTAGTCATAGCTCTATAATTAACACTGAGAGGAATTTTGCATGAAAATCAGGAATTCACCCAACCTTTAATACTCCACAAAATTAATTTCAGGCTGCAAACAGAAGTCTCACAATCAAGAACTCGCAGGAGAACTTTGTATTGGGAGGGATTCAGTTGAGCCATCATTTACTTTCACTTCATTAGAATATTTTTCTGACTTTGCAGTAAGCATCCAAAACAGAGAGATGCATTTCCAAACAAAGAGATGAAGTGATTTTATCCATCTTTACCGGTTGTCTCCTTTTGTTACATGCATCGATAATGATGGCTTTCCACATTAAGATTGTTTTTGCTAATCATTAACAAATGTAATCCTACCTAAGATGTTATTCAATAAATATGTACTTTAGATCTAGTTTTCTAGGGAATGTTTATTGGGAAATGTATTTAAAATCATGCTTTTCAGTAACACCTATTAATCGGTACATCAATGAATTTAAGAATAACAAAGAATGTTCAGCTTAAGTTTTCGTTATCTTTTTAAAACTTTGCCTATTAGTCCTCTTTTATTCCTGAATATATTAAAGCCATTTTTTGATTCATTGTTTATATATTCCAGGAAAGCTTGTATTCTCTTATCTCTTTTTGGATAAAAGCTTGTTTTCCTTACCCTTTTTATATTCAATGGAGATTTTGTTTTTAATTTTATGTTTACTTCAGTTGTTCATTTCAAATTGTCGGATGACTTGTATTCGGTGTCACTACCCGTATTCAGTGTTCAGAGACACCTACACAACGCAGTCAAAACCCCAAATTATGGGAAGTGTATGACTGCAGTAACACTGTTGGCAGGTATTGAAGTCCTGTTTGTTATCACAATGATCGTTATTAGTTTGTACTATTCCTATAAAAATTCCTGGAACAAGCCCAGGTTCTTTTGTACCTATCCCAGAGAAAAGCGAGGGGCTTTTCTGCTGGCGATCAAGGGTAGTTTTTGAAGAGTTCACCAGTTTCAGTGTCCAGACAAGGTATTCTCCTCAATTCCCTTTCAGCCCTATTTTCTGTGGTTCTGCGAGTTGGCATCCGATTTTATGGTTTGTATATACATGTTCATAAATAATATATACAGACATTTCTTGGTATTTGATTATCACTGTTACACAAAGAAGGTCTATTATTTTACTGCAAATCCTGAATTTCTCTTGTGTCACATAACCATACACATCTCTGTTGCAACACAGCTGCATGTTGGTGGGTTTGTTCCCCTGGAAGGTAAACCGAGACAAATATTTTGTACTAATTCATCTATTTTTATACAGCAATGATGCTTTCTCTGGCAAATAATTTGCTTGTGGTAAGCGAACCGTACGGGCTGTGAACAGTCAGTTCCTAAATTCTAATTGCTAAAAAGCATTGAATTTACACGACCCCCAGGTGCCACCATGAAATCTACATGCAACAGTAGATATTTATGTTCTTTAGGAAGCACAGAGCTTCAGCTACCTATGCTCTTTGCAAATCCGTATCGCCACTGCCTTATGCACAGACACACCTAGCAGGGGGACCCGCTGGTGGCGATGAGGTGAGGCTCCTCACACTGATCCCATGGAGAGCTTGCTCCAAATTCACGTTGCCCTTACACCGGCCTTCCACTAGATGCCAATATACTATAGTAGATATTATAATGAAGGCCCGTCCCCGACCCCCGGGGGACAGGGAGGCCGCAGCGCGGGATGGTGTGCGGGTGTGAGGCACAAACAGCGCGGGATGGTGTGCGGGTGTGAGGCACAAACAGCGCGGGATGGTGTGCGGGTGTGAGGCACAAACAAACAGCGCGGGATGGTGTGCGGGTGTGAGGCACAGGGGATGCGCTGCCGGCGGCAGATCCATCGGCACCAAAACGCTTCTGACTTAATTTGCTTGCCTGGGGTTATTTTTACCTCTAGACTTGCCTTTCGCAGAGTAACACGCTCTCTGGTCAGATTCCAAAGCCAGCGTGGGAGAGCCAGGTGACCTTCCCTCCTCGTACCCTGCTCACTGTCCACCCTGCTGGGTATTTTGCCACCACAATTTCATTTTTCTATTGATTCACCTACTTTATTGGGAGTTTGTATCTTCTTACGTAGCAACGTTCTTCTTCCCCCTTCAGTTTTACATGAATTTCATCTGAATCCCTTTGAATGAGAGCACTGCATAATCCAAATGAAGCCACGCTCTCATTAATATTTTTTTAAATAACAACCTTCTGCAACCGTGGTTTTCTAACTGACTATATAAGAGAAGTCTTAATGAACAAAAGAGAAAATCTGTAATCGTGCAATCTACTGTAAGGAAAACCAAGGAAGACAGACAACCTCCTAACAGGTACCTGCTGCTCTGGAAGTCTTCCATCTCATCATATAAAGTCAGGATGCCTTTTTAAATGATATTTATTTTCTTTTTCTTTATATAAATATGTACCGTGCTTAGTTTGGGGTTCCTGAATTTCATAGGTTAATCAGCTGTCATACAGTACACTCATTTGTATCCACACAGTGAGTGGCTCTAACACTACTGCCTGTGCTGTGAGTACACCTCTATCCATCAGAGAGTCCCAATTTTCGCTCTCGGGTTTAGCAAATACTGATTATCTATAACTATTTTTTATATCCAGATACGTGCTGGGAACCAGAAAAGCTTTTTCAGTAAGCAGACAAAAAGCTTGCTTAAGATTTTTGGAACGTAATACGATGATTAACATCGAGTCTCGCAATGCAGAGCAGACACACAGATTTATGTGGGATAATAATGAGAATGTGAAATTTGGGACTATGTGCACAGTAAGAAAAATAACTATTGAAAGAAAACCAATAAATGTTTTACACTAAAAGATTACTTTGAAACACTAACAGATAGCCACCTTATTGGATTAAACTGATTGCGGTAGAGTGTTTTATAGTTTCTGCAAATGAGCTGCTGTGTCCAAGCACACCTCCAGCCTCAGAGAAACAACAGCCCCCAGGCTGCGACAACAGGTGCCTTAACCTCCTCCTTCACTACCCTTAACTGCTGAGCGGGGTACCTTCCCGTCTGGCATAAAACCCCTTCTTTCCATAAAGGTCACCACAGCCTCTGCTCTGCCTCTGTCACTTAAAACTAAAAAGAAGTCACTCAGTATACCAGTGTACTAGGAGCCCTTGAGTTCCTGGGGGTATTTTTGCCCTCCTTTTTTAAAGACATATGCTGAAAATATTGCTTTTTTATTTAAAAGAAAAAAAGTGAGAGAAAGATATTTCTCATTGAAAATGTTTACTTTATGATTTTGTAATATTTATATAAAAGTAATCTTCAAAAAAAGCCCCATATTGGTATTTGGCAAGTATTTCTTCCCTTGCCAGACAGAAAGTTATTTTTACTTAAAAATTAAGGCACTTGCTAAGATGCTTCCTCAGAGATATTTCTTCCCACGCAACTATTTTGTCGTATGACTGCTAACATCAAAAAGAGGATAATTGCACTGCACTGACTTTTCAGAGATGTTTTCAATAAAACAAGCTGGCTGGAGAAAAATCTGAGTGCAGCTTCAGCTGTTGGGCACTAGATCCTTTAAATGCACATTGGTGCCATTCAGCGTTGCAGTGATTGGCAGGAGCTGTTAATAGCAGCCTCGATTATAAGTTTTGGGCACAGGTCACTTTGTGTCTGGGCTCTCTAGTGATGATGCACTTTGTGTTTTTAAGAGTCAGCCACGATTTATACAAAGCTAACAAAGAAGTTACAGCCTCACTCAGAGCAATTTGAAGTGGCACTGAGAGCCACATGCAAATGTCAATATTATTCTCCATATGCAAATATTCCCTTTGTTTGCATCATCCTCAAGAGCCCCATGTTTCTGTGTCGGGCTGCTGCTGGCAGCGCAATGGGCACGTGGTGGGGGCACCAGCAGCAATGTGCAGCAGGAGAGCACCACCAAGAGCCAAGGGTGTTGGCCTTGGCAAAACCAAAGTTACCAAATTCAGTCTCTGGTTACGAGCGTGTCAGTTTTACGCATGGCAAGTGAATTTTTCAGCAGTCAGACCCAGGAGATATTGCCAAGAGCTTCAGCCTCCTCCCGCAGCCCCCATCGCCCTCAGCAGGAGAGAAGCCACACCAACCATTCCACCCCGTGACACAGCACGGGTTTGTACACCCACACCCCCAGATAAATAAAAACAATACTTCACAACCCAGAACATATCCCCTGCCTCTACTTAGGTCTTCTCATTTAGCCTTTGAACTGGCCCTCAGCGCCCCTCAGTGCTGGCCATGGGGGCCGTCAGACACCAGGCACGGACCAAAATCTCTCATTTTCTTTAGGTACCGACAGCTTTTCCCACTCACAGACCTCTGCCTTTGATGTCGGACACTTCTCTGACCCAGGAATCTCCCCGGAAAGGCTTCTTCACAGGCCTCCCCGGGCTCAGTCAGCTCCGTGTTCCCAGCGCAGGATTGGGCTCAAGCTCCGTGGGTTCAACCAGCAGTTCCTGCTGAGGTGCTCAGGGGACACGCAGCGCCCGGGGAGGTGTTTGTGCAGTACCCCTCCTTCAAACTCTTCCTTCAAANGGGGGGGGCTACTCGCGGTGATGATGGGGGCTATTAGCAGATGCAGTAACTACCACCTTTGCCCTGCTGCAGCAGAATGGCTTGGCTCTGCTCGTATCTCCTGGCACACGGGGCGTTTAGGGGAGCCCCCCCTTCCGAGCGGCTCCGGGCCGAACCCCCGCCGTTGGCTCCGAGCGCCGCCGGGGCTGGTGGCGGGGCCTTGGTGCCGGCGCCTTCAGGGCGGTTCTGGCGCCCTCTGGCGGGGGATGAGCCCCAGGCACCGCTCTCCTGCCGGGCGGGACGCGCTGCTCCCGCGCTGCTCCCGCGCTGCTCCCGCGCTGCTCCCGCGCTGCTCCCGCGCGTACCTGCTGCCGGCCCCAAATGCTGAGAGAAGCCGTTGTGTGAAACAGGTTACGGTGCCTCACGCCCCAGTTCCTAAAGCAGCAGCTCTTCTATCTGCACTGCCCTCCCGCTCTAAACCGCCCCGCTCCAGCGCAGCACCGGGCTCGTTCGCCAGCGCCCAGCGCAGCCCCCCCGGCCCCGTCCGGGCCATCTCCGCTCCCGCCACACCGCGCCTCCCCATGGAAGATGCTCTTCCTGCTCAGCATCGTGCCAAGTGAGGATAAACTCAACCAAACAACCTCTGTCTGAAGACAGTACCTATACTTCGCTCTCCTGTTTGTTTTCTGAGCTGTTTCAACTCGATTTTTGTTGTTTGTTTTTTTTTTACAGTATCTCTTCCATAGCTGTGACACTGCAATCTGGTAAGGGAACAGCTGATGCCACGCACAGAAGTAATACCCGTTTCCCTGTTCTTCCTTCATATTTCCATTCGGCTCTCCACGGATGCATAAAATATGAAGATGACATCATCTTCCTAAGTGTTCATGTGTATTTGACAGTCCTTCATGATCCAAAGTCCTTCCTTTCCTTCATTAAACAGAAGAAGCCAAGTGAAACAAGAACCAGGGGGGGGAAAAGCATCATCTAGACTTCAACCCTTACAAGATGCTCCCACATCGTGTCTGACTGGTGAGAAAGTGCCTCGCTGTTACATTTTTACAGGAAATCACCTTCTATGTGCTGTTTATATAAGATAATTGCATATCAAAATAAGCAGTATTTTGTTCAGGTCAGAATTCCACCCCATGTCATGTCCATCACTGCACTTCAAGTACAGACCACACGCAAGAAGGCAAGTTTCTGTATGAACCCCATTTTTGACAAGGGAAGTTGTACAGCCTTATGGATAGAAAAGGGAAAGTGACAGCAGTGGCCTGTAGCACTTACAGTGCCATCTGCTACTCCTGCTCTTCATTAAACCAAGTAATTTTTATATGATATGTTTTGTTGTTTTCTATATAGTGGTAATATATATTGCAACTGGTAAGTTAAAAAAAAGATAAAAGTCACCCATAAGACTGCCAGAAGAGAGATGGAGGATCTGACTCAGAGGCATCCCTCGGGAAAGGGGCACTTGCATTTTCCCAGCCCCCGCCGCAGCACTGAAACGCTCCAGCACAACAAAGTGCTGAAACTCACCTTTATGGCTGCAAAAAGGACAAATTCCACAGCTGCCTCCTGGGAAAGTGCAGCCCAAATGAGTAGTATGGGAGCTCCTGAAGAGAGAGGGGGCACCTCCCCCCTGGGCTCGGCAGTGCCCGTGGTCCCCATCAACCCACAGCTACTACTCGGTGATCCCGGGTTGAACGCTCCAGACAGCCTGCCCTGAGTTACTGTGTGAACACTCACAGCAGCGGTAAAGCAAGTAATACTAACTGTGCTGAGTACAATCTCCCTTGAGTGGATTTAATAATTTTGAATTCAAACTTCTGTACTAGTGAAATCGGACAGAAACAATAGCCATCGCTTGAAATTCATGCTTCTCAGAAACCGAGGATGATACAGGGGCAATGTATCTTCTCTTACATTGGTTAAGTGTCTTATTTTCACTCAAATTGTCAGAAAAACAATTACCCCTTGTAAAGAATCCAATTTGCAATAACATAATTCTGCAGAAGCACAAACTAAGCTTAGTAAAATAAGATCAACATACTTTCATTATGGTTCTTGTGGCTGGTCTTTGCAACATCTTATTTCAGTATTTTGAGGCAACTCACAATCACCAAATTCACATCCAGCAGCAATTTACCCCCCTGCTCAGATGAACTGGAAGAAATAAGCAGCAATCGCTGATTCTGCCGGTGCCGGTGGCACTCAGCCACCCAGAGCTCCCAGCAAAGAAGACTTGCACCGAATAATTTAATATTTTTTCTGGCAAAAATATTTTTTTCAAATATGGTATTACAAGATTAAAAAAAAACAAACCCAAACAACTAAACCAACCCCCAAGTGTGCGTTCTTATTCTACCCTTGAACATAAACACAAAGAACATCCTGCAAATTGTTCCACACATTAACTGAAATTTGCATGAGGCTTACGGAAATGCCAAAAATTATGTACGTGTCTTGTTAAAACCTCCAAAACTCTGATAAAACCATAACCTTTGTCTTGTTACCATCATTACAGGCCAAGGCAATATTTTGCTTGTACATAACTAATCAAATTATATCTCAATTGCTTGTCACTTGGCAACCATTGATTTCAAGACAAGTGATCAATTCTTGGGGACAAAGAATAAGCTAAATACAACCAGGAGTTACCAGTTAGCCTTTAAGTAATCACTAAAACCAAAGAATCAGTCTTTTCTCCCCCCAGAAAACTCCTCTTTTTAACTCACGGCTTCAAAGAATCAGAGAAGTTACATTTGTGCGGTTTTGAAAAACCAATCCCTGCTTTTAATTATGTACAGGATATAAAAAAGTCTGTATCAAAAAAGAAAGTGAAAGTGAGTATGAGAGACAGATTTCAGTGGCTCGGAAATCTTTTCTAAAGCTCAAGTCGGGAAGCTCCTGTTGGGTCGCTTTGCCCTGTCTCCTACAGCCTCCTGGCAGGGTATTTTCACATTCTTCCTACACTCTTTTTTTGACCTTTTTTTCTCTCTGCCACTACACGGCCTAAACACTGCTTTTCGTGGGAACTCCTCCAGAAATGTGTTTTCTCCCCTGGTTATCCGTCATCTCCCAGTGTCTGCCCCGAAGTTACTCGTAGCCTCTCTGCGTGCGTTGGTCCCGGCAGCAGCCATCCGTCCGTCCGTCCGTCCGTCCCTCTCCCTGCCCTGCCGCCCCGCGCTCCCTCCCCAGGTTTCCCTGAGTAACAGCCCCAGGGACCGGGCTGGTGCCTCAGAGCTCCGTTTGCACTCGAGGGGCTCTGCCCCTTTAATCTCAAGCCTCTGCATCAGTTCTTGTCAACTTTTATTTTTCCTGGATATGCTCCCGTTCCCCTCTTCCAGATCTGTGTTCTAATAGCCTCTTACCATTAACATTTCCTCTCTTCACTGGAAATGCCTCTCCTGATGGCCTGCCAGTTATATCTTACTAGAAGGGAGCAAGACATCTGGCATGATTAATCCTTAAAATAAGTCATAGGAGGTGGCAAGGAAACAAAACCAAATAGTCCTTCCACGGAACGCTCCAGACATCTGTACCGCTGAAGGAAAGGAGGGAAACTGAATAGAAGCCCCTGAACGTGCTAAATATTAAGTCTGATTGCCTTTGCCAATTAGCATCACTGAGAATGGATGGGGTAATTCGTGGGGGGCTGGATGCAGAGCAGAGTGAGGAGGACAGCCCGGGTGGGGGAAGAGGCATGGCAGGGGAACAGGGGGACCTGGGGAGCACCCCTTTGGCACGGGGGGAAGGTTATTTTCAATATTTAGCCTGTTTTCTCCAGTAGGCATTATACCCCTTACAGTTCCATGGCATCTGAGAACCCAACAGCAGACTCTGCATCGCCTCGGCAAAACGGGGGCTGGTGGGAAGACAAACCAGGCCCCTGCAAGAGCCCACCCAACAGGGATTTGACAGCACGCTCAGCGCCAAGCTTGTTTGAAATCCAAATTCCGTGTCTTGCAGCCAGCTAATTATACATTGCCTTGGCCATATTCCTCTGGCTTATTTACTGCATGAGCATATCATAAATAACAGTATCAAAAGCACTAGTAATGCCAAGATAGATTAAATTTACTGCTTCCTCTCTCTCCAAAAGACATTTTAACCTATCAAAGAAAGAAATAATATTGGCGCAACACAACTTATTGATTATTATTCATATCAGTTTGATCTTTCAAGTACTTACATGTATTTGGAATTTTTATTCCAGAATTTATCTGGAAGTTGGAGTTAGTTGATTGGTCTAGAACTGCCCATCCACCCCTTCCCTTCCTCCTTCCCTTCCTCCTCTTCCCGACTAAAAGTAGGTACCACATCTGTTTTCTCAGTGCTTTCCCTGTCTTCCAAGCTCGCAGTCAATGCAAGCAGATTTGATTTTCAAACAATTTGAAACCATTTTAATTTGGGGTTCCACAGAACATTGGCTGAGACAACATCCTGCCTCTTCATTGCTGCTGTGAATTCTATTACTGGAGAAGGGCAATAGCTCTTTAACAGTGTAAATTACAGACATGTCTCCCTACAAAGATTATTTCCAAATAGCTCAGACTCGGAGGCAAACAAACAAGCCCCTGTTGAAATTAAGGCTGGTTGTATAAAGTCTAGAACTTTGCGCTTCACAACAGTAAAAAAAATAACAGGAATATGCTAAAATAATCAGTAAATATTCTGTATATCTTTTATCTAAGGGTCTATCAGACATCCTAGCTTAAGAAAACTGAAAGAAAGAAGACTGGAAACAGAAAGTGGAAAAGTCTAATACATTACAATACTATGTTTACGCTCATAAAGGTCATAAAAAAGGGCATGGGTACTATATAATTTATATAAAGGTATATTTTTGTCTTCTCTCATTTCTAAAGGAAAGTTCTTGAATAGGCAGATACTTCTACTCACTACGTTCCCAAAAGTAGACCACAGCGTAGCCTGGGAAAGGAGAGCCTTGGCTGAAATCGAAGACAAGAAAGAAATCCATATCTCATAACAGATGTCTAGTCTTTGACATTTTAAATATTCTTTCTTCATGCTTGCTGATTCATTTCTTGACTCCCTCTTTCCTGGAAGCCTGAGCTGCTCAGTGTTGCACCCTTCACTCGTGTATCTTTTGAACAAGAACATAATTTCTACCCAGTGCTGACAGCTTGTCATCTTTCTCCCAAGAATTCATACTGAGAGACTCTGATTTTGCAGTATATCCAAGATGGAAAGAATCTGCTTTTGGTTTTCGCTTAATAAGCTAATATATGTAAGCAACTCTGGTACATGAGGTTGCATTGAAGTACAGAAATCCATTTTTGTTTATGCCTCTTTCTTCTCAGTGCGATTCTTTATTTTTTAATCCTTTATTTAAGGATTATTTATTATTTAATTAAGGTTCCCTACCTGGAACCCTGTTTTGCAAAGCTGGTTGAACCCACAGAACTCAAACAGGGTTACGCTGCTTCTTCTAGTCACCTCCAACAGCTGTGCTTCACCTCCTCTCAGGAGAAAGTCTCCTTGAGATATTTTGCTGTTCCTTCTTCCTCATTCTTTCCCCAGGGACAGGTTCAGAAATGAAGGGTTGATCTACAGAAACTCTGGACTTACATTGTCAGCAGTTTTCAAGCCTGAAGAGTTGTTAAAAATTCCACATTGGTCAGACATGGCCATACCTAAAGTCATGACGATAGAGGCAACGACTCAGCACCTTGGAATTTTACTCATATAAATAATCCTCACTTATTAGACTGGGGAAAGATCTATGTAAAATATGTCCCATGTATTAGACCCCCACGATGCCATGTCATACCTCTGAACAAGATGAAGTCTAAGAAAAAAAAATATATATATCTTGAGAGTACAGTGGATATGCAAAAGAGCAAATAAAATCATATAAAACTAATGGTTTGTTCAAGTTTGTTTAGTTGCTTTTCTATTAACAAGGAAGCCTCTGGTGGCTGTAATTTTATTGCACTCTATAGTATTAGAACAGAAGTTCTCAAATGCTTTTCTCACAGGGAAGTGATATACAGAGTTCACTACTTCCATTTGCAGTCACACGAGGTCCACCTCTGCCCCACAGAACCCCAGGAGATACCATCCAGTGCACACTTAGTGTCTGGAGCAGCACCTGCTCCGTGTGGTCAGCTGTCTGAAGGCCACCAACAAGTGTTCTGCAGACCAGCGATTCCGAATCCCTTCAACGAACAAATATTTAGAGCACCCATGTCTGCAAAAATGTTCTCTTACTACATGTTTCAAACCCACAGAATAGCCTTCAGAGAGACATAGAGGTGGCAAAAGGGCTCCAGAAAATGCCATTTCTACTGTACTATTCCTTTTAAGTTCTGCAAAACTCATACATGCACGCTCATACAAACTCATACATGCTCAGAAATGTCATCCATCACAATTTGTCTGGGCAACACAAACCTGGGAACAGAACTATGAGCACGCTGGAGAGTCATTCACTTTTGACCTTTCCTGTTTAGAAAAGGGCAAACAACTTCTGGTTCTGCTCCATTAGGAAAACCCATCACGAAGGCCCCCACGGCTCTGTCAGGACACCTCAGACGTGCCCCTAAGCCCTGCCTCTCCACAGAGTGATGGTGGCACAGTGCCACGCACCAAAAAAACCCACCCAGAGGTGCAGAGACCAAACCACGCGTGGGTTTCTCTAGCTTTGCCTGTCACATCTGCAAACCGCGAGGTTTCATAATCCTCTCTCCCACGTTGATCATCCCACCACCAGCAAAGTGCAAGTTTACATTAAAGCCACGCACTCCTCCAGTGGAGGTTTCGGGGCCCTCCCACCCAGCTGAGGATTTTCACAGAACTGGCAGGACCCGCGTGTCTGCGCGATGGCTGAGCTCACCTCAACCCACGGGAACAGCCTTTTGGGACAGTAAGGTACAAGCCAGTGAGCGCCGGGGCAGAAGGTGGCACCGGGCGCAGGAGAGGAGGCTGCAGTGACGGTGCAGAGGGCAGGGGAGGGCTCCTTGCAAAATGTATCTGTTCATGAGCCAAGTACTACTGGCTCTAAGTAAGCTCTTTTTAGAAAAGTACTGACAACAATTAAACATTTCCAGAATTGGTTTAATTTGATTATAGTTCTAAGAAAATCTTGGTTCTAACAAACTTATTTATCCCACTTAGCCTTTAAACTTTTTTCTCCTGACCGCAAGAACTCATATCTCATTTATTTTTGGCAGAGAAAAGGGTGGATAATGGGGGTTGTCTAATTCTTATATAATCCTCTTACTAAAAAGGAAGAGGCTTTAAGGGAAAAAGTAAATCTTGTAAATGATTTATAGTCTGAGACTACACACAAAATATTACTAGTAGTCTGGCAGTTTGGTTGCATATTGGTAATTGGTTTAAAACCAACTGTAGAATAACTTAAAAATACATTACATATATAAAATCTGTAGCAAGATTTTATCAAATAAGAAAGTTTAACCTGTGCTTTCTAGAAGGCACTGAAGGACACCTTTGTGACACTCAGATAGGAGGCACTGTTCATGGTCTAACTCTGAAAGAAGTTTACCAAGCTTATGTTCAACAACTACTGCAGGACAGCACGACCTAGTGCTACAGGGAAGTCAATTATTTAATAAAAGTTTGAAGCAGTGAAGTTCAGTGAAGCAGTGAAGATCTCGCATCCTGCAGTGTCAGCACTTCACACCCTCATGTATCAAAAAAATAAAAAAAAAAATCATTAAGGCACCACTTCTCAGAGTAGCAGCCTGAAGAGATTTGTAGACCAGAAGTTTAAGATTAACTAGGATGACAATAGGTGTTCCAGAGACCAACCCACTTCTGCGCAGGTTATTTTGTTAATTTTCCTACTTGCATTCTTTCCAAGAATGCAGAATCTAGAAGCAGGAGGAGACACCTGTAAATACACGGCACATTAGAAAAGTCTGGTGTATTTGGAAGGAGTTGGTAGAAGTTAAACTACTACGAGAAGTCATCTAATGCACGTATAAAGCACATACAATTTCAGAGAGCTGCATACAACAGGAGGTCAGTGTTATCATCTCAACTAAAGCAGCAGCTATGGGAATATTTATAAAAACTTCTAGAAGCAAACAGAAAGAACTTCTTTGCTGTGAGGGTGGTGAGAGCCTGGCCCAGGTTGCCCAGAGAAGCTGTGGCTGCCCCATCCCTGGAGGGGTTCAAGGCCAGGTTGGAGGGGGCTTGGAGCAACCTGGTGTGGTGGGAGGTGTCCCTGCCCAGGGCAGGGGGGCTGGAACTGGATGGGCTTTAAGGTCCCTTCCAACCCAAACCATTCCATGATTCTATGATCTCTGAACTTATTAAACTGACACCCATTGAGGACGTGGCCTAAGCCAGTGAGGAGCGATGGGGACAGTTTCACACCCACCGCAGCGAACACGTTCCACGTGCAAAACATCAGCCACACCAATTTCCACACTGGTGAGAGCACAGCTCCTGTTTCCAGCGCCCGGGGTTGGCCGTAACCCCCAGACAGGGTCTGTAGTAACCACAAGGTAAACACGTCTAGGCAGAGTTTGCTGTGGCTGCCCCGCTGCCAAGTCTCAGCGGCGTGCCTTGGCCAAACCCCGCTGCACTAAACAAGCATTGCCCAACGCCCAGCCTCCGGGCTGGGATCCTCTCACCCCCGGCAGGAGACAGAACCAGGGACTCAGAACCGCTGCCGGGCACCTGTGGCTTTGGAGACGAGACTGGAGATACCGTCTCCTTCTCACAAGCTGCTGAATTCAGGCGACTGTCTTTGTTAAAGAGTTCCCAGATGTGACTGCAGGTAAGATCAAAATTGCATTCGTCTCTACCGTGGAAGGGAGGTAATCAAAAGCAGAAAGCATAGTTATTGAATAAATCTTTTTTATTGTGAGCTCAAACAGTTTTTTTCTACAAAAGCATTTAAAATAACACGGCATCCTGAGATGTACCATTATTCGCTTCAATTAAAAAATACCAGGTGCTTTATGACTGTCAGTGTTACTCAATATCTACGTGGCAGAGTTCAGAAGCTTTTGGCATACTGACCTCTTTGACTTGAAGCTCCACCAGAGATAATATATGCAAAACATAAATAATTCTTCTGGTTTTTAACAGGTCTTTGTATCCCATAATTATCTTCTCCTTTGTGAAACTGTAGAGCATTACTCCTACCTAATGGGTCGTTTTCTTCAGGGCAAGAGGGAAATGACCTATTAGATATAAAATAATTGTGTCTGCATGCTTCTTTTTCCATGTCAAAGGAAGAATCAGGAGGACACTTAGTAATGGTAGCTCTGGGTGCGGCAGCCACCGCATTAATTACTGACAGCACCGATGGCAGTGGAATTAGCTGAAGCAGTAACTGGGCAATAATCCCCGCGGTGCCTGCCACTGGATTCAGATTACACTTAACCAGTTTATCACTCTACAAATCAAATAAACTATCTTTCAGCCTCGACACTTCTACCGATACTACTTTTTGTATCTGTTATTCGCAAGTATGTATCTCTGAAATCAATCTGCATTCCTGCCCCAACAAGGGCACAACATTGATTGACTCCCAGATGGCACGGAAAGGGGAAAGCAAACAAAACCTCCATTGGTTATTCAAAAGGAGGAAGGGAAATCAGATTGCTTTGTGATAAAGAACAAAACAAATAATAAATTACATGAGAAACAGCACGCAAATGTTTCCGTCATATGCAACACCCATTATTTTGGCCCTGCCTGCCTGAAGCCCCGGAGGGCTGTCCCCCCGCCCCGGCCACGTGCCTCCCACGGGCTGGGGAGGGGGTTCCCTGCGCAGGGACGGGGCGACGGGCACCCTGTGCCACCGCGGGCAGCAACCGCCCGCAGAGACCTGAGACCACCAGCACGGGCAGCGCTACAGCCCACGCATCTCACCAGCTCCTACCGGGAACCCGTGGGCAAAATCCTCCCCCGACGCGGGCAGCCAGAGAGAAGGAGTCCCACCTGCCTGATCCAGGATCTTCCTCCAGCACTTGCCCTCCTTTCCCAAGCCAACCAGCCCACTTTTACTTCACTTTTCCTCAAATAATCTATCAATAACATTGTCTGGCGGGGAGCAGACGTGCCTCTCTCCAGTTTGAAAGTAAAGGGACACAAGTGGCAGCCAAGAAGCTGCTGGACCATCAATTTTACGTATAATTAGAAGTAAGCATTACAGTCATTGTGGGGGATTTCTCCAGCTCAAAAACTCTACTCTAGCTTACTGCCCTCCCTCCAAATAGCCTTGCAAGGGAAACAAAGACCTTCAACCTTTTTTTTGGTGAAGATATATTTAGTAAAGAATGACTTGCGAGTTATCCCGACAACAGCAGAAGCTAGAGATGCCTCACCTGGCGGAGCATGCTCTGTTCACTTCTCCCACACGTGTACTGTGTACATTTGTGTAACCTCCCAGCCTTTCAGCACTTATTACAGAGAAAGTGAAAAATAAAAGCTGTATGTGAATCCCAGTCCTCGCTTCCAGGAGAACTTCCAAATTGTAAGAAATGGACAATTTGATTTTTAAAAGCATGACCACGGTGGGGAGCACCCGCAGCCGGATCTCCCCTAGTGAGCAAGGCACCGTGTAAGCAATGTCACCCTCTTGGGGCCAAAGCATCCCGCGTTCCTGGTTGCACCTCTGGCTCCTCCAGACTGCCTAGCTCATGGCCTTGAGCCAGAAATCTCCACGCGGTCCATAAAACAGTGCAGCAAAAGCAGCACCTTCTCAAGTCATACGTGCCTGCCCCTTCTTTGGGTCCATCTCACACCTGACCAAGCGTTTTGCTGCCGGCTCTGCTGGACACACAGGCAGCCTGGGGCACTCCCTTCACAGGTGGCACCCCCAGAGCCCTCTCACCCCCAGAGCAACACCCTGAGGGGTGAAAGGCTGAGGGTGATTTCCAGCCCCCCCACTTTTCTCCCTCCTCCTCCTCCTCCCATCTCTCTGGTGCCCCTGTTCAAGCAGGACCAGGCAGATGTGGTGACATAATTTAACAAGAAAAGCTGGCAGGGGAGCTGGCTGCAGTGCCAGCCACTCCTGCTCACACGTGCACGGGTTTGTCGTTTCGTCCCTAAACAACCGCCTCCCCGTTGGCTCCCGGGGCTCCGCTGGCAGTGGCTGTGGGAGGCAGGGGTGCTGGGCAGCCTCACCCCACACACACACGGACCAGGAGACGGGCAGAGCATCATCCCCGCTGCCACCCCGGGGCTCTCCGCGCAGGCAGGTCACGCATGGACCCCCACCTCTGTCCCACCCGGCCACCAGCCCACCCCCTGCCACCCCAGGCAGGCTCTCGCCCACCTCCCGGCCGCCTCTGCAGGAGCCTGTCAGCGGGCTGGGTGCCTTCTGCTGGGCTGCTTGGGGACAGCCAGGAGAGCTGGCTAGGGAAGGGAACGGGCGAGCCCTTGAGTTTATTCAGAGAGAATCTCCTGCGCTTTCACAAGTAGTGTAGGAAAAGTCCCACCTACTTCACCTTCTTGTTATTCTTTTTAAACACAATTTGTAAAAAAAAAAAAAAAAAAAAAATCAATCTGCCATATTCATGACCTTCAGTTCCCATCTGTGGTGAGGCACGTCAGCCACCAACTACCCTCACAAAGTGCTCCTGGAGCAAAAAGCAAAATGGAGTAGCCTTCTCCTGCCCCGTGCCCGTAGATGGCCCAGGCAGCCCGGGAAGGGCAGGCTCCCTGCGGGCACCGGCACCCTGGCACCGCCCGGAGCCAGCTCCTCCTGGGCACTCTCCCGCGGGCACACCCTGGGTGCAGGGCTGCAACGGGAGGGAAGGGACCTCGAAATAGTTCACAAGGCTGTTAATCACCTGCCCTGTCCTTGTCCTGCCTTCGCACAGCCCCCCGCTGCCCTCGGGCTCTCACCCAAGCAACACGCCAGGGCTCACAGCAGGGACTCCAGCCGTGACAATCCTGAGCACTTCTTACTTTCCCGGACCTGGAAGCTCTTTGAAATGCTTCTAGAAAAGGGGGAGGAATAATTTAATTGGCACCAGAAGGACCTGGGAGGCAGGCATTCCACTGAATTGGGAGAGCCAAGGGATGGAAGCAGGCATCCCCTGTCATTCTCTACAGATGTGCCTCGGGGCAAATGCCTTGATCCCTTTCCAAAGCTCATGTTGGAAACATCTCCTGGGTGACCTCCTCTTCCCCCTCCCTAACGGGCCTGCCCTGTCTTGTTCTGCTGACAGCAATTTCTTGACTGCCTGGGTAGCATCTCCGTCTTGGACTGAGGCAAGCTTGGAAGGTTGCTGTGGAATGCAGGTTTCCTTGGTGAGCTCCTAGGTAATATCTGCCTACAAAAGTTCCTGGCAGCAGAGGGCTGCTTTGCAGGACAATGGCTAAGGAGGTATCTTTTGACAGACTAAACGGGAGGCAGGTTTCCAGCAGCTTAAGCCTGATTCCAGCACCTCGTTTCAGGTTATTCCAAAATCCTTTCTCAGGTGGCTTCTAGATGAATAGAGAACACTTGCTACATGAGGAACATGGCCTTGTGCCAGGGTGGGCAGGGAGAACAGAACGGGAAGAGGCTTATAACCTTTCAATGAGCAAAAGTTAAAAAAAAAAAGCTGGTAATTGCTAGCACTTCGCACACTTCCCAGCTGTTGGTAACTCTAACACCCATACGCTGAACTGCATCTAGAACCCAGCCCAAGAAGGATCAGCCCTTGGCAGATGGAGTCCAACTGGTGGTGATGACCGTGGTGCTCATGCACCATTCTATCTTCACGTTGCCCTTTATGTAGTCCAGTTTCAAAGGAAAATATGCCTGATATTTCAGTCCAAACTCTTTATAATGTTCACTCTTCAGTTCCCCACGCGCTGCTGTATCACGTAAAATGCTGCTTGTGAGACAGACTTGGCTTTTTAACCATTTTGTAACCTGCTCAGGTAGCAGGGCTTGTTTCTGCTGTTTGGCTCAGCTCCGGTGAGGCGCAGAAGAGGCTGCTCTGGCCAGGGGACTGTGGTCACCGGCTGCTGCTGGCCAGGGGGCTGGGGTCACCGGCTGCTGCCGTGGAGCCGCAGGAGTTCTCCCTGTCACAGGGAGACGGTGAGTCCCACTTTTTATGGGTACATTCTCTGTTCACCATCTCCAGGTCCTAAGAGCCAAAGTGTCCTGGTTTATACAACAGTAAATATGTTTTTTCTTTTACCAGAATTAGAACATTTGGTATTTTCTTTGTATCTGGCCTCCTAGAGACTCACTTCCCTAGAACCCCTTTTCCTAAAAACTCAGAAACCCGTGTCTTCCGCTTGCCAAACTTGTGCCTTACGGGAGCATAACAGGGACGCCAGGAGGCTATGGCACAGGGATGCCAGGAGGCTATGGCACAGGGACGCCAGGAGGCTATGGCACAGGGACGCCAGGAGGCTATGGCACAGGGATGCCCTTCGAGGGTGCTCCTCAGAAGCCACTGAAGACGGTGTACAGGATGCCACGACGTCTGCAGGGCTCTGCCTCCATGCGAGAAGATGTGGCAGTTCCACCACCTTATAAACCCAGTCTTCATGTAGGAGACCAGGTCCATACAGCGATGGACAGCGCTGCCAAGGAGGCCCGTGTCTCCCTCCTGCCTCCCCCACCCCTCTCCCTCAGTGTCCCAGTCCCACAGCCTTATCTAGGCACATCTTCGGCTGCCCCGCTCCCAGCCGTGCCCTAATCTCCACCACACACAGAGAAAGGCACTAAATTGTATCATCTGGGTCAGGCGAGATAACGGACAAGGCTGGGTGTGACACACGAGTGCCACAGCTTCTCACCACCCCTGTGAAAACACACCAAATTAACCAGGTGGCAAAAAATGGGACTCTGCCTGTGAAACGGCCTGGGAACTACTCCCAAGGTATTATTCCTCCCCAAACTGCGTGGCCCAGAAACCAAACAAATAAGCCAGGGTTCTTTCCCTGGCTGTACAGTGTAGTTCTTCAACACCTCTAGAGAGACAGGGGCTAAAAACTGCTGACTTGAGAAACCTTTACTATCGATTTACTAACTTTCATTAGCTGTGTCTGCTGCTGCTCCCTCCAGATGAAATGCCTTTTTACAGGCATCCACCTTGAAAGGGGCTCAATGCGAAGTGGGGCATTCTAGAACTTGTTTCTGAAATCACAACAGCTTATTAAAGAGCAATTAATTTAGACAGAAGTAATTGTGGTGTGAGGGAAAGAGAGTCTGAACAACCATGTTCAGCTTTTCCCTCACCTTTGTTTTAAAAATGTGACTGTTGAGTATTTTGAGGACAATTTCTGAATATTATTTAAAACAAAAAGGCTACTATTGATCCCTCACTCATTTCTTCCTCTTAGTTTTAGAGTTTACACCATTATTTGATCCACTTTCGTAGGTTAGAACAATTTATAGCTCGTCCCACACTTTCATTTCAGGTGCCTTGAGAGACGACGCCGTTCCCTCGGCTGAAGGGGAGAACATAAATCACAGAAAAGCTGAAAAAGTCTCAGGCAGCACAGAACAAACACCCGTGTATCCATCCACTCACCGCTTCAAAGTCAGCCCTTCAAAATGCTCGTGACAAAACAAAAAGCACAGAACCTGCGCCCTGTTCTTGGGAAATAGATCGGCCAGGTCTGCGTGGAGTATCTAAGTGTACCTGCCCCGGAAAGAAAGAAGCTCAAGTCTCAGCACGCAGCGGCTCTCTGCATTGGCCAGCTGATGGTTATCAAATTAATCGCATGGGCAATCGCCACTCCATAATCTGATTGACTGCACACTGTGCTGTGACTGTACACTGTGCTGTGACTGTGACTGTACACTGCACTGTGACTGTGACTGCACCCCGTGCTGTGACTGTGACTGTACACTGTACTGTGACTGTGACTGCACCCCGTGCTGTGACTGTACACTGTACTGTGACTGCACCCCGTGCTGTGACTGTGACTGTACACCGTGCTGTGACTGTGACTGTACACCGTGCTGTGACTGTACACTGTGCTGTGACTGCACACCGTGCTGTGACTGTGACTGTACACCGTGCTGTGACTGTACACTGTACTGTGACTGCACCCCGTGCTGTGACTGTAACTGCACCCCGTGCTGTGACTGTACCTCTTCCTCCTGCCGAGCTGCCCCCCCAGCCCGACCCCGCATCCCCCCCGCGCAGCCGCGGAGGGAGAAGAGCGGGTCTGTCACCGGCATCTTCAGGAGAGAGAAGCAGTTGCAGTGGGTTCAGGGTGACTCCAGGCAGCAGCCCAGTGAACGTCGGGGAGAAGTCAGAGCCCCCAAGTGGAGATGCCCTACTCTGACTGGGCTTCCCATCTGCAAACTGGCTTTCCCCTTCCAGAGGAGCGTGTCGGGGGGCACGCCGCGCCTGCGGGGTGAGGACCACGTCGTCCACACCAACACAGTGATCTCTGCTTTAAACAACTCTGCTGTATCGATTGGGGTTTTTTTTAAATCAGTGTTAAGAACAGACTTCCTCCCCAGGAGAGTTTACTGCAATGCAATAAAAGCAGCTCCTCGGTAGTAAAGACTGCGTTTCATCGGATTTTTTTATGTGCTTGGATTTAAACATGTTGCTGGACTAAGTAAGTCAAGTAAAAGTTGTCAGGACTGGGAAGGCAGCGTTAGCACCAGAAAAAGCCCTGAAGCACACAGAAGTCACCACATTTAAATTTGTTTTCACACTTGAAGAAACCAGTCAGGTTTTTTCATGTATGAAAGACACAGAATATCCTTCCCTAAAACAATCATTTATTCAGAGAAGAGATTTTAAAAAAAAAAAAAATCTGATGGGAAAAAAAAAAAGAAGTTTTTCAATTAATTTAGTAACACACCTAAATCCTTCATCAGAATGGGTGTAATGGGACACATGCATTATTAATACACATCCAAAGCAAAGAGAAAATAACCATTAGCACCTCGCAATATATTTCCAAGATTTAAGACCTGAAGCTTATTCCTCCGGGAGACTCTGTTTCTACAAAACTGCAGATATTCTATTTACTCCCTGGCACAGTGGCTCCGTGGAAATTGCTGTCACTTTCCAGGGTGACCCTTTGCCTGCTTTAAAAAAACATGTCTCTTAAAAAAAAAATAAAATAAAATAAAAACGAAAGAGGAAAAGAAAGAACTGGAGTATTATTTTAGGGACAGTTTGCCATGGGTATTACTCACCAACCACATTTTCTCAAAATAAATAATAGGCAATGAAGGAGAGGAAAAGAGGGGAGTGGAGAAAATAAAAAAAAAAAAAGTTCAATAAATGCCTTTTTGCATATGCATATGTATGTATATGTAAAATGTACAAAAGTGCCACCACTAGAAGACACATAAGTTCACACAAATCATAAAATATACTTGATTACAATTTTGGAAAAACAATTCTAAAAGCGCAACACTACAACCAAATGAACCTCCAAGACCCTGCAAAGCAATGAAACGTTCATAATTTCCACAGGGGTGAGTGCCTGCAGAGACCTTCCCCCCGAACTGCACTTTTTAAGGTTGGAAAAGCAAGAGAAAAACGGGTGGAGAGAAACCCCCCTCCCCCAGCCCCTCCTGCCTGCTGTGGGTCACTACAGCAGAAGCGGGACTGTCACCATTTGTCCCGGCTGAATTCCTCCTTTCTCCCACCCTGGAGAGCCGTCCGAGGCACAGCCAGGGACGGAATGGGCTGGAGAAGCTCCGCCGGGTGGAGGGGACAACCCCACTCCTGCATCCCCGACTCCTGCATCCCGGCTGCTCCTAGGAAACGCTCCTTCCCGGCGGGGCTTTGTCGGAATCCCTTTATTCGGCATGTTAGTCTGATAACATCTTTATTGGCATCTTCCCGTACGGCAAGAGAGGAAAATAAAATCATTACTGCTTTCTATTGACGGAATAAGCTTTTCAACAGCTTGATTATAAAAATTTCCTGTGAGCTTCTCACACTTCCACGATTCTTAATAGTTTTCCATAAATATATATATTTTTTTTATTTCCTAACCTCTATTGGGAAAATTACCTTCAATTCTCACAAAAAAAAAAATAGAAAAAGAGACATATGCACTACATTTGAGTGACTCTAAGATGTAATTCTGCATTAAAAAACAGAGTATCAGTCAGTTCAGGTTTTTTCCAGCGCACACCCCAATGACGGGACAGATGATTTGTGCAGAAATAGCACCAACAGTAATTCAACAAATGGGTGTTCTGGTGCACTGACAAAATTAGGTCCCTTGGTCTTGCTTGAACACGACAGCAGATGAGAGCTTCCCAGAGCCGAGTACCAACAGGAGGTCTGGGCGCACGATAAACTGAACTCAGAATCTCAGTGAAGTGTTTTACTCCAAAATAAAATTAAAAATGTATAACTTTTCAGGTGATTTTATCCAATGACACAGTCACTCCCTCGTGGCAGTGTAAGTTTGCAAGCAGCCTGAAGCCAAATCCCCAGACGTGAGCACGGGACCCTCTCAAGCTGGTGAGCAGCAGCTGCAGAGGAACCTTCTCAGAAGCACTTGGGCTTTCCAGAACAGACCCTGACAAGAAATCACGTGCTTTGCAATCCTGTCGCCAGCCAGGAATGCTGTATGCCTGTGGAGGTTCATATGTAGTGCCAAAATAGCTGCTTTCCTAAGGATAAATTTGACCAGGTCAGGAGACAACTGGATCTTTAAATTTAAACTTGTTTAGAGAAACTCTCCTCAGAAAACAGGCTGAACAGAACCAGGGGGTACGTTCATCCATGAACAGCCACAGTTACCGCTGCCTTCCAGCTGTTAGCTATCAATTTCCAGCACCTTCTGTTACGTTTTTAAAAGTTATTTTTGAAAGCGGTTATTTTTGAAAGAAATAACTGCACCCACTTGCCCTAATGTCCTGCATTAGAACACATCTTTCCAGAAGTCACTTATTTGTAATTTTACTTAGTCAAATTATTTAGGCAGTACAGCTAATGTATCTCTGGGTAACACAGCCAGCCCTATGAATTGTCCAGGCACTAAGTGGGGCAGTTAGCACCCGAGGCACCCTGCAGCAGGCTCTGGGGTCTCTTCTCTCCCCACGGGTTCCCCACACCCAGCTCGAGGAGAGCTCTCTCTCCAGCCCCGCGCCGGCTGCGCTCCCCACAGCGGGCAGACTGGTACCAGCATTCACACTGGGCAAGGCTTCTCTGACAGCCCTTCAGTTCTTGATTGAAACGGGCTATGGAGATGATAGTCATAAAATCACTCCTATATTCTCTCTTTTGATACTTCAACTAGTTGGTGTCTGTTCTTTCTTTAAAAACCAGGCAACTACGTCTGCTGACCGTGCTCTTCTGAAGGCTTCCATTTGATCCTTCTGCAGGTAATCTTTTCAGAAAAAATCATTGCTAAATCACTGACAGAAATATTTTGACAACAAAGCGCACATAATGATTCGTGCTATTTTAGAAAGCACGTGGAAGCTACAGACAAGGCTTGAGTGCTTCAGCCCTCCCCACACAGGTATACACACGTAACATCTCTACGGCGAGCGCACGGCACAGCCCGGGCTCGGTCACGGAACAGGGATGGACTGGGATCTGAATACAGGACCGGGGTCAAAGTGCAGATCGCACCGGCCACTTGTCACTTCGACTAAAGTTCCAGGAACACTCGATGGACAGACTCTCCATCTTCTTAACAAGCAGCCGGCAAGAGCCTGGCGCTGCCAGGGAAGGAGCGGACCTCCCGCTGCTGCTGCCGTGCCCCCCCGGCACCCCCCGCTGGCCTCCCCTTCAGAAAACCTACCTTGAGACAACGACCAGTCTCCTGCGTGTTTCAGGATAAGCATAAGCAGCAGGTAACCAGCAGCTAAAGCAGCGTTCCTTTTTATTTTACACCCTGACAATTTACTGGCACCTGCATAAATCACCTCCTTCTGCGGGCACACATCTACTGTCATGAGAAACTGGAAGAACTACTTGCCCAAAAGAAAACTTCCATTTGTGGATAAGGTTTTGCCCGAGGGGAGGTTTATAGCTCAGCTTTTTCAGAACCTCTGGCTTTTGCAAATGCCAGTCTCTAAGTGCCGGACCCGAGAAGCAGCGGGTCGTACCCCCGCTCGCCTCACACCAGGCAAAAGGAGAGCCCCTGCCATCTCTGGGCAGCCCACCCCAGCAGATCCAGACACACACTGAGGGATGTTTCCAGACAATATTTGGCAGAAGAGAGAAAAGAAGTCAATAAATGAAAGAGTGACTGCTCAAGATGCACCCACGAAGCAGAAGGTGCTTGCCCTTTGTGTGGGGCTGTGTGGGTTCCGAGCTCTGTTCCGAGTCTCCTGCCCAAACAGCACAGGAGTGATCTCAAATCCTTACCAAAGCCAACCTGCTCCAGGCTGAAGGGGTGGGAAACACCTTCACTCCTGAATCCCATCAGAATACTTCCAAAGAAGGATTGATTACATTTTTTCCAGAGAAAAACCCGTATGAAAGGTACCCCCAGCCCAACGCAGAGCGTAGTCCAGGGACGAGAAGGCCAAGTACCTCCTCCCCTGTGAATTCCAGAGAACGGGATGAAACCATCCTGAGCACCCTGTGCCTCCCCCAGCTCCCTGGAGTCGCTCCTTGATATTCCCAGCCTGGTATTTATCCCCCCTAGACAGGTAGCCTCATCAGGGGGGACGGGGGCACAGAATCAGCTCTCTGGGCTCGGGCGGAGCACGAAAAGCCACGTAGAACTCAAAAAGTATGTTAGGGACGTGAGGGGGATGCTACGAGGGCATTTCATACCCTATTTTATTCCAAGCCTTTTCACCTGCACCAAAGCATGGATTTTCACCACCTGAGTTTACGGAGCAACAGCACCCCCGCCCCCGGGCTCCACACCCGGGCTGCTCCCGCCCTAAGGCACCCCGAACCCCCCGGAACCCCCCGGAACCC
>JAHREE010000543.1:1469653-1496409 GCA_033628505.1 Tringa tobata | reverse complement strand
CCGGCTGGGGGGGCAGCAGCGAGGGGTGGGGGGGGGGTGAGAGGCCGTGGTTCTGTCGGTGGTGCCTGGTGTGACTGTGGCTCTTGCCTCACAGAGGTTGGGGTGGCTCAGGAAAGATGATTTCCTTGCTTTCTCCTTAGTTACTCCCTGAGGCTGGGTTTTACTGGAGACGCCCCCCCATGGGTGCTGGGCTGGGTGCTCGGTGCTCCCAGCCTGGCCGGGGGGCAAGAGAGGACACGGGGGTCAGGGCATCCCTCAGCCTCTCCTGGCTGCAGCCCCACGGCCGCTCTGCGTGGGGCTGGGGCTCCTCCTGGCTCCCAGAGATGAGCAGAAACGGGTCCAGGAAGCTGCTGTGATCTTTGCTAATCCTCCAGCCTACATTTCTAGCTTTGTGGTTTTCCAAAACCTTCCATTTAAGCATCATCCCAGCCAGGCTGCCTGTGGGCCAGAGTCCAGTTAGGAGCTTCCTACTCCCGATACCGTCCTGCACCCAGTCTCCCTCGTTCCCAGCATCAGGCCAGTCACCTGCAGCCTCCCGTTAGCCTTTAGTCCCTTCAGGCTCTTTTATTTTGTCCTTGTCTCTCTGCCCACCCTCACAGAAGTCGTATTTTCCCCATGTCATGTGAAGACAAAAGGTCGGGGGTCTGAGGAAAGCAAGATGAAGGGAGAAACAAAGTAAAGGGGCAGCGAGATTTGCTCAAAAAGATTGCAAAAATCTTGCAGAAAAGGGTGTATTGCTGCCTTACCTCGTGTTACGGCCACTGGAGTGGATTTGTACATTTGCTCAGCCCAAATATTTATTTAAAGACACTGTTGATGTAAAGCAGTGTTCGTGGGGACTTGTGGAGTTTATCCTATGCCAAATTGATGGTTGGGATGGGATTCAGCTGCAGATTAAGACACTCGAATGTCAGCCTCTATCTGAGACACTTGTTTGTCTCCAGATGTGCCGGGGGCTGTGGTCGGTGCAGGGTCCAGTTATGGTCCAGTTGTGGGGGGGTTACGGTCAGTGGGACACCCCCTCGGGGCTTGCAGGGAAGCCTGGGCACCCATCCAGCCCCCGCAGACACACGCGCCCGGCCGGCTGGAGAGCCACGGCTTGAACCCCGCTGAGCGTGAGGGAGCTGGGACCCCAAACTGTCTGAACCTGCCCCCGAGCCCTCCCCTCGGGCTGCGACTCCTTTGCTTTCACCGAGCCCCCTTTTAAACCCTTTAGACGGATTAGAGGATGTGTTTGTCAGTGCAGCCTGCGCTCTGTGGCATTTAATATGTACTTAACTGCTCCCGTTGTGATCCAGCCTTTTTTAGATCTATCTTCCGGGTTCTGCCGCTGCTCCTGGTTCTGTCTCCGGTGAATTCATCTGGTTGTGCAATGGGGAACAGAACAGCTGAGATCCGTGGCAAGTACGAGAACATACTGAGCCACGACATCGATGAGCTGGTAAGGAATAGCTCTTGGGCTTTCAGAAAATGTTGGTTATTTTTAGATTATGGCAAATAATAGTAATTAAAAGCTCTAACGTTAACGTATGATAAGAAATCACAGGCTGTCCTGGAATGGGGGCTTTATTTGAGGGGGTGCAGCAATTCAGTTTTTTTGAAATCTGTGAAACCTGCGGGTGCTGCCTGTGTGCACGTACAAACACTGAGAGACAGGAGTCTGTGCCTCTGCACCACAGAGTTCCACACATCCACCCTTTGGTCCTAAATCGTAATTACACTTCAGAGCACTCTTTTCTGAAGTAATTTCATTGCTACTTCCATTTGTATCTTCTTATCGAGGGCAGGAAGCATTATACAACCTGTAATTTGTTCTGCTAATTGTAGACTTCTTGACTGAAGTTTTATGTTGTCCATTGAACACAAACGCACAGAGGCACAAAATTCATCCAAGAATAAAAGTGCCTTTGTATTTTACCTGTTAATATATCTCGTTTCGCCAACAAAGAATTAACTTTTCTAGATGGCAGCAGAGAAACACTTCACTTTCACAGTTGTAAATCTCCTCCCTTATGGCTTTATCAGCCAGATTTATTAGAGTTTGGCAAAAAAGTATCATAATAGTTGACCGATCCGTGCCCAAAACCTGCCTTCCAACGCTGCTTCATGAATTATCAACCGTTAAATTAATCTGTCAAGAACACTTTCATGGGAGAAGGCACTTTCCACAGTTGGATTAGCAGAGGCATTTCTACAAAAATGGGATTTTTCTGTCAGTTTGTCACTAAACGAGAACCCACCATTCTGTTGCAGTCTGAAATCTAGATCTGGCTGCATGAAATAGAGGTGATATACAGCGCTTTTCCAGGGGCAACACCAGGAGCCATTGTATGTCTTCACCGTTCGGATCCTTCAGAGCATTATGCCACTGGTTTCCAGCTGTTCTTGACCGAGACCCATCAGCCCTCATCCGGAAGCAAAATACCTTTAGGGTCAGGGAAAGGCCATTTGATCTTCAAAACCATCCTGGTCACGTCGTGTTTGTTGAGGCTGTGAAGGAAGGAGGGTACTTCTCCATAGATAACTGACCTTTTCCCGAGCAAGGCACCAAAGCTGGGGGAAATGCTCGTGGCCGTATTAGAGCAGATAAGTAGCCCCTTTAGTTCGTCATTGTGTTTCTGACAAAGACAAGTGTTTCCTTTCCTGATCTCTGACACCTGGGCATTGAGAGCTCTTGCACTCCATGGAAAACGTCCTTAAAGATCTGCCACCTCTGTTCTGCTCCCCCGTTCCCCAAGGGCAGTTTCCCAGGGTGTCCCATGGACTAACTCCTTGAAGAGCTGGAGGTTTGCTTTCCTAAAATTGAGGGTCCTGCCCTGACTCTTCCTCCGACCCACATCCCATGAGAACTCCACCAGCGTGTGATCACTGCAGCCCAGGCTGCCTCTGATCTGCGATGGGCTCTCTTGTGCCGGTGACCAACAGGCCCAGTATCACATCCCTCTGGTGGGGCTGTCTGTTACCTGCCTTAAGAAGTTATCCTCGGTGCACTCCAGGAACCTCCTGGATCGCCTACAGCTCACCGTGCGACCTTCCCAGCAGATGTTGGGGTGGCTGAAGTCCCCCAGCAGGACAAGGACCTGCGAGCGCGATGTGTCCTGGAGCTGGAGTGAGAGGGCTTCGTCAGCAGGCTCCCCTTGATCTGGTAGTAGACATCAGCCACAGGGCTCCCTTTGCTGCCTCCGTCTCTAATTCTTACCCAGAGGCTTTCATCAATAATTTTATCATGAGCTGCCTTTCTTAAAGCCCTTCTGGTTGTAGTAGGTTATCTGGATACAGGCCGAAGAAGAAAGCAAAGGAATTTTTTTGAGTTGGGTTCAGTTTCATCTTGACGACAAGCATGAAAGTAGAAGGAAAAAAAAACCCCAGAGAATAAACCATTGATAAAGGATTATGATCACGCAAAGGGAGGTGGTGGTGATGCTTAGAACATGCTCTGTTAGTGCATCTGCAAAGTGACTGCCAGGATCTGCTTAGGTGCCTGGGGCATGTAGTTACTGAGACAAACATTGACAAACATTGTATTTGGTGTCTCTGTAAGATTGAAATATTCCTGCATGTTTTAAAATGCCAAAGAATGAAGTAATTTGATAGAATACGAAGGTTTAAAATGAATAGATCTGTGTTCAGTTCTGGGCTCCCCCATACAAGAGAAATAGGTAACTACTGGAGAGAGTCCAGCAAAGGGCCATGAAGGTGATGAAGGGACTGGAGCATCTCTGCTGTGAGGACAGGCTGAGGGCTGGGGCTGTTCAGCCTGGAGAGGAGAAGGCTCCAGGGGATCTCATCAGTGTCTGTAAATACCTGAAGGGAGGGTGAAGAGGACAGAGCCGGGCTCTTTCCAGTGGTGCCCAGTGACAGGACAAGGGGCAATGGGCACACACTGAAACACAGAGGGTCCTCTGAACACCAGGGAACACTTGGTCACTGTGAGGGTGACCCAGCACTGGCACAGGGTGCCCAGGGACGTTGTGGAGTCTCCATCCTTGGAGATACTCAAAAGCCGCCTGGTCCTGGGCAACCAGCTGCAGGTGGCCCTGCTTCAGCAGGGGGTTGGACCGGCTCAGCTCCAGAGGTCCCGTCCCACCTCAGCCTGCTGTGATTCTGCCTTTAGAAACCGCAGCTGGATTGGGGCTTTCTTTGCCTGTTTGCCAAGGAAAAGCTCAGAATTGTACCCCGACCCTGCTACACCCGAGGAGGGGTAGTGCAGTTTAGTGCAGATGTAGTGTGCAGTTTAGTGCAGATGTAGTGTGCAGTTTAGTGCAGAGCCATTTAGTGTTGGTGTCTCCAGATGTCAGCGAGAAACCCGGCTGCGTTGATCAGAAGTGCGTCCATGTCTGACCAGGTGTGCTGTTTCACAGGTGAATATGTCTGCAGAGTATCGCGACAGGTGCTGCAAGAATAAAAGACATGAAAATAGCAAAGTGTTTTTCTGCAATGATACTCAGGTAAAATTTAACTTCTCAGATTTTACTTTAGAGAATAAAAACTCAGGTGGGTTCTTTGGACAGTCCAGTCCCTGAATAACATCCTGTTATAGAGAGTAATGCTACCTTTTAGTAGTCAAATCATGATACTCAGTGATGTTCCTTTTTAGAATTTGGAATCAAACAACTTGTCATATAAATTGATATTTTAAAAATTAAAATATTAAGCAATCCCATATACAAGAAATGCTTTTTTTTTCCTACTATAAAGATTCTTTTATATTTTTAATGCAAAAATATACAGAAAACTTACTTTGTTTTGCCAATGGAAGTAAAGATAATTTCCCAGCATCTGTTTTCATTTTTCTTCAGGAACTCAGACTCAAGTTGAGTAATAGTTTGGGCAGATCTCTAAAGACTTTCTGTCTTTTTTTTTGCACAACTGTCAGCTGTTGCTGCAAATTATATCATGGCTCGATAAAAGGACTGACTCCAAAACCCATTCACTGGTTTCCTGACTGCGTCGGCTGATGTCACTGCAGCTGTGATTTCTCCCTAACACCCTCCCCCTCCTACTGTCACTGCTACAAATCGATGTGTTAAATGCTTTGAAGAGGTGGCAGGTAGCTCAGATTACTCGTGTTGTATTGGAAAAGATTGGCACTGTGAAAGCAAAAGAAACTATCGGTAAATGATGGAGCTGGTTTGTTAAAAGACAGACTAATGTTGTAAGGGATGAAGGGTGCGCAGGCGTCTCAGGGCGTGTTTTCCTTGCTCCTTTCCAGGAGGTAGCATCACTACAGACCATGGCGTGCAACATGCTCAGATTCTTCCATAAGCAAAAGATCAGCAGGGCGCTGAGGTGGAAGGCGGCGTTGGTCTCCTGCGGGACGTTACAGGTGCTACAGTGCAGGTGTGAACGACTGAGAAAAGAAAAGGTGGGTGTTGGTGATGGGCTCCGGGTCACTGGAAGCAGGTGACTGACTCTCAGAGCTCCCAGCACAGGCTGCCACAGCCACCTCTCGGGCTTCAGCTACCGCGCACGTCTCACACACGGGATGGATTTGCTCTGTCTTGTCACGCCCAGTGCAAAGACAAAGTAGTGCCATGGTCTGGGAGTCTGTAGTGAAGACACAGATCCTCTGGGTCAGTCCTGAAATACCTGAGTTAATGCTCAACGACACAGAGACCACACTCTCACGAAGAAGGCCTTTAACTTCTCTAGTGTACGAAGTCATAGTTGTTACTTCTCATTGGAGTCCTACCCTGAGATCAATATTTATTTTGGTGTGTTTCAGCAAAACAAATAGTGGGAGCTTCTCTCCTTTCCATAATCCCTCTGATCTTTATTTTAACTGCAATATCTCAGACTTAACAATGGTTAGTTAGGAAAATATTTGGATATTTAGTTATTGGCAGAATCTACTCTTTGATGTCACTCCAGTCTAGTGCAATGATCTACAGACTACCATAGCAAAGGAAGAGCCTTCTTCTGTGTGTTCTTCTAAGTTATTTATGAGACACAAAACTATTGATCAACTCCCCGTAGGCACCAAAGGATAGAATTCTTTATGATCAGCTTAAATAATTGGATTGAAGGCTGTATTTAACTAATTCTTTTTCCCCTTGAAATGGAGAGACTTCTATAAACTAGGAGCAGATCCTCAAAGTGGTGTTGGTGTCTACGTTTTGCTTGGCCACCTGTGATGAATCCATCATTTGGCTTTCCATAAAGGTGTCCCAGTGCCGTGGTTTAACCCCACCAGCAAGGGGAACCACGCAACCGCTCCCTCACGCCCCACTCCTCTTCCCCACAAGAAGGAGAGTGGAGGGGAGAAGAGGGGGGGAAAAAAGGAGGGGAAAGGGAGGAAAAAAACCAAACCTTGTGAGTTGAGATAAAGATAGTTTAATAGAAAAAATAACAGAAAAAGAAAAATAACAGTAATAATAATAATCTCCATCTCCCCTCTGCTCTGCTGAGGCCACAACTGGAATACTGCATCCAGTTCTGGGCTCCCCAGTTCAAGAGGGACAGGGAACTACTGGAGAGAGTCCAGCGTAGGGCAACAGAGATGATGGAGGGATTGGAGCATCTCCCTGATGAGGAAAGGCTGAGAGAGCTGGGACTCTTGAGCCTGGAGAAGAGAAGGCTGAGGGGAGACCTTATCAATGCCGACAAGGATCTAAAGGGTGGGTTGAAGGAGGATGGAGCTGGACTCAGTGGTTCCCAGTGAGAGGACGAGGGGCAACGGGCACAAGCTGGAACATGGGAAGTTCCACCCGAATATGAGGAAGAACTTCTTTGGGGTGAGGGTGCCAGAGCCCTGGCAGAGGCTGCCCAGGGAGGGTGTGGAGTCCCCTTCTCTGGAGATCTTCAAGCCCCGCCTGGATGCTCCTGAGTGATGTGCTCTGGGCAACCCTGCTTTGGCAGGGGAGTTGGACTGGATGATCTCTAGAGGTCCCTTCCAACTCCAACAATTCCATGATTCCATAATAACAAGAATAATAATGCCATGGGTCACCCTCACTGTCCCGAGCAGTGATCACAGATCCCCCCCGGCCAGCCCCCGTTTCTGTAGTGAGTGGAACGTCCAGGGCGTGGGACATTTCATCGGCTCTTCGTGCTTCTGTGGGAAGCTGAAAAAAGTCCTTGAGTCATGTCAATATCACTTAGCAACAACTAAACCCAACAGGTTTTATTGGCATTCTTCTCACAGCAATCACTAGAAATAAAATTAACTCTTTCCCAGTCAAAACCAGGGCACCCAGTTAAGTCATAGAAGTCAAAAAGTGTCACCCCTGAAACTCCCACCTTGCCTCGTGGGTGCCTGGTTTTATTTACAGACCAATTAAGGTCATTTGGTAAAAATAATGAACAGTTATTGACTATGGACAAAAATCATGGTCTTCTTGTCTCTGGGTGAGATCCCAGACACGAGGCCACAGCTCCAGCCCCTGGGGACAGGTCTGTCTTGTCCCACCAGACTCAAGGTACCACGTATGATGTGGCCACGCCTTTTGGAGTTTGGCTCACAATTCAATTGGCTTTGTTTTGCCAGTCCTTCCAACAGCAGAGAATAAATTCTGAACCAGGGACACGTTCTCAGTTGCACAGGCTGGTTCCAGCTGCCCCTGCTAAAGCCACCTCCTGGCGGTGGGGCGGGCAGGGGGCAGCGGGGCTGTGCTCGGGGCGATGCAGGCCATGGGCCACCACGGCACCTTCTGTGAGCAGCCCGGCTTGCTGCCCTAAGTACCATGGAAGGTACCTCCGTTATTTACTGAGATGTAAGGGGCTCAGTTTGTTTTAAGAGATGTTCTACGTGGAAAGAACAAGCGCTTCTCAACTGACAGCACAATCTGTTCTTTTTCAGGTGTGCATGCAGGTGAACACATATACTAAAGAAGATACAGAAACAGGTGAACAGTCCAAAAAGAAATGTAACCAAGAATTTTGTGAACTGAAAGAAAATATATCTAGCCTTCGATCCTGCTGGAATAAATTTGAAAAAATAATTTCCAGGTGATTCCAGGTGCATCCTGCTCTTTGCTTTCGAAGTGGCATTACTTCATATCTTTGCATTTTATGTGCATTCTTCGAGTAACTGAGCTCGGTTGTATGAACACTTTATGCCAGAATGCTGATGGAAAGCTACGGTACCTTGTTCCCGAGATGGAATGAAGAGAAACGGCTAAACCGGGCTGCTGGAGTCCGAGAAGTGGGAGTAAAAGCCCAGCATTTGAGGCAAACAACTGCAGAAGACTCTGTCCCACCTTCACGCTCTGGAAACTACTTTGAATTCTCTGCTCTTGGGAGTAACTTTATAACACCGGCACGTGAGAGGGATCTACTCACGTCTCCTGCAATTTATAACACCGTCTTGGAAGCTGCAGGTGAAGAACACATGGAAAAGTAGCTGGTTTGTTTCTGTCTGTATAACACACATCACGGCCCCAAAGGAAGCACGTACCAGACGAGGTGTGGGTGTGGGGTCCCCTCGGGTGGTGCAGGGAGGCTGTTGGCGTGGGCATCTGACGGCTCTGCAAACTGCTCCAGGTTTGGAAAAGCAGGGAAAAGGGTAACTCTTGGAGAACCTTTGGAAGGGAACTGATTTTTGAGCGATGTAGCAGACTTCTGCTGGCTGGGGCAGGGGCAGGAGAGCCAGAGCGGTGGAAGGCACAGAAGGAGAGGCCTGAAAGGTGGGTTTGTTTGGCCTCGTGTCGTCCTCACGGGCGCTGCAGGAGGAGTTAGAATTCCTTACCTTCAGATTGTGATTTCTATATGCAGTTATTTTATATAACGTGTTAGACAAACATGACTTCAATGTGTGAATATTTTCAGAGAATAATATATTGGCATTTAACTAATAAAGTGTTCATATTTAATTTTGGATAAATAGAAGTATTTTTGTAGTTGTTTATAACTCTTTTGCAGTTTCTTACTTTGATACTATATCTTCTTTGGTAATAAAATATTTGTCTTCTATGGAATTGGGCTGTTGACTTTTTGGGTGTCGTTACTCCTTTTTTAGCGTTGTTTCCCAGCTAGTCATTGAAAGTGCAGCTGGTAACGTAACCTCCAGCTGCTTGGGACTTCCCATCACAAAATACCTATTTCTTGGTTGCTTGTGACCTGGCTGGTTTCGGTGGAGACTTCCATTGCAGGTATCCTCCTTGGAGTAAATATTTTGGGAAGTCTTTTATTGAGTCAGCCTGTCGCTCCCTGGTTCAGAGTGAAGTAACCGATACTGGTTTATCTGTGCCAAAATAAATTTTCCGTGGAAGCACTCTGAAGAAGTTCCTGGTTTTCAGAACAAAGACCTGAGAAGCCGGTGGGATAGGCTTCAGAGACCTGCAGGGATCTCCGTGGCTGTGATGGGATCTGCTGCCCTCAGCCCGGGTCGCCCAGCGAGGGGGAGGAGACCGAAGTCATCCTCACCCTGCCGGCGAGGGGGAGGGTGAGGGCCAGGCGAGCCTTCTGCTGCGCTTCCCCATCACTTGTGGGGAGGAGACTGCTTGGGGCAGGGGTGGTGTCTCTGGAACACTGCGACCGAGACTCTCACACCTTCTCTTCAGCTTCGGATGGAAGAGACTGAAACTCCCCAAGGTGGGAAAAACCCAACCAACCCGACCTGTAACTCCTATGGCACGGGAAAGGGAAACAGATTTCCTGACGTCCTCCTGCACTCGGGAGGTGGAGAATGGAACCGCTGGTGTAAGGACTTCTCTGGAAACCCCTTCTACTGAAAGAAACCCCTGGAGACTTGGGCATTACATTTTTCTCTGAAGTACAGTTGCCTTTTTTGGAAATTGAGGAACAGTTTGAATGCCAGGATTTCTTTCCTAATAACCGCTTGGGGAGGAAGAGTCAGAGGGAAGTAAAAGAAGAACACATGGAACAGAACTCGAGTTCAGTCAGCTTAAGTGACTCGAGCAGCAGCCCACAACTTCAATCCTGAGGGAAATCAAGCAGTTTTAGGCCCATCCTGGGGACAAGTCCAAGGCTAGATCTGGAGCAGAATTTTAAACAGTGATTATGAAATTGCGGGGTTTTTATGGTCACTTCTCCTGATAAATACCCTGCCTGATTCTTACTGCCAGTTTCCTGAGTCAACCCCTACCTGCAGAGACGTGGTGACTTGTGCCCCTTGATTGGCTCCTTTCATTTGAGAACCTGCTCTGGTCTCTCCTGAAATGACAAAGGTGACATTGAACTGTTGTGCAGGAAGGGGTGGAGGGATGGAACCCTTGCAGGGTGTCACGGCCATGCCCGCCCCCGGGGTGCCACCGCCACACCTGCCTCCCTGCCACTTCCACTGGGGTATCTTATTTATTTGGCTGCAGCAAAGAAGGGACAGGAGTGGCCCAAACCCACCATTTAGAAATACCTGGGATTTATGAGAAGGTGTCAAGGGAAAAGACCTTTGGCAGTGTGGCTGCAGGGGAGGAGGAGCAGGCAGAAAGGGGTGCATGACCCCGTGAGCAAGAGACCGCTGCACACCTCTAACGGCAAGAACCAGTTCCGTGCTCTGTGGCTTACCCTGAGGAGGAGGAATGTCTGTTCCCCCTTTCTGGAGGAAGCCAGCTCAAGGGAAAGAATGTGCCAATATCACTTTCCACCACCCAGGAGGAGCTGACAGCGATGGTTCTGTAGCGAAAGGCGCAGGAGTGACCCTGTCCCAGCTGGTTCTGTGTGTCCTTCCAGGTCATCTCTTCAGCTTCCTGCTGAGCAAAGAGAAGTTGACTTCGTGGTGAGTTCCGTTCCGCAGCCGCTTAGGTTTTTGTTGGGCCTTTTTTCGTTGTTGGTTTTCTTTTTCCTCTTGCTATCTGATTGGACTCGTGAACTAGAACTCCTGGGGAACTACAGCAGCGAGGGAGCCAGCAGGAGGGATGATGTGGAGACCCAGGAGACACAACAGGTTTTGCAGACTCGTGGCACAGAAATTAATTTCTTCCAGAACAAAGGAGAAACGTGTCTGCCTTCCTCTGAAGAGAGCGTGGTGAACAAAAGAACCCAGTAGGAGGAACCTTCCTCTAAAAAGAGGAAAGAGGGGTGTTGTTCTCTACTCACCCATATTTAGGAAAAAAAAAAAAAAATCAGGAACCCAAGCCCTTCTTAGGATTTTTGCTGACATAAGTGAACTTCACAGGAAAAATGTAACTTCTGCTTTTTTTCCTGGTTAATCGTTTCATCAACAAAACAGAGTTCTAACCTCAGGAAGGAAAACAAACCCAGCTCAAGCTCAGGTTATATGTTACACCTTGCGGCCTTAGTAAGAATAATTTACTCCAGGTACGACAGTGACAGGCTCTGTATAAACTAAACTCTCCGTGCAGTTGGGAAAAAGAAGAGATACAGAGTTAAATTCATACAAATAGATGACTCTGATTTACATATCTGGTACACAGTATTTTTTAAGGTGACTGAGGAATCCAAATCTCATTTCTCAAGTCAATTAAAACCCCTGTCCTTTGAGAAGCATAACTAAGCGGTTCTCTGCCAGCCCCTCAGAGCAGAGAGCGGGTGGTGCTCACCCCAGGTCTGGGGTACCAGAGACCCAAGTCAGCACAGTATTCATGAGGCTGAAATGCTCTTACCTACCCCTCTGCTATTTTATTTAAGACAATTTCACATTTGAATACAAAAACGTGTACATCACAGAAAGTTTTATTGGCGTATTCGCTTTATTATTAACAAGTGGCAAATTAGCATCAGGTGGCGATTTACATTTATTAATTAAAACATAACTGACATTTTAAAATAAACGTAATATATCAAATAAGAAGCAAACAAACCCTGAAGTCCTGCAAAAAAATACCGGATGATCAAACCCACAAATATTCAATGTACTGAGGGCAAGGCAAACATCATAAATGCAATGCTGACAAAATAATCACCTCAAACACACGAATGAACACTTCATTTGAAAACGTGGAACGTCAATAAATAAAGTTATGAAGATACAATACTAAGCATCATACGGAAGATGGACACCAAAAGTTAAAACAATAACATAAGGTAGGTGTGGTAACAGTCATAGGATAGTGATGACTTTACAGATCAGACCCAAATCCATTCCCACTTCTGCCAGAAACCCAAAGGCAAATATGGGACTACGGTAAAGCACACACTATGATTCAGAACTGAAGTTCAATATTCAGCTATATTAAACTGAATATTGGATTTGCTGACTCAACAGCTGATGTTCACATTGGAGAAATAAGATTTCCCTATTGATTATTTTTGTAAAGAAGAAACACTAATTAAAAGAAAATCAGAATAAGCTGTTTTCTGGCAACATGAAATGGAATGGGGCTAAATTGGATCCTCCAGAAACGTGTATTCTGGAATGTCGTAACAAAAAAAGAAAACCCAAACCACCAAAATAGTATGCAAGAGTAATCTCTTGTGTGAATATTGTGAATATTGGAAAGAAAATACATACCAAGTAACTGCTGACTATAGCTAGAGAATCTTTTACCTAACATTTCTTCCAACCAATCAGGGAACTCAAACCTTACTCAGCGAATTAAAAAAAAAACCAACCCAGCAACAAAACCATCACAAGTTGGCGTGAGCTGTACGTGAAAGGCAACAAAACTACTTTCACCAGAGTCACCAAAACAAATTTCACCAAGGATGATTCTACCCCATCATACAACCCACGAGTTATTCATAGCTTAGTCAAACCAAAAAGAATTAAAGTTATAAAAAGTGCTCTTACGAAACATCGTTTTGTCAGCCAAGGTTAAAAAAACCACCAAACAGGTTTGCTCGTTGTGTATACACAAAGTGTACGTGATGGCAAGTAGCGCCGCTTGAGCGCTCCGCAACACGCAGAGGGTCCCATGGCTGCGGGGGCTCACAGCCGCCTCAGGGCTGCTGCCGGCTGCCTCCCGAGCGACCCAGCTCCCGCGCAACTCCCGCCCCGGCGCTGTGGCCGCGGGCACCCCCTCTCCTTGCAGGGCAGCACCAGCGCCCGGCTGCGGGGTGGCGGGACCCCCCCAGGCGGGGAGAGGGGCCGGGCGGGAGGCTCCGTCCCCAGCACCACGGAGAGCTCCCGGGGGGGGTGTGTGCGGGGCCGGACCCTCCCGGGGCTGCGGGACACTCCGCCCGCACCTCCCGCCCGCCGGGCAGGCAGGGCTGTCAGCGCCGGGCACCGGGACCCCGCAACCCCCCCGCGCCAAGAGGGGCGGTGTAAGAGCCGTCCCGTGAACACCGCCCCTTACGCTGCTGCCGAAACCCGCACGTCCCATACCGGCCCCGCACCTCTAGCGGCACGGCTCCGCGGCCCCGCACTGCTGCCCGGCAGGGAGAGGGCCCTGGCACGGCAGATGCGCACGAACATAACGGGAATGCAGCACACCCCCAGCCTCCGCCTCCTTTCTTTAGAGGGAATTTTACCTTTGACTTCTTTATTTTTTTGAATTGAATGGCAGAACCTTAGTAAGCCCCCTGGGGAGAGGCAGTGGCACAGGGTAAAACAGTCTGTCCCGTGTCACACACTGGCACAGAAACCCTTACCCCAGTCCCATCACCTAACGCCCCTTTAGCTGGGCAGTAAGAACACAGCCCCCCCCTGCTCCCTCTCACCTGCTTCAGCCAAACCACTCACATCCTGTAACTGAGGAGTTGTCACAAAACACAGGAGTGTGCTCACACGCACCCCCTACCTATACACACACACACACACACACACACACACAACTGGGAAGACAGATGGGAAGTAGCGTAATCACACCTCCTGTAATTTTACACATGAACTGTAAGGAATTTAGGCTTTTAAGTTAAACACCCGTCAGGATGGCACCCAGAGGATGACACGCTCAGCTCAGACTCAGCAGGGAAGTGTCATCTAGGGGGTTTACCTTCACAGACACCAATGTCTTGATTCTTGAGCATTTTCAGAACACTCCCCTTTCAGGATATATATATATCTCCATGTTTTTCCCTCCCACAAAATCCAAGGCATAAAGGCGAGGGGGAGGGCTAGGGCAAGATGGTTTGGACCTAGGTCTTCAATAAATTAAAACTGGGTGTAATATACCTAAAGATTAAAAAAAAAATAAACCGCCTTCCTTGCCAGTTTATTTTTAATTTAAACGTAACGGACGTGTCTCCCCCATTCAGTTCTGCAGGGGCTCTGTGAAAACAAGTCTATTTCCAGGGAGGTGTGATCCATGGCAGGGGGCAGTGTCACACAGCCTGTGCCCCGCAGCGGCAGGAGCCGAGGGACCTCTGCCCTTCACTGCCCAAACCAGCCAGTCCCTCTGCACAGCACCCAACTGCACAGCCTGCTGTGGCCTCACTGTCTGCTTGTACTTACTGCAGGTTCAATCACACCTCTGCATTACTATCAACAGCCATTTGTGTTTCAACAGACCTTCTTGTAAGGCCAAATAAAAAGTTCAGAAAATCTTTTAAAAATTCTTCTTTGGGCTCAGGTTACTGTCCTGTCCAGTCCTCGTACAGATCACAGACGTGTAAAGAAGGGGTTTACACGTTAATTGTAAACAATTAACTAAATGCTGCATTGGAAGCAGAGAGCTCACAAACAGCTCAAAAAGCAGGTATTATGGTAACTGTATGGGGGGTGACTGGAAACCAGGGAACCTGCCACCTACAATTCAAAGGAGAAACGGCCAATATGTGCTTCCTCCCGTTACAGCAATCCCGGACTGGATATATTTCCCTACTAAACTTTCCCCTTGTAAAAAGCGGTTTCAATAAATGGTAAAATGCATTTTCCCAGCAGAAACAAGAACTGGCAATTCATGAGTCAGACAAAGGAACTGAGGACTCCGCAGACCAGGAACTGCTCAGAGCCACTCTGGGCTCGGATCTTTGCTGAGGGGCACTCTGCTTCCCATAACCCCCCTGCAGGGCACATTGCCTAAACCGGGCTTCTCTCTGCAAGGGATGTGGGATTCTCAGTTTTCAGGTACTGATACGAATGTGCCAAAATATGGATCCTAGAACCTAAAGCACCTAGCACATGATTTGGCTAAGATTGGTCAGCTCTAACTATCATTACCAGTCATCCATCCCACCAAGCTCAGTAGCCAGCTCAAGCAAATTATAGTAAGACAAGACTACGCTGAATGAAGGATAATTTCTAAAAACAATTGTGAATAAAAAGTGTAAGACAATTGCACACCGATGAACTAATTCCAAACCATCACTAATTTGTGGCCTGCAACATGACTACATCAAGCCTCTTCAATCTCTTACCCCCCAGGACTGGTGCCTGCTCTGGAGACGCTTTTCTTCAATCGCGCTTTCCTCAGAACGGGCCCCGTCGACAGGGATCCCCAGTGCTGGGAATGTAACCAGTGACCACAGCCCCGCCGCGCAGCACTGCGGCGTGGGTGGCATAAGCTACAGAGATTGACACCAATGGTGTTTGTGAGCTGAAAGTAACCATTCCTGACAAAAAGAGTCTGCTTATTGTGGGAAAGGCACAATTCAGTTCTTTCTGATTGTTCTGTCACACATAACTACGACGGTGCCAGCACTTCAAAGCCAAACTTCACCAAACACATCACTACATTCACCTACAAGCTAAGTGATTTGGCCTGTGAATAGCTTTAATATACTGCATAATTTATGTAAAAACCACCAACACCTTCCAGGGCCTGACCCTTCTTCACACCTCGTGAATGTGAAGTCTGTTACTAACTCCCAAAGGCTGCTGTTCAGAGCCCAAGATGCCAAAAGGCTGCAAACCCCACACAGGGTAACAACCTACAAAGCTGTGGAGCAGTCACTCCATGCACTCATCTGTAACTCTGATATTTGCACAGCAACCAGAATAAAATCCAGTCACTACTTACAACAAGTTCTACTGCTCTAACAACATATATTTTTATGGATTTTTTTTTTTTTTGTATTGGATACATCAAGAAGGCTGTTTTCAAAATAAGAGCTCAACGTTTCAGTAGGACAAGCGTAGACTTTGGCTCTCCTTCAGGAAAGGAGGGAATAGAAAAAAGGAGCGGGACCTTTGGAAACCTTTAAAGACATAAAGCACAACACTTTTAGATCCGTGGAGCAGAGGAGGAAGACGATAAGTACTTCTGAACAAAGGGAACTTAATAAAATAGGATAGCATGTTTTTCCTTATAAATACATAAAAGATTAACATGTTCTTATTGGAAAACAGAACATGGAAAGCCACAAAAAAAAAAATCTTGCTTTTCTTCTTACATGTGAACAGAATTCTCATGTAGTTCTTCAAACTGATTCTTTAAAAAACCCTAGGACGTAACTGGTAAGTCCAGTTTAGATATTACTGATGGAGAGTTTAAGAGATTCAGACTTTTTGCACTTTTAACTAGGAATTTATAAGCTACTCATGCTGTTTCCCCTTAGAACACAGTATCCGAGTTACTGTCACATATGAAGGAAATGCCTCCACAGAGAAACTTTTGAAGGCCAAGTTCTTCATGGCTATTTCCCTGTGGGTAAATATTATCCTGCTAAGTGATTTAAATAATCATTTATCTAGTAGGATTTGCAAGAAAAATAACATTGAACCACTTCTGCTACCAAAGTTACTTAACACATTTTTACCTTAACTTCAAATATTTCCATCAGAGATTAAAGAGTATTTCATTGAATGGCACAGTTTTAGGTACCTGCTATTTTTATATACAGTATATATATTTGTTTATAAATAACCGTGTAACCAGAAGATTGCACTCAGAAGATGCCAATATGATGTTTCGATAGGTTTGCAGCATGAGGTGTAACTGAAGAAGTGCTCTAGCTTTCCATGCAGCAGTACAGAGCAGATGCTTCTCATTGCGCATTTTCTTTCTGCTTTTAAGAGCGTGTTCACACAACCATCCTTCTAATCCCACACTCGCAGCAGAACTTGGCCCATTCCACGGGATACCTGGTTCCACACTCGTGGCAGAACTTTGATAACTGGATAGGAGAATTTCCCTCGCTGCCTTTGGCATTGCCTCCATTGACCGAGGACGGGTGGTCATACCCAATTTTACCGTCAGATCTGAAAAGCCCCAGATAAAGAACATTCTCTGTAACTCAGTTCAGCATAACTTGATGCAAAATATTATAATCCTTGCAGCAAATTACTGCTATTGCTACTGTCATTTTCATGCTTACACTTCCTGTTTATTTAGTGTTATACTTTATAACTCTACCTAGGCTCTCCTACCCATCTCCAGACACCCACCTTCCCCTCCCTGCAAGAAAACAATAAAACCCCAAATTTTAGGAGTAGGATCAAATATTTGATTCACTACTTTGATTAACTAGTGTTCAAAAACTTAAAACTTAGCTTGTCGAAACAAGAAAGGCTAAAACAGCGATATATTTTTTCTCCATTTCTTTGTGTGCTCAGCGTGCACATGTCATTCAACTGAACCCCTCACTTCCCATTTGTCAGATCAGCCACTTTTTTCCCCAACAGCTTCTAGGAGGTTTTTGACACTTCTAACACTCTTCTGTGCACATCTGAAACAGCTGATGACCGGTGTTTGGTTAGGTGATAAATATGCAAAATACATTCAGTATCTCAAACATGCCAAATAACGTTGACCATGAGTTATCCACTAACCGCAGAGGACCGCATTTTCCCCTACTTCTTTTGCAGTGAGTACTCCCCTTTACCGAAGGCTCTATTGCTGAAAAAATCCACTAGGTTAGAGCTACCTTGAGTAACTGTCTGAGTTGCTGGTTTTCCTTTTGTTTATTAGAGCACCTGTGCTCATGGTCCTCGACACACTGGGAGGGGTTGACGTCCGTGTTTTTGTCGCACCTCTAGAACAGAATAAACATTTGAAGAATTACAGACAAGACTAGGTATTTACAAATGATATGCATAAAATGAGTTCATCAATCAACACATCAATTTATGAGAAGTATAACTTATTTTCTACCAAGAGCAGGCAGAAGAGCTTTGCCTGCTTTGGACTGGATACAACTTGAATCTTAGAGCGACAAGTGAAACAGACCAGCAGGTCCCTTCCTGTCCATAAGCTTCACCTGCTCTCACACCAAACCACAGGCAGATCCTGCACCACTGGTGTTTAGTATGTTCTAATGTCTACCTGGACAGCCTACACGTCACCTTTTAGGACTGGTAGGGATTTCAGAGAAACAGATAGCACTGGCTGCAGGTCTTCAGGTTTAAAACCATGTAGAAAGGATAACATATTCTCAATACTTTATAGCCAATATGAAGTGAGCCACAAGACTTTTTTCCCCATAGCCACGGACTTCATTTAGGATGCATACTTCTAAGATAATGCTATAGAGCCTCTTTCTTCAAAGCATAAATATTTTATTTATAAGTATAAATAAAAGGAGGAGAGTAAAGAAAGTCTACCCAGCTGGGCGTGAAAGCCTAATTTTGTTTCTAGCCTGTCACAGCATTCTGAGTAGCACTAAGAAAGAGTTAGAAAGGGGCATCCTTTTATCATCAGTCACCATGGATAGAGTTTTTCATCATTGCTCAAAAGAATTACCATTCACTGGGATTTCTTCTTCTTTGGCAATACTTCAGTGACTATTACTTCTTGTATATAATCCACCAAGTTTTTCTATTCTCATTCTTGAACACCAACGCATAAATGGAAATTAAGTTGGGAGTGGCTCATGAGCAGTAAAAAAACATTAGAGCAAGACTTCATTAAAACAATTAGTCACCAAGAGCCTAATCAGCAACAAAAACCCAAGAGTGATTTTATTTTTTTTCTTCCCTTCAGGTGAACTTAAGAGCTCCTTTCAGAATTATAAACAACTTAGTCTTGATTTGGTTTTCAGAGTATATATAAGGAAATACATTCAGCTTCATTGGCTTCAACTGCAACACTGACAACTGAGGAACAATGCAGTAACTCCTGAATTTTAGACTTGTTGCATAAAGCCCTTCTTCCTTCATGTTCTGAGCGTAGGCTAAAGACGGCATTTCAGCTGTCCCCATCACCTAAAACACATCAGTGGAAAAGTGATCAAATGAGCACAAAAGTGGAAGACAGGACCTAAATTTGAGATTCAAATTAAGTGAAATTATATCTAACTAAAGTATTCAAGTTTAACAAGAATGGCTTCTACATGTAACAGGTAGAGAGGAAACAACCGAAGATTCTGGCTCACCGGGCAGGACACCAGCCTTCTATGTTAGTTTTCCTGCCTGCCCTCTTTTTTAGCAAGGAGATTCTAAAGATGGTTTCATTTAAAAAAAAAAAAATAGCCCGCAGACTGAGAAGCACTACATAAGTTACAACAAAATTAAAACTATTAAATGTTATGTCAGTCTTTCAAAAGTTACAGAATACTTGAATAAAAGTTCTAAGCGTAATCTCGATGACACTGTTCCAAGTACGCACACCAGCACAGAGGCCAAACACTCCTCTTGTGTTGTCTCCTCCAGCTCCATCTACACTGAAGAGAGACCTCTCCTAACAATTGAGTAAAATTCACCAGAGCTCAAGAATGGAAAAAACATACTGGACTGTTCCTTTACTTGGTATTGAGGCTAGAAAAGCACAGAGAGACAAACGCATCTGTAGCCCCAGAAATGGTGTGGATCATCCTGGAGCAGGGGGGATCAGACAGCGATGCAAAGAACAGAATTATGTCTCAATTCCTGATTAGACAACTCCAAGTAATTTAAAACAAATTTTTCAAAAGCATTACTGATTTAGTTTTCTCTGGATTTTCAATTTGGGACCAACATATTACTTTTTCAAAACTAACAGCATTAATTTCTAAAACTAAAGTCTCTTCGGGGTGTAGTTTGAATCAATCATTTTTGAACACAATGCTAGGAGTCGCAGATATTTAGAAGCAATTAACACAAAAAGTTGTCCACTATTTTTTCCTGTATTTCAACTGTTCAGGTCTCTAAAATATGTGTAATATATCCTCATCCCACTAGGTACTTTGAAAATTTACCAGATGCTTTAATACAAGGTGTATACTGGAGAAATTTTCCAGAAATCAGTGTCTTAAGCCCATGATTGGTATGGTGTCTGGTACAGCATCCAGGCCACCAACTGAACCAGGGAAAAAATAGATCAAACCACTGAAAAGCCCCACTGAAAGTGCACTGTCTGCCCTGTGGTTTGAGGGAGGCAGATTCCCATGAACAGATAAAACGTAATTCATTAAAGGTTTAACAGGACATCTTAATTCTGAAGAGTTTAAACATAGCTTTCTGCATAATTTCTATAGATTCCCCCTCCCAAATTAATTTTCTAAAAATACAGAAAAAAAATTATATATTTCCAGACTAGAAACTTTAATATGAGTCTTATAATTAAGTGCATTGATTTCTGCCATTTGGATGAGTCAATCAACAGGAGTAGCAGGCGCCCACTCTCTATACCTTCATCCATCCCACATCTGGACACATAATTAGCATCAGGTTTCATGTGCATTTGATGACAAATTTTGAAATCGCATCCTTACGCTGCAGTCTGATCTCTGGAGACAGGTTCCAATAAAGTCAGGCCTTCTTCATTATCTCCACTTTTGTCACCACATCTTGGTCTCTTCTGCTCTGTCCAACCTCTGCCATTCCTACCTACTTGTCCACTTCTGTTGGTTTTCCTCCCATTTGGTTGAATTTTTTTGTTTGTTTTATTCTTGCAAAGGCACATAGATCCTGTTCTAAGTTGTATTGTGCACCAATACCCCCTTGAACTCTTAAAATCCGGACATACCTTTAAAGACATTTATTACCTACTCTCAGTTTCACACAAAATAAGATTGAAGGGGACTTCCCCTCCTAAAGCAGCTCATGTTGTACATCTAGTTGAATTACCACTACTTGCAAAATGAAAAACTGAAAGAAATTTGTAAAAGCAGCTTGCCTTTTTCTATATACGTATTCACAACGTGGTTGGATGTGGCTATACAATACTGAAATATCAAACTTGCTTCCTAGACAGGGCGTTTTCAGACATTCTTGACAACTAACACTCTCACCCACAGCAGCTCATAGTCCTGTGCCAAATCATAAATAAGTTCCCTATGACTAATGGCAGGCATGCCAAAGTCCAGACACCTCTGCCATAAACTGTGCCCATCCACGCTGCCGTGCTGCACTGAACCATGGCTAGGAGCTGTTTGCGTTTGGCCAGTGCTGCTGGCACCTAACACAGCGGATAACCTCCCACAGGGAGGGCAGAGTTAATCCATGAATTATCAAGAGCAGAGCACTCACCCTCCTAAAGGAGCTCTGGAGAAGAAAGATCAAATCCCTGCTCTATGGAGAGAGGCTATTGTAAGCACGTCTAGTAACTCACTATGCCAAATTCTCAACATTTTAGTAATGTATTATAAAATGAAAAGCTGACCTAATTGTGATGGTTTCCAGGATTTATAGCTCTAACTGAACATGCAGAGGAATAACAACAAAAAATGGTCTAAAAAGAGTTCCCCCTCTTCTGCTTCTTCAAACAGAGACCCAAGTTCAAATATTCTGGCCCTGTCTCAAAGATACTTCAGCTCCGGTTACACCACTAAAGTAGCAGTAAGAGATTTAGACACATTTCTACTATTTAAAGCCTTACGTTCCATGTACGTGCCATATCATTCATTACTATTTTCTCTTTTGCAATATGCTTTAAGGTATTGTTTATGAAGAACCAGGCCATTTGAATTTGGCATCTTCCAAACGACATCAAAGTGTTAAATACAATATAGGATCTGTTTCATTTCTAAGAGATTGGAATACCCTTTCTTCCAAACTTAGAGCTTAAACTTGCTGAATATTCACAAGTCTTTATATCAGGTAAGTTGGACTTATAGACTTCACCTCTCTTTACCAAGCCTGCTTTGGTTACATTCCTGGACCACCGTAGCTACCTTCCAGAAGCAGGAGATAGATAGATATTTGACTTTAAGAGAATAAAATTACTTTGTCGTAGAACATTTGCCTGTAAGGCAGATATTTGCACAGTATCAGGCTTAAATGCTCACTTCAGCTTTATATAATGCAAATTCAGATTTATCTCAGTTTTACAAAGATAAAAGTTCAATTACTCTTACTCCACAATCAGTCACTGACAGAATAAATCAAATCTGCGAAAAGTCTTCACCTTTCCTGTCCTACCATGCAGCTGGTTATCTGTTTCATGCCAGGTACTTATACTAATTATATTAAACACTCTTCTCCCACAGCATTTATACTGAAGAAATACTGGGCAGCAGGTGTCTGTCAAGGTCACACTTCTACCATCCCAATGCTTTGAAGGAACATTTCTGCAAGAGAGATAAACCACGCTGGTTTGTAATACTTACTTCTTTATAGGCAACAACTCATTTGGTCTTTTGACGGTACTGTCTGTTTGTGTATCAGTGTCATAAAACTTTTGCACATCTCTTCCAGTTCGCAGTGGTGGGCCTAACTTGTCCATCTTACTACTAAAATATACAAAGGGGTACTCATAAGGAGATTGCTAGACTGCTATTTAAGCTATTGAAAAAAAATAATTAACGTACAAATAATGAAATACTTATATTCCCAAATAATTCCCACTGACTTAAAAAAATGTACAAATAATAATTATCCAGCAAACAAAAGGGTTCTTCTTACTTTAAGAGGAAAGGACTCCATGGTCTTATATTTGGATTAGGTTTCCAACGCATTCTGTTTTATTCTTTTTTTAGACAAAACAAGAAATCCCTTAATGCCAGTTATCCTCACCAGCTGCACAATGTAAGGCATTTGGCCTTTTTCCTTTTAAGAACAGCTTTCACAATGTCAAACTCATCACATCTAGAAAAGGGGGCTCATAATTACAAGTCACAGTAACTTCATCAAGATGTTAAAAATAACGGAGATGTAAGTACAAGCCTCCTTATTTGCAAGAAGGAAAAAAGTTTTCCTCTTTCACTTTTTTTTTTTGGTATATCCTGAGCATTGTGCGCAGAGAGAATAACATGCCTTCTGTTCTCTTTTCTTTTGTGGAGAAAAGAACAGAGGAAAGCCTGAAAGAAAAACAATTTTGTTATAATATCAACCCCCCCCTCAGCTCCCATATAGACAATACTATACACACAGGCAATACTTTAATACTTTTTTACTATTATGGATAACATTTCCAAACCAAAAAGAATAAACCCAAAATCAAATTCTAAAAATATTAATTAAATGAAACCTTTACAAAATAAAACACACCACCATCCCTCCCTCAAATCATCATAAGGAGAATTGTAGCTTTTGAGAAATCACAACTTGTATTAGGAAAATTAGGTCTTCAAGTAAAGCTCCACATTTTTGTCACCCTAATCTATAGAGTAAAACCTGCAAAAAGCCCATTATATCCCCACCTCAATTATGTAATGCAAGCTTCTTCTTATTCTCAAGAAAAGCCTAGTAACTTAAGCCTTCATTGGAAAATTATGACACTTGGAGTATTTATATTGATCTTTCTGAAACTCCAAAACTCTAAAGAAACAAACCAAGCCAGACTGATGGAAATGGGTGCGTAGCTGAATCTTAGCTCTCTGTTTCCCACCCCTAAAGGGAAGTCATGAGGAAAAACCAACCAAGCAAGCCTAACAAAACACAGCCTCAGACTGAGAGAAATTATTTCTTAAAACTATTGTGCAGTTTTCTGATTCTTGAAATACAACCTTAATAAACCACAGTGCCTGGAAAATCACTACACAGCTAATTGCTGTCAAGGAAGCATAGTATTTTCAATACAGCTTTTAAAATACACATAGATCTATATATATATAAAAGGCTCTGGTGTACCTCCAACACACATATCATACTACTTTACCTACTCCTTTTAAAAGAACATATTAAAAGGTGCAGAACCTATAAAGTTTGCAACATAACTTGATTTTGGGGGAGTTTCTGCTGTAAAGCTCAAAATCCACATTACATCTGTAAAGCATCAGATGAAACCTCCCTATAAGAAACAGACATTCAGCAATGCTAAGTGATAGTCACTCATCATGAAGTCAGCAGGAACTCTAGGATTGCAGTCTTGACAATTCAGCCCCAGACAACGCAGGCTGTGAGATGAGTTCCCCTTGAGTTCCTCTTCCCACTCCTCCTCCCAAACAGATGTTCTAGTTCAAACTAATTAACTCGGGAAATGCTTAATCAACTCCTGTTTGACCACATACATATTCTTTCTGTCTTTCCCAAGGACCGAGAAGTGAGACTGAGGTCTGTGACACCACGAGACACATACTCCAGCCTATCATGATTTTCTCAGCTCTCTGCTGACTGAACCTTTAACAATTTATCAACATAATCTGTGAACTTCAGACCTTTGTAGAAAACAGAAGACAGTAACCTAGAAGCAGTCACGACACTGCCCATATAAAGAACTACAGGGTTCTTCCACACTTCACAAAACTAAAAAACCCAAAGCCGAGAGCCTTTTCATATACTAATGAAAAAAAAAAAGCACAATTCTAAGAATTTTCTAAGAAATGCAAAGACCACCAAGACCTTGATTTCATTGCACAAAGCTGTGTAATTTATAGTCTTAGTGAAAGGAACAAGCTATTTTAAAAATATAACATTTTTAAAGGCTCCACATGCTGTATGGCAAATACATAAGTGGAATTTAAGGTTTACTGATACTGGTTAGGTGCACCATTCGTATTGCATTTTGGCTGTAAGACAGTACTGGATGTGACACTAACAGACATGGGTCCCAGGAGCCATAACTTTGATCAGCCTAACATTAAATAGGATGTTTTAACCCCAAAATAAAATGGAAACGACAAAGTAATCTTTAAGGGTTCATTTGCCATACTGAAAAACATCACATAATTTTCCAAGTCTCAGTGAAAAAAAAATAAGTAACTCCTGTTCAGGCATGGAACAGGCATAGGTGGTCGGTCTGTAGGGGCAGGAGCTCTGGCTGGGCACAGGCAGCGGTGCCGGGTAAAGCAGTTGGCCTGCTGGGGTGGAGTTACCCCTTTGCTTGGCCAGAGGGCAGGAAGAACAACCACCTACCCAAACTGTCTCCTCAAGAGCTGGTTACTGCTGAACTTACCAGAACTGCCCTGCCCCTCCAGAAATGTCAGACAGTGCTAAACTCTGTACTCTTACCGAGTATGTATCACACTTAGGATCTTAATGTGATTCACTATCAAAATCTAAGCCCAACTACAATTTCTGTGGAATTAATTTTCCTTTTCCCAGTTCTTCAAAATCAAAAAGATGAAATCCTATTTTCAGGCAAGCGAGGGAAGGTTTTCCTACCGACCAGGATGCAGCGTCCCGTGCTGGTCCTGCAGGGCTCAGAGGGTACCCGCAGTGCTTACGGCTGCTCCTCTGTCCCCGCAGGGACATCCCTCACCGCACAGCTCCACCGACACAGCCCCCCCTGCGGCTGCAGCGTGAGCCCCCCCACGCTAACCCCGCTCCTGCTGGTGCTGTGAGCGCTCCCTCAGCAGTCCTTTGCTTGGGGAGCAGAGTTAAGATTAAAAAAAAGGAAACAGCATAGCAAAAGTGACTTCAAATAAGGGAGTCCATAACATTTGGTTGCATTTCTTCTTATACACAATAAAAATGTAAAGTGCAATATTGAACTCGATATGGAACGAAGCTCAAGAACCTTTCCTTTCGAGAGCCGGCTGTCTCAGCCCCCGCCTCCAGCACGGCGGAGCAGCGCCAGGGGCTCCCCCAGTGCCGGCCCAAGGGTGCCCCCTAACGAGCACGGGGGACACTGCACCCCCCGCGCGGGGACCACAACCCCGCCACTCACTGCTGGCCCCATCCCACAGTCACCCCAGAGAACGGGCACCACCGCTCCACAGGGGGAACCGCTGTCCCCCCCAGTATCCATGGAACTCATCCTTGACGTTCCATAACTTAACTGCAATTCCACCGTTAAGCCTCACTACCTCTGCCAAATCTCAAATTGCAACAACCCAGGCAAAAACAGGTTTCACTTTAATATATAACCCCCCCCCCCCAAAACTACAGTTTGCCTTACGGCAAACAACGGGAGCTTCTTACAGCAAAACCTGGAATTTAACCTGGTTGAAAGAAGTGTGTAGGCTCTTAAATGTTTGACAAGGAGAAAAAATAAATATATCATGTGATCTCTTAACACTGCATTTGAAAGAGTGCCCTTAACACAAGCCCTGTGCCACGCTGTGCTCAGTAAATCATGCACCAATCACTCAGAAAGAGGAGGTGACACCTGACAGCCTGAGCTCTGCCTGACTCGGGTACAACAGAACCCTACATCTCATGCTACGCCTCGGCATTTGGCCAAAATCCTAAACGGAGCAAAAGAAATACATCTCGTTTCATCCTAATGAAGGTTATTCTTATAAAACTTTAAAAGCCCTTTTATTTTATAAGATAATTCTAGCTGCAATTAGCTACAGCCTAAATTATAAGAAGTTTTCACATTTAAAATCTTTGTCACTACAGTATTAACTATTTCCACTCTCTGATTTCAGATGTCAGCTGTTAGTGTCTCAGTCCCTGCTCCAATAGAACTGTGTAGGTATTTCAACAGAACCCTACAGATTTCCCCCTCATACCCCAGTACTAAGGCCAAGGTTATGAAGGCCAAAATTGTCCCAAGTGACCAATGTGCGGCACAGAACTGTTCCATGCTGTGACTGCTCCTACACCTCTGTGCCTCAACAGAACTCCTGGCAAACTCCTTCTCAGAAGCGAACACAAAGCAGCCAAAAGACAAAGGAAGAATGGCCAGGTCTCAAGTGTAACGCCTGGGAAAGAGCCATGTTTCACAGCTCCCTGTGAGAAGCCTGGCTAGTATCACAGAACCACAGAATCATAGAATGGTCAGAGTTGGAAGGGACCTTAAAGATCATCTAGTTCCAACCCCCCTGCCCTGGGC
>JAHREE010000543.1:1457824-1469542 GCA_033628505.1 Tringa tobata | reverse complement strand
ACACTGCACCCCCCGCGCGGGGACCACAACCCCGCCACTCACTGCTGGCCCCATCCCACAGTCACCCCAGAGAACGGGCACCACCGCTCCACAGGGGGAACCGCTGTCCCCCCCAGTATCCATGGAACTCATCCTTGACGTTCCATAACTTAACTGCAATTCCACCGTTAAGCCTCACTACCTCTGCCAAATCTCAAATTGCAACAACCCAGGCAAAAGTAGAAGGTTTCACTTTAATATATAACCCACCCACCCCCCCCCCCAAAACTACAGTTTGCCTTACGGCAAACAACGGGAGCTTCTTACAGCAAAACCTGGAATTTAACCTGGTTGAAAGAAGTGTGTAGGCTCTTAAATGTTTGACAAGGAGAAAAAATAAATATATCATGTGATCACTTAACACTGCATTTGAAAGAGTGCCCTTAACACAAGCCCTGTGCCACGCTGTGCTCAGTAAATCATGCACCAATCACTCAGAAAGAGGAGGTGACACCTGACAGCCTGAGCTCTGCCTGACTCGGGTACAACAGAACCCTACATCTCATGCTACGCCTCGGCATTTGGCCAAAATCCTAAACGGAGCAAAAGAAATACATCTCGTTTCATCCTAATGAAGGTTATTCTTATAAAACTTTAAAAGCCCTTTTATTTTATAAGATAATTCTAGCTGCAATTAGCTACAGCCTAAATTATAAGAAGTTTTCACATTTAAAATCTTTGTCACTACAGTATTAACTATTTCCACTCTCTGATTTCAGATGTCAGCTGTTAGTGTCTCAGTCCCTGCTCCAATAGAACTGTGTAGGTATTTCAACAGAACCCTACAGATTTCCCCCTCATACCCCAGTACTAAGGCCAAGGTTATGAAGGCCAAAATTGTCCCAAGTGACCAATGTGCGGCACAGAACTGTTCCATGCTGTGACTGCTCCTACACCTCTGTGCCTCAACAGAACTCCTGGCAAACTCCTTCTCAGAAGCGAACACAAAGCAGCCAAAAGACAAAGGAAGAATGGCCAGGTCTCAAGTGTAACGCCTGGGAAAGAGCCATGTTTCACAGCTCCCTGTGAGAAGCCTGGCTAGTATCACAGAACCACAGAATCATAGAATGGTCAGAGTTGGAAGGGACCTTAAAGATCATCTAGTTCCAACCCCCCTGCCCTGGGCAGGGACACCTCCACTAGAGCAGGTTGCTCCAAGCCCCATCCAGCCTGGCCTTGAACCCCTCCAGGGATGGGGCAGCCACAACTTCCCTGGGCAACCTGGGCCAGGCTCTCACCACCCTCACAGTAAAGAATTTCTTTCTGGTATCTAGTCTAAATCTCTTCCAATTTAAAACCACTGCCCCTCGTTCTGTCACTGCTCTTCCTGGCCATGATTTGAAGGCGTGTTTCTGGCCACGGTGGTGAATCACAGAATCATGGAATGGTTAGGTTTGGAAGGGACCTTAAAGATCATCGGGTTCCAACCCCCGAGTATGGCCATCAAGAAATCACAAGGACTGGCTGGCAAAGACCAGAAAGGAGCAGAAGTGTTGTGGGACAGAGAGGTGAGAAGGACTGCAGGAAGCACACTCAGCACATCCATACTCCTAAAAATTGTGCAGACAATGAAGTGAGGGTATAAGCCCAGGTAACACCCACTGCCTCTCAGCAGAGAGCATTATCCGAGAGCCACGCCAACCAGGAGTCACCCATTGGCAGCTACAGCACACGTGAGCAGAGGGAACCTGTGCAAACACCTCTCAGAACCCAACTGCTGTTTGGTTCCCTCACAATTCCTCCTCCAAGCTTCAGAAGGTGAAACAGAAGACTACAGAATATGAAGCAGTGAGTTCAGTGAGCAACCCAGTGGCAAAATTAAATAGAACCTCCCTGTTAAGAAGTAAAGGCTAAAACCTGTGCTCCCTCACAAACCAGTACAGACTGCAATTAGAGACTCATCAACAGGAAAAAGCTTTTCTCAACCGCTGGGGGGTTGGAACCTGATGATCCTTAAGATCCCTTCCAAACATAACCATTCCATGATTCTGTGATTCACCACCATGGCCAGAAACACGCCTTCAAATCATCTCAGCTGACTTTCTGTACTGTGGTTTGCAGACCTACTTGTTTGCCACTCATCAGCGGGCGTTAATTCAACTTCTGGAAGTGGAGAAATGCAATATAAAAACCAGTCAGTGACTAACAGAGCCTGGGGTTTTCTGACAGTCACAGCAGACGCCTACAAGCAGTAGTGAAGCTGACCTGCAGACCAGGGACTACTGGGATGTGGGATGGACCACTGGGACACAGGATGGTGCGGGGTGGGTGGTGTGGTGCAGAGAATACATTTTGTGACTACCTCACAGACTCTGCCTCGGGTCTGTCTGAGAAATTCTGTAGCAGTGGGTAGAGCAGGGAGGGACAAACTGCATGCTTGTGCTACGTGGCATTAGGAGGGAGGTGGGACAGAGCTGCAATCCATACTTGCATGTAAGGCTTAAGAGTGATAAACTGTAAAACACTAGTTTTGTGTCATAAATAAAGTTCTCCAGCCCCATGAGATCTTTCAGAATGCCCTTTTTCTTCCTCACAAGCTCAAGCAGTTGTTTTTCTCCACCTTATACAGCCTTCCCCAATCTGGTACTCATTTTTATAGGAATATCTATCACCAGTGTTGTAACTGCAGTCACTTTGTTGTACGTTTTATGTTTTCACTCAGTGCTCCTTGATGCTCCTCAAACTTCTGTAAAATTGCTCTACTTTTCTTCAGTCCCTTCCATACATTTCTTCTGAGACAGTGTGTGCTGACTGCCTCCAGCAAAACATCAGTAGCAGCATTATCCCACCAGCACTTCCACTGAACTCCAGCAATCTACATTTACCACTAGTGTTGCTGGTGGAGAGCACTGGTCTCCATTGCCTTATGTGTGCTCATTCATTTCTTGCCTCTTGTGTATTGTAAGATAGGAAGGGCAGGAGGGAAAGTATCCACCCTTTTGTGGTAAGAGGGAAGATTCTCTCACAACAGGCTTGGGACCTGTGACAGAGGTCTCTCTCTTTTATTGCCACAAATTGCAGGAAATTATGCCTAATGTTTTCTCATTTTTAAAGTCTCTTCACTCTTACAAAGGAAAAAACAAAATTATAGCTCCAACCACTTCTGCATATTCTATAACATTTTAATCTGCCTTGTATCTATTTTTATCTCTTGACCCCCTTGCTGTTATTTTAACATTAGAAAATGCATCTTTGCCTACTCCAATGTTCCTTAAACATTAATTGTGCTTATAAATAAAAGATAAATTCCAAACACTGTACTTCCTAGGTTCACAGGAAAAGAAAAACACCAGTGAAACAGACCACAGACATTTCTAGAACTAGCACAACATAAATACGAAATAAAGCATAAATGACACCAGAAAATGGAAACTTACCCTGTTTGTGGGTTCACCATTCCCAGGGAGTTCTTATGAGCTGGTGACAACGTCTGAATTTTGCTGCCACTGGATCCAGAGGAAGAGAGGGCTTTACCTGAAGAGGCACCTTGCGGGTGAAAGCAAACATGGAAATATGAGAAAATGTAAGATTTTGCTGCAAGAATGATACAATTCATTATACACGTTCTAATTGTAAAATCCAAAACAAGACTTTTAGGAATATCAAGATGTGAACAAGTGCCAAGATAACAGGAAAAAGCAAGTACATTTCCAGAAATTTACAGAAAATACGCAATTAACACATAATGTTGTATTCTAATAAAAAATGTTGGATCTCAATTACTTTCTTCAGAAGGAAAAAGGAAAGAAGTCTAGAATGTCAAAGTATGTACAAATAGAACATGTTTGATATCTGAAATCAGAGTAAGATCAGTGTTTGTGTAATTACAATATACATGGCTTGACTATGTACTTTCACCAAATCATGATCATGTTCAGCATACAAATTAGTTACAGAATTAAGCAACAGAAAAATCTCAGGTAAGAAATCAGTATTGGCTACCATTATGCATTACTACAGAATGATTTTGCAGGTTCAGTTCAGAAAAAACCTAGTTTGACAGGATATATAAAACAGAAGAGTCTCCTATGTGCTCAAGAGTCTTGCTAGATAAATGCTAACCAATTCCCCTTCCAACTTTACTTTAAATAAATTCTTACAAACCACTATATCAATTTCAACAATAAAGTATATAGCCAGCATACATGTAGGTCAGAAAAAAATCAGGTCACAAAAACATTAACTAAAAAAAGTTGCATTATGAAAACCAGACCCCGTCTTATCCACTCATGTAACACTGAGCTCCTCCTGTGGATATTTGTACTTTGTCAGCTTAGATCACTGGACAATGATGTAGAATTTCTTCCAGCTATTAAAATTACACTGCTTTTACTGCATAGTTTGAGATCTAATATTTAGAAAGGAAATGGCAAATTCATAACATTCATTTCCTACCTACAACAGTTTTGGTAACACCACTTGGCTGGGGTAAGCGTGATGATGCTGATGGTGGTGTTGATCCTACAGAAGGCATCTTCTTAACTGCAGCAGGTTTGTACTGTAACAAAATACAACCTAGAAATTTAAGCAATTAAATCAAACTATCTCTATAACACGGTAGGTAGTTAACTCAGGCTTGTGGGAGAACAGCCTGTGATTACCAAGGAGGGAACGTGTTTCTGGTATGGGCTCAGGCAGATGGTTTCCCCCAGTCTGCTTTCTCACACACACAGACCATACCAGGAAGAAAGATTCTCTAACTTTACTCAGTGGATTTGTTTTTTGTGTTTAACTATATGTCTTGGTGTGTTTTCCATTTTTCTACAGCTTTTCTCATCTTTTCCCATAGTTGTCTCATGAGATTAACATTATCACCTCATTACCAGTTAATTTTAAAAAGAATATTCAAGGACGGAATCATTTTTGTCTTTCAAATCTTACTTTCACCTGTGTGCTCTAGACCAGCCCCAGCACTGAGCCGGAACACAGTGCCAGAATCACTGAGGAACTGCTTTTGGCTGTTTAACTCTTCACGGATTCCAGAAAAAAAAAAAAGCATTACCACCAAACAAAACCAACAAAAAAACCCAAACAAAACAAAACCACACAGACTTTAATAATTCATTTCCATCGTAAGTTAACTGCTGCAGCTCTCACTTTAACATGTCTGAATTCTTATAATTAGCCAAAATATTGCTGTCAGTTCTCTTGGGTCATCACCTTTATTTGGCCACCTAAAGAACAGCCTTGAATTGGATTCAGAAGACTTAGACAACAGAAAGTCAACCTTCTTTACAAACACTGCATCTCTGTTTCCTGCTGCTACCCTTACTTGACATTTTCACAAATCTCTGAATGACATTTAGGACTGGTTCTGGCTTTGCAGCTGCTGCCATCTGATCTACAGATCTCAGCTACTCTCCTAAGAGAGGAAAACCCTCTCCTGTGTCTGACTTCAGTCTAGCACAAATAGCACAATTACAGAATAAAATAGTTAAATCCATTTAAGCGCAACACAATAGTTAACAAGCTTGGTTTGATAGCAAATGCAAGTTCCAAGTTAAGAAAACCATTAGTAGTTCACCTGTGTTCGAGTAGGAAGCTTCCCTTTGGTATCAGCTGCCAACTTCCCCTTGTTGGTAATGCGGGCTGCTTGCTCCTTACAGAAATTGATGTGTCTGTCCGCTGCGTTCTCATTGAACCTCCTCTGACAATAGGGACACTGAATGTAATCTTAAAAACATAAAAACCTAACATTAATAATGGGTTTTAAAAAATAAAGTGTCTTAAAGACCAGCCCCACCCTTAGAAAAAGTTAAGGACTCTTGAATCTGAAAATGAAGTACAGATTTCTGGGGAAAAGAACCTTGTCCACATGCAGGGCAAAAGACATTTCTTGTTTGATGGCTAAGAATGAGAAGAGTGGTTGAAGATCAGAAGTCACCTAAGTGCAACCAGAAACACTTTGAGAGGTGCTGTTCAGCAGAGAAGATGGCCAAAGAGGTGTACGGACGTGACAGGGCTATCAGCTGGGAGGATGCAGAAGAGAGGCTAAACAGAAGTTACAAACACAGTTCAGTTTGTTCAGGATGTGAAAATGCATTAAGCCCTTTCCCCATACACATAGGAAAATACACCAAAATCTGTTTCCTCTGGCAATTTAGAAAGGACTGGGAAATACTAACCACAACTGATCACTGGAAAAAAAAATAAAATTGAAAACTTAACAAAAAAATAATCAGGAGAAATCCAGCCAAAATTAGTAGATATCTTTAGAGACATGCAAAACAGGGTAACTGGTGACTGTATTATTTTTCAAGATGAATTTAGTCACATTACAAACAGTACTACTTGCAGGAAATATTATTACTAACATTGGGGACAACCCAGAAAGGCTATGGAGGTGTTCAGAATACTAGAGATCCCTCATCTGTATGCTGGAAATATACTCCATAAAATCCACTGCCCTTAGGAAGCAAAGTGTTTGGATGCAGTTTCAGACAGACATTTCGTGTCTGGAGATATGGATGCTGAATTCCTCAGATCACAGTATTCAAAGTCATGTAAATACTGACTTCTGAAGGGCTGGGCACTGGCAAAGCAGGTTGCGTTAGCGTGTTCCTGGGGGATTTTAGAAATGTTTTGAAGAAAATGAGGAGAGATTCAACAGTCACTGCCTCCAAGACTCCCACTAGATATTATACAATCACAGTAAGATCTTGATTACATGTTACTCCAAATGCAGCAGATCTGTCTTAAATGGTTATCCCTTTAAATTAACAAACAATTTTGAGTAAGTCGAATGATGTAGCGGCCACCAAACATGAACTGTGACCCAAGAAGTGTGAACAAAGGACACAAGAGCAGCACAGAAACCCCTTCAAGGAGTGACAGCGTGGGAATCCTATGTGATAGCAGCAATATATTTTTATTTATTTATTTTACATAAGATCCACCACTGTCAGAATACTCAAACATAAACTATACTGGAGCAGATACAAACTCAGAAGAAAAAGAACTATCATACCTGTATGGTCAAGGCAAGATAGGCCCAAAGTTAGGAAAAAAAAAAAGACAAAAAAAAAAAAAAGATAAAAAGCTAAGTAGGTTAATAAAACAGCTCTGGAAGCCCCTAGATAATAGACATTTCTAGCTGGAGCACAGCTCAGCTCTCACAGAAGACTTTCCGAGCCCGCTGAAGTAAAAGGACCAGATTGCAGAGGATTAATGTGCACTCTTTTCAGAACAAGGGATTGTCCCTTCATCCTTCTGTAAAATGCTTGGCACCCGTCAGCCACCTGGCTGTCTGGAAGTACATGCTCACACCGCCCCAAAGAACTGCAAGGACTCAATGTAAGCTTTATAGAACACAAACTAACCACAGCAGGTGGCAGTACACATGTGTCACCCAGTTCAGTGCTAACAGAGTGACTTAAGGTCCTTCTTAATACCATGAAGCTATTCCGCACTCCTAAGGAGAAGCGGAACAGAAGGTGGAAGAACCAGGTACACAGCTTGTTTACAAACCCAAAGCACGCAATTAAGTAGGAAATATTAATAGAGAACTCTTCTTCTTTAAAGGAAGAAGAATAGCAGCTAGTTAGAACTAGACATGCCAAAGAGAGAGCTGAGTAGGAGGGGATGGATACACCCCACGACACCATGCGGAATTCTCCCTCTCTCTGACACGGACAGTGGAAAAGCTGCCCCTGCTCTGTTTTTGTTCTGTTCTGTTTGAGAGAAGAGAACCCACCGATCAATTTGTACATCTTCTCTTCATTCCTGGTTCCCTCCTCCTAACTCTCACACACTGCAGAGGATGAAGCCAGGAGACTACGGACAGCAAGATTCAGCTTGGAAAAGTGAAAAACTGGCAGAAGAGAAACAGAGGCGTAATGGCTTTCTCTCCCCTTCCCCTGTTCACTTCCAAGCGAGATGAATTTTGCTTGAAACTCATTTGCGGCCTCTGGAACCATGGGATCACCACTTGAGTAGTCTTTCCAAGCTCAATTAAGTTTGGGCTCTTCTGCTCGTAACACAGAATCTATACAACTAGATTATTAATGATCCTTTCCATGACTGAGCGTTATGTCTCTTGTCCATAGCATTAGCTGTGGTTTACTCTAAAACACATATGGCATTTCAGGAGAGTGTGTACTGACTGCTGAATAACACAACCTCACCTCTTACACTCACAATCCTAGTACTGGACTAACACATTTCCCCTACAGAAACGAGGTAGGGAATGCTCACATCCCCACTTAACCACAGACAGGCAGAAACAAACAGACGATTTTTTCTGTTTTTCCCAGTCTTTCTGAAAATAGCCATTGAGCCGGATCAAATGGTCTAGCTTTTAGGACAAGAGGAAGGAATACATTCTCCAACCTATTATCACATCACACAAGTTAACTGAAAAGTCTATTTTCTGCTCCCTCGCATCAGGCTGTTTCAATGCTTTCCCCAGCCTCAGCTGTAAGGGCACCCGTGGACTTGTCACTCCCCTGTGAATGCAAAGCCCACACATCTCAGACCCAAACCGCACGGAAACCAGGCGTTGGAACAGCCTGTCCAGCCCATGGTTTCTAAGACAGTAGCAAGGTGCAAGGTCGCCACAACTGCCTTTCCATGCGTTAAAAACAAAGCTGTGGGCTTGGAAAGCTACGGAGGAGGCTAGCCAGCCAGCCCCAACCACAAACCAGCATCTGCTCAGGGATCACCAGATAGTCATCCTCGACAACTTGTGAATATTGTATTCCAACAAATCCCTTCCAACTCAAATTTTTACAAATTAAGCTAAAAAAAAATACATCTCTAAAAAGATATTTGTTTTACATACCAGGGTCATATGACGGCGGAGGTGGTGGAGGGAGTTTTCCACCATCTTTAAGGTTAAGTCCTTTGGCTGCTCGTATAGTTGCTATAAACTCCTCGTGCTTTCGCCTCCAGTTGGATGGTTTTTTGGGTGGTTCTGGCTAAGGAGCCAAAAGAGAAAGAGCTTTGTAAGTTTGAAGCTTTTACTTCAAGCTAAGTACGTGCCTTATTTCAGTAAAGAACATTATAGTTAGATTTCTTCCAGATCCTGGCTGATCTAATTATCACAAATTGCCAGCAGAAAGAAGCCTTATTATAATGCATACACAGTTTGCCTAGAATGTTCCTCTGCAGAGTAAGTACCAACATACCCGTGGCTTAAGAGGTTTGACTGTGGGAATGTCAGTTCCTTCTGCTCTCTGTCGGCTGGAATCGAATGTCTTCCTTTTCTTGGCAGAAGTTTTTTGGCAAATGGGTCCATGCTTTTTCTACAAGTAGAAAAACAAAAGGAGAATATAGAACTTAGTTCTGAAAACATAGGTTATTAACATGTTATTTCCCTCTTTCTCAATATGCCAATCAGCAATCAAGGCCCAGCTCTCCATGACTAAGATAAGACTGCTTTCACTCAAACAGTTATGCCAGCCATTACTTTTCAAACAGAACTACAGGAATTCACAAATGCATACACACGGTCACCAGAACTTGGGCGATGAAGAATAAAAACAGGAGGCATCTGTACTTGCTCCTTGCAAATAAAAAATTGATGGAAGACAGGCAGCATTTGCACCAAGTGGCAAGACAGATCAGAGGTGTCAGAAATCCATATTCATATTTAAGGACAGACCAATGTCTATTAAGAGTGGAGAGCACAGTATGTTGAAGATGGCCAAAGCCCTTCATTTACTAGCTGAGAATGCTTAACACTAGGGCTTCCATCCACAGAGGCAAAAAAGGATTCTCTGACCTGAGAGAAGATGCTTTTACAAGCATATATTTTCAGAAAGTGATGGGATGCTAAAATAAAATTAACCTCCTCCTAAGGAGCTTCAAATCTAAGACAACTGGAATCAATAATTATTTGGGAAAAAACCAAACTTTAAAAACCCCACCAAAATCAAGTATCTACATCTACTTTATTTAGCTATAGTGACCATTGCTTAACTCTCATCTTAACTTGTCAGAGCTAAAAGCCAACATGTGGTCATACAACTTACCAGTGCTGCTGGAAAGAACGTCCTCCCACAAATCTTACACGGCAACAGGTCTCCAGTTTGCACTGCAACCTCACCTTAAAAAAAAACCAAAAAACTTCTGTAAGAGAGTTTTGTTTAAATTTGTGATAAAAGTTTCTTCCTAGATTGCTAACCCCATACTTAGCAATAACAACAGTTGTTGCTGTACAAGTATATATTCTGGGAACAGTGCAGACTTGTGGTGGTGTGCTCTCCCTGTTTGGCTTCCCCCCCAGCCCCGGCTCCTGCTCAGGCCTTGGCCACCATGGCTGTCACAACAGCAGTTGTGATAACCTGCACCCGGACTTTGGGGGATAGCTGGTAACAGAGTCAAAATACTGTCTGGAGTGGGGACCTAGAAATTTTGTTCCCATGAGAATATGACTATAGGTCAATTATCTCACTGTATAAATAGTGGACAGCCCAGGAGCCCTTTGAGCTCTCCTGTATGGCAGCGGGCTGCACGCCAGGATCTCCCCTTTTGTGAGGATGCTCGCTTAAGGTTCTACTCCTCGAGGTTGAGAGATTCCTTGCCGCAACAGATTCTGGGTAAGTGACTAATAGCATGCTAAACTGTGAAATCTTAGCTAAGGAATGTAAAGGATTGATTGCGCATGTATAATCCTTTAGACATAAACTGTTGACCAAGTCTGGGACTAGGATTGGATCCAGCCCCACCCAGACTCCTCTCTGAGAAGTTAATCCATCCGTGACAAGACTATGTGGATCAGAAAGGAAGAGATGATATTCAAGTCCTTATCTCCTTTGGGAAGCGGTCAGGGCCAGCAGCACATCCCCATCAATTCTGATAATCTACAGTGCAAAACTATACACCTTTAACAGCTTTGCAAAAATAAGTGAGAGAGGCATTTCATGGAATTACAAAGCGACACTGGCTTTAAGAAATTAGTCCAGAATTAGTGATCTTGAAATCAGGTGTAAAGTATAAGATTAAGGATTTGACTGAGAGAAGAATTCTTTCAAATATCTGCCTTTGTAAAAGAAGAAAAGCTACAGTTTCCAGCTTTTTCTCCTATTCGCTGAACTCCGGAATTCGAGCCTGTGTTTAAATTCTCCATTCAAAGAAGTAGAGTTGACAGAAATTCACCCGCTGGAGCAGTATTTGCACACAACATAGCAATGAGTAAGGAATGCCAATGAGCACTCACTGCAGCTACAGGGCCCGGGTGATTTCCCTGCAGCGTTCCTGCCCCCTCTGCTGCTGGCAGGGACTCGGCCACTTCTGCTGCCAACACCTCCTCCCCATCACACACATCACTGACCCAAAACACAACAGGAGGTTATTTCAAAACTTGAAAGCTCTTTAAGTTTTGTTGAAAATGGGAAGCATGCAGTCCTTCAGATCTGCACACTTACCTTTTCCATTTTTTAATCATTCCTCACCTTTGTAGTTAATAAAAACCAAAACAAAGCAAAAAAACCACCAACACAAAACCACAAAGCCTTAACATTTCTCTCTAGAAGCAACGCCACCAACATCAAATCTGGTCATTTAAAAATAAAACATAGGAAAAAATAGTGAAAGTTGTATAAAAATGGAGTTTTTATCATTGTTGTGGCTGGGTTTCTTTTAATATTTATTTATTTATTAAGGCATTCATGCATGATATCTACCCCACCTGGAGCACTGCCTCCAGCTCTGGAGCCCTCAGCACAGGAAGGACATGGA
>JAHREE010000543.1:1388133-1447862 GCA_033628505.1 Tringa tobata | reverse complement strand
GGGGGCCACAGGAAGGCTGGGGAGAGTCTGTTTACAAAGGCCTGCAGTGACAGGACGAGGGGCAATGGCTTTAAGCTGGAGGGGAGCAGATTTAGATTGGATCTTAGGAAAAAGTTCTTTACTGTGCGGGTGGTGGAACGCTGGAACAGGTTGCCCAGGGAGGTGGTTGAGGCCCCTTCCCTGGACACATTCAAGGTGAGGCTCGATGAGGCCCTGGGCAACCTGGTCTAGTTGGGGGTGTCCCTGCTGACTGCAGGGAGGCCGGACTAGATGGCCTTTGGAGGTCCCTTCCGGCCTGGACCATTCTATGATTCTATGGTCATCCCTGAAGCCTCCGCTGTCCCCTCTGCAGCAGTTCCCTGTCCTTCTGGAACTGGGGGGCCCAGAACTGGACACAGGACTCCAGATGTGGTCTCACCAGCAGGAGGACAACCTCGCTCAGCTAGTGACCCCACTCTTCTTAATGCCCCTCAGGAGACCATTGGCCGCCTTGGCCAGCAGGACACATTGCTGGCTCACAGGCAGCTTGCTGTCCACCAGGAGCTCCAGGTCCCCCTCTCCACTTGTGTATGAAGGCCAAAGTAAAGCAAGTAAGTGGAAATAACCCTGCTGTTGAAAGAGCAACAGAGGCTCAGCCCCAGGGGGACACGGGGAGCAGCCAAGGTGGTGCCAGGGCCTGTTGCCCCCAGCACCCACAAGCCCAACCGAGGGCTGCTGGGGTGCGGCCGCGGGAGGTTGGAACGGCCCCTCTTGCTTGTGGGGGGCATGGACAACCACAGGAAAACCACAAAAATTGTTTTTCAGGTTCCTGTCCTGAAAATAATTGCAGGCAATGGAATCCTACCCCTGTTTTCCCCTCTTGCTATTTTCTTAAATGAGAGAGATGCTAGTACTAAATGAATATGTGAGGGTATCTCCTGCTACAGGATAACATTTGAGGAACGGGTGTGTTTGGAAAGCAGTACTGCTAAATTGCTGCTGACTAATGAATGTGAATAATGCCTGATAAGTATTGAAATTCTTCTGTTCCTTTTAGAAGAGCTCTTCACATTTTTAGCAACAAAAGCATTTCAAGATTTTTTTCTTCAAGGCATTTTAGAATTCTTAAGATCTTTTCTTTATCTTTCTTGTGGCAATATTCTGTGAGCAACTACTAAAGTTTTTCTGTGTAAACTACAATGTCATAGAAATTACCATTGACTTTAAAGGCACATGCAAGTCATTTCTCTTCTTATTCTAGACAAGTTGATACAGAATCGCTTGTCCATGGAATCACAGTTACTGTCCCAACCATGGTACATCTGGGAATGCAACGCAAAGAAAGCAAACACAGTACCTAAAACCTCATTAAATTGGAGGTTATAATCAAGACATTCCCCCTTAGAACAAGAGGGAACGGCTTCAAGCTGCAACAGGGTAGGTGTAGACTGGATATTAGGAAAAAATTCTTCCCAGAAAGAGCGGTCAGACACTGGAATAGGCTGCCCAGGGAGGTGGTTGAGTCACCATCCCTGAATGTGTTTAAGAGCCGTTTAGATGTGGTGCTGAGGGATATGGTGTAGGGGAGAACTTTTTAGAGTGGGGTAGATGGTTGGACTCGATGATCCCCAGGGTCTTTTCCAACTCGAATGATTCTATGATTCTATCATGTTTTCTTCTCTGCATTCCCTTAGCATGGGACAAATACACCCAGATACTGCATGCCAAACAGCTGCATGCAAACCAGGATTAATATATGATTAAAATGATCCTTTGAGACCAAACGCTTGAATATATGTGGTAATTTTAGCTGCAATTTTTCTAGGTAGTTTAGAACCATACTAAAAATACGTTTCAGGTTTTCCTTTGTTCTATAGAGCTTATGCTTATAAAATTACAGGCCGTGCCAGAAGGAACCAGTTTTCCACCATGTTGCAGAGTCCTGGGCTTTGCAAATTATTCATTAAATCTTTGAGGTAAAACCCAAAGGAGCCCGTAGCTTGCAAGCATTTGCTGGGGAACTGGCCATTAGGGCAGCGTATCAGAAATGCACTTCCTCGTGTGCTATTTCTGCTCTTGGACTGCGAACTCAGCAACAGAGGCCTAGGGTAATTTCACCTCTCAGCAGGCAAATCCTTTGTAATGAGAACGTAAACAGAATTCTTATCTTGTGTTCTCAATTTAGTGAAGGGTTTCATATTAGAGGAGCAATTTTTTTTGTTGTTGTGCTGTTTGTTGTTTCTCTTTGAAATTAGTGGTTATTTTTGTTAAAAACAGGGGGAGGAGATAACTTCAGCTCACCCGTCTTTAGGTGTCTACAATGTGGTGCTCACCCTTGAGCTACCCGTCAGGTGTCCCCTAGAGAGCCTTGTCTGCAGGTAATACAGTCGGCGGGACTGAGGGGGCGATCCGCTGCCAAGTGGAGCACCCGTCTCAGGGTTAGACCAGGAAATAGTCAGCACCCCCACTGGAGCAGTCAAATCCTACTCTAGGTTTCCTCAGATTGGATCTCGTACTGAAAACAGACTTAATGCTTAGCTTTGCTCTGCAAAAGCGCCACTGATTGACTTTGGCACCCCATCCGTCATCTCAGAAGTGAAAGAAAGAAGAACTGGCTGATAGAATGAATGGGCAAGTGGCCGGTCTGCTGCCAAGATAGAAGGTTCTCCTGGCTCTGCTGGATGAACACTCCTTGTGTGACTGTGCATATGGACAGCATTCCTTAAAAGAGTCCCAATGTTGGAAAGTATCTGTCTTTTAATTGTGGTGTCCACGTGGGCAACAGAGGACTACCCCTCTGTTATCACAGCCACCGTGCCACGGGAATCCCTTTATAAACTTACCTGATCTCCAGACTTATTTTGCTGTCACCTACTGCTCCAAGCACAAGTCTATTCTGCAGTGACAGTCCTATAGCATTTGGGACTTCCCCCCCTCCCCAATTCTATGCAAAATTTATGAATTACTAATTTGTGCCAACATTGGTTTATGGCTTAAATATTGTCCTTAGTGTTTCTCTCTCTGATGTATTTCAGGCAATTAGCAGGCATTCTGTCTCAGTAGTTGACTTGTTAGCCTAAACAAAGCAGAGCTTTTCTAAACTATCCTCAGAAACTCTGCTGCCCATTTCCATAGTCACCGTGGCACCCTTTGTGCCTTCTCCACCTCAGTTCATGTTTCATACGTGACCAAAATCTGAAACTGCCCCTCAGATGGGATCTCGCTGCATTGCTTGGAGTCCTTTGCCTCTGCTGGGACTATTTCTACCGCTGCCTCTTAGGTTACCTCTGGTATGCTATGGGAAGCTTGTAGGCACCGTGTATATATTTAGCTCCTTTTCCATATCAGTTGTTTTGCAGAGGCAGCAACAACGATAGGAATTTTTGCCTCTAAAGAGTAATACAATCTGAACACCTTCTGTTCAGAAACTTTAGTAACTCTGAGGAGGACCAAGTAAATATGGCCCTAAATGCAAAAGTCACATCTTCCTTAGTCACACTTATTTTAAAGAATTGAAACACAGAACTAACACAGGCATGACTCCCCATGACCAGATTCCAGAGGGAATTCCAGGGGAGGGAGGCAAAAGGCACTCTGCAGTAAGCTCAGGCATTAGCAGGAGTGTAGAGGTGCCACCTCAGGTTCAGACACAGTTTCCAAAAAGACTCGGGTCCCTCTCTGCTGGCCAGCAAGGAGGCGGTTTCTCTCTTATAGTTGGTGAGAAAGAGGAGTCTGCCCAGGGATGAGTGATGAGTTTGTGAGTTATGGGTTGTCTCTTTCCCTGGGTGTGATGCTCGTGACCGGCAGATCCTGCCTGGTCACACAAATTCCAGCCATCTCCCACGTGTAGGCCCTGCTTGTCACCCAGCTCCTCGTGTGACAGCCACACCTGGATCCTCTGAAAGGCAGGTATTGATCACAGGATATGCTGTGTGAAAGGCAAGGGGGAGAGGACTGGCATTTAGAAATACACATATAGCCATGACAGGCACCCTGGGCAGGGAGGGCTGCTGCGGGAAATGGGCCGAGTCCTAGGAACAGTGGGGCTGTGGGATGCATATGGCTTACTGGATATATCGGTATACAGAAATCCCTAAACTGACGTGCTCCCAATCTGTAGCCACTCTAGGAAGGGACTCTGGGATCTGGAGTTTGACAGTACGTTGCTCTGGATCTTTGCAAAGCTGTGCCAATCCTGCATTTGGGGCAGAAGCGTCAGAGAAGGACCAAGTCCTGTAAAATGATCAGAATTTCATTAACATTTCAAATGCTTTTCACCATTTGGGTTCCTGTCACAATGACTAAAATCCTTACAGAAAATCAAAACCTGTTCACTATCTTTCATGTTAATAATGAACATTGGATAAAGAAGGATTTCCCACAGTGGCATTTTAATTAATACACTTTGCACTGTAACTGCCTTCTGGGAATTAAGATATGCTTGCACAGGGAGACTTTAAAATTTAAATATTCCTAATAAGCTTTTTCTTACAATTAACCCTAATTGAGGACTACAGACAAGAATGATTACTCTCCTACTAAAATAATTCCTCAATTGAATTACTACAAGAGCGCCTTTTGTTCTTTTGTGGGTTATAGTCCCGATTTATATTCAGGATTGGAGTATTGTGAGTTTGCTACCAATCTTTTCAGCAGCCCAGGGTTTTTTCAGTGCACTTCTGTAGTTTTGTTTGCTGTGGGACTCCTGGATTAGACAGAGCAAGACCAGAGACCACAATGAAAACCGGTGAGCAGTGCTGGAGCAAGCGAGTTTGTTCTCTCCAAACAGGAACTGCTGAATTGATAAACTTGAGCTGAAATTCTAGGATGCCATACTGATAGATTATCTCAAGCCGAGCAGCCAGTAACAGGAGGAGGCCAGGGGCTGTGACTTGATCCAGGGCTGTGGTTCTGCAGTTGAACAGCAAACAACAAAATAAAGACATTTTTTTCCACGGGTCACTCTCCCGCTGGAGTACTGCTCTTCCTTCTTGGCCAGTAAAGCGTCATTGCCACAGGACTGGCTGTCCTTCTCTGACCACCACCGTTTCTTAGCTTTTTGCTCTGACATCCTTCTCCTCTTGGTTGTGCTGGCCCAGAAGATGTTCTTGTGCTTGGGTGGTTTGGGGACTTGCCTCTCTGATGTTAAGTATCCTTCCTGAGCTCTGAGTTTGTTGTTTGGCTGGTTGGTTGTTTTTTTTTTTAATATCCCATGCCCATTAAAATGTTTTTTCTGATCCAGAAGCACAAACCCTCGAGCCCTTAAAATCCAGCGTTGTGTGAGGGACTGGGCTGGGCTGTCCCTGAGGTGCTATATGGAACCCTAACAGAGCCATTATAAAGTCTCACAGGAGCCATTGCTTTTTCATTATTTAAATGAGCTCAAATCCTGGCATGGCTTTGTATCAGCCATTTCATAAGCAGGAGGGACAAACTGCGGAAAGCAGGTGTTCCTGCTTGTGGCTGAAATGTGAACTGTTGCAAGTTTCTTCTTCCTTGTCTTTTCAAGAAATTCTGACATTTTACTCCTGGAAATAAATGACTATTTAGACACCGGACCAAAATAGCAGCTGTGGGAAACGCTGCACTGTTAGAGCAGTAGGAACTTCTGGAGAAGCTGGTTTCCCCAATTGTGTGTGCTTCTGCCTTCGGCCTTTCTCCACTCAAAGTGCGCCGTGGTGCCCGGAGCAAAGGGAGGAACCAGTGCTCCAGAAGACCAAACCTGTCTCGGTCAGGGCATGGTGTCAGTCTCCTCTAATTAGGATAAGGGCTCTATTCTGCTGCCAAGGTACGCTTGGGATGTCTGCAAAGCTGGGGCTGAGAAGCTGAAGTTTCAGGATTGAAAAAAACAGGATTATGAAGTTCTTTGCTTACATGTTCCTTACATTTTACATATTTGCTTACATTTTCTCTTTAAGGCAGGATTGCCTACGTACCACCCCCTCGCAGCTCCCGCTGCACCTTTCTGTCCCAAGAACCTTTATTTACTCTGCAAAACCAATTCAGTAATTCCAAATTTATGCATTGAACATAAAATCCTGGTCTTTCATGACTCTGCATTTTTATACTGAGTGTTCAAATTACACAATACACGCAGCTTTTCTATATAATGTGCTTTCAAGTCCATCCTGATTAGAGATATAGTCACAATTTTATGCCCTGGAGTACCTCTGCTGTTTCCTTATTGCAATGCATTAGCATTTGCAACCTGTGTAACAGCCTCCAGATGTTGGGGTGATAGTCCTCACAGTTCTACTAGCAGGGTAGTTCTTAACAGCCGAGTGGGGAAAGGAGGGTACACTCTGTGTAAGCCAAACAGATTGACTTTTAGTAAATGCCCTGCACTGTCTGTGTTCCCTTTCCAGCACACTTCCACTGCCCAGCCTGGTGTGTGGGGCACCAGCCTGTTCCCTGAGGCAGAGCACAAAGCAGAGCTCAGAGATTACTGAGGAGCAAAGCAGTGCTGTAAAGCTGATTTGGCAAAGCTGTGTTGTGTGAGGGAGTTCCACAAAGCACTTTATGTGTTCCTGTTCCCTAAGGACTTTGCTGGGTAGCCATGTAGAAATCTGCTGCATCTATGTATTGTACAGACGGACCACGCAGCTGGTGAGATATTCTACTGGCAATTAAAATTATACGTGTGTCCTGTGCTCCTGTGGATGGGGTGAGGAGATATTTTCTTTAATTGAGAAATTAAAATGGCACTACAATTTAATCTGTATTTATAGTAACTTGGAATCTTATACCGTTTTTCTGCACTATTCAGAGGAAAAGGTCATATATATTGTAGTCTACAATACATATATGGTAGTCATATATGTTAGTATTATACATATATTGTAGTCAGAGTAGAGTTTATTGACTGAACTTAGATTTTGTCTCAGAATAGGATATGTTGACATATTGGTTTCTTTTTTTATTTACCACTTGAGATACTCAGCTTCTTGCCATTTTCTGTCCCAGAACATGATCTCATGATTCTTCTATTCTCAGACAAAACCCTAGACAGTTTATGCAGTGCATATCATCCCTTATCACCTTGCTATTTGTGACTAAAGTTGCACATTTGCACTCCTCTTTAGGAATAGGTAGCCATGGATATGGTGGTAAAGTCCTTCTTAAAAGCATTTTTACATAGTGCAGTGCAGATTTTACATAGCAAGGAAGGAAAGCATTAAAGTTTCATCTAATCCATGTGCCATTAATCAGATAGGCCTGCCTTAAGTTATGCAAAAGGAGCCCAACCAGTGAGCTCTCTCAGCCTGTGTTAGCGCAGCGGATCTCCCAGAGATTGTCTCCGAGTGTTTTTCCTTTCCGAGCCACAGCCTCACTTCAGATGTGTCTTTTCCCTTTCTCCCTCTGACTTCTCTTACCAGTAGTATTTGGTGCATGGCCATGGGGAAAATTCCTTCTGTTTAATAGTGATTTGTGATTGTTTTTTCCCAAATGTCAGCTATCTGCGTGCCCCATGTTGTTTTCCAGTATTAAGAGATATCAGGGATTACATCTACTTATGGTGGGAGGGGGAAATTGGCTCTTCAGCCTCTCTAACACCCGACTCAACAGAGTATTGCAATGTATGGGGTTTTAGGTATAGATCAATGTACTGAAAGTTACCAACAACCAACAGGTTATTGTGGTAAATGGGGTAGCTCTCGGTCAGAGCTACTCTGGGAGAGCTGTCTCTGTGTCTCTTTGCTATGCCGTTAGCTGCTGGATAGAAATATCCTTTCACCATATGCTACAACTGCACTGCTGCTTCCACACTCATGTGAACACTCACTCCAGAGCCTTGACACACTTGGCACAGACGAGATCGTAAAGCATTGCTCATGAGGGTGAGCAGTTGCTCCTGAGTGACTTGATAATTACTGCAAGTTCTAATACAAAGAACTCATACAATGTTCCACTTTAACGTGGATTTACCATCTGGCATGAAGTTTTCTTTTCCGCTATTAGTTATGAAGACGATGGCCAGTAACTAAGGGAGTCTGTGGTCTCCGGCTGTTCTGGTGCCGGCCGTGTAAGGCGTGGGAAGGGGAAAGGAAATCACACAAAATACCACACGCAGAATGAAGGGTTGAAATTATGTCCCCTGACCCTACTCACAACCACCTTTCCTTTGCAGGAAGAGTCAAATACTTAAATATGTGAGTTTGGCTTTTATTTCATACCGGGTGCCAAGGGAGATGTTAAGGAGACAATATCCCACTTGATTATAACACTGGTCATGACTGCAGCAGGGTTTGGTTGTTTTTGTTTTCCTTATACCACTTTAATGTTATTCTTGAGAAGTTTGTTGATTTTAAACGGGATTCAATTTTATTTTCTCAATAGACAATATATAAAATAAGTTCAAAATAAAATAGGCATGGCAAAATTCCTCAAATGAATATTTTTAAATTTTGTGTGGATGTACATCCCCATCTCTCACGCGTCTCTTCTTAGCCTTTATGAACATGTTTTAAGTGTTCTGTTTAGTAGATTTTTATATCCATTTGGGAAGGCCATTTAGATCTTAAATGTATCAGATGGTGCCAACTATTGTCAATTAGAATGCAAAGGAGTTAGTCTGAGGTCAGCTGGAGGCAGTAATGAGAGGAAAAAATGGGTGTTTTGCTGTTGGGCACTGTTGGTTTCCATCTCCTTATTGATTCGTTCCTTTCATTTTTCTTTAAATACTTTTGGAGAACTGATTCTTTGAAAGGTCTGGTTAAATCTGGAGAGGAGAAACAAGGAAGTAAAACTGAGCTTCAAGCCCAAATGTACATTTTTGGTATATGCTCTTTGTGTGCATCTCACTGACACTAAGCCAGCCCAGATCTTGTACAGCTCTGATACCCCGACTCTTACAGCTCCTGAAAAATTCACAGTGCAATATCCTCTTCCCTGCAGCCCCAGCTGTTCCAGGGACCACATCACCCACTTTCCACCAGTACGACATTCCTGCTTTTTGTGGACCTAAATTCATTGGAGTAGAACAGAATGACACTGCTCAGCAGTGCCTTGCAGCCGGCGGTTCAGGTACAAACCCCACTGGATTCTATTACTCCTCTGAATAATTTAAAGTCAGTCACGTGTGTTTCTTTCTTGGCATGACTCTGAATCTTTCAGACTGCCATTTCCTTCCTCCTCTGTCTGAACTTTCAGGCTTTTCTCTCAAAAGCTGTGCTTACAAGAAGAATTTCTCCTGCCCCCTCCGTCTCTCTCCCTGGTTGTGGCTTCCCTCTGGCTGTCCCCCGCGCTGGTTTCTGTACTGCAGAGCGAAAGGAGCCAGCTCCTCATTTCCATCTGCTCTCACCCTGACGGCTGCTGGGTCTGTTTTAGCCCTTGTAGACAATTTATACACCAGAAACAAAATGTGGGAGAGCTGAGTCAGAAGAGACTTGACTACTTGTACCTACTTTCCCCTGCAAGCTAACTCGAACTGAAGTTGCATTCAAACGTGATTTAACCTTGTAAAGGGAGACTCCTGGGCACCTCAGAGCACCCCAACTTCTCATGTCCCTCTGGTGCCAGACACAAAGTCACCACACTGTGACTGGGAGAGAGGGTGGCTGTTCGGCCAGGCCTTGGGAGCTAAGGCTGTTTGCACTGCAGATGGACGTGGGACGAAACGGGCTTTGAAGTGCACGCAGTGCATCAGAGAAACGCCGTTTTGCTCGGGGCCTCGTTGCTGTGAAGCAAGGCAAAGAAGCAGGTTGCTCCAAGCCCCGTCCAGCCTGGCCTTGAACCCCCCCAGGGATGGGGCAGCCACAGCTTCTCTGGCCGTGCCCTCCCTGCTGAGCAGTCCTGCAGCATCACCCGCCTCGGGCCTTGGTGCATTTGCCCTTACAACGTGCCATGGGTGAGCAGGTTTCTCCTAGGTCAGTCTGCTTACTCCAGGCTTTTTGGACCTTGGATCTGGGCTACCACTTTAGCTCTTCCCCGATCTGCACTTCCCTGCAAGTCCTCCACCGAAATCTCAACTGTCATTCCCATCAGCTGATGTGTTTAATCATCCATTATCTCAATCAGCCCTCGTTTGTGTGTGTTACCCTGTCGCTGTCTGTGCCAGTTCAGTTAATGCTCTCCATACACAAACATGTGGTAATTGCTAACAAAATGATTATTATTTTTGCCATTAAACAGAAACAAAAATTAGAAGCAAATGCTGTCTCTGACATTCTCTGAGGTAATTGGTTTTCTCTTGCCAATGACATACAATTCTGTGTAGCTATTTCTGTCTATAACAGATTTCCCAGTTCCAGTAGAGGGGCTGTGCTTCCCATCTCGTGTCCGAGGAGCCATGGCCCAGGGTGCAGAATCCCGGCGGGCACGGGGATGTACAGGAGCTCTGTGCTGCTCCTCTTCGTGCTGGGGATGCAGACCCCTGCACTTGCTGCCACCAACCCCCCCAAGGCAAATCCTCCCCCTCTTTGCTTGCTTAGAAGAAAGTATTTATTCCCAGGTCCCATCCCGTGGTTTGTGGTTGCAGCTCTAAAACACCAGCCGTCCCCAGTTTGAGGAAACACCATTTTAATAGAAAACATTGTTATGAAACATCGCCGTTACTCCTGTGGATCATTAAAACACCAGGAAAGAGTAGAGAGGTGGGATTGTGTGCTGCTGTGGCACAGACTGATGTCCTTACCCTGCCTTAGCCTTACCTCTTTGGGGAGGACACTGGCAGGAGGAAGGATTCTACCGGCACAGGAACCACAGAAGTGATTGCTGGGCCTGGCCAGGAAACTACTTCGGCTTCATTCTTCCTCTGCCAGGACTCATTTTTAGCTACAGTTCTCAAATGACCAGCAGAAAGCCTTTTTGTGACTGGGACATCCTTAAAGGTAAGGAAAAACTTCCTGGTCCGGCTGGATCCTACATGGCAGACTGGGAAGTCCTGTCCAGCCACGAGGCAGAAGCAGGAGGCTCGGTGTGGGCACCAGGCCAGGGACAGCAGTACCACCAGGCCAGGGACAGCAGTACCACCAGGCCAGGGACAGCAGTACCACCAGGCCAGGGACAGCAGCACCACCAGGCCAGGGACAGCAGTACCACCAGGCCAGGGACAGCAGTACCACCAGGGTGTAGATTGTCCTCTGCACAGAGTGGGTGAGAAATACCCATTCCCCGTCTTTGGATCGCTCTGTTTGTGGCTATTCACCTGCCTGCTACCGGGCAGGAAAACAGGCAGAAATCTTTACTTTCATGAAGATAGCTCTCTCTTTTAAGGGCATTACGTTATGTTACATATATACATGTCTATATACATAATATACCTATCGTGGCATACATATATGTATATATACAGAATGTGACGTATATAATATACATATTGTCACATGCAGAAATGCTGTGGAGTTTGCTAAGTGTATAGTTAGAGTTAGTTTTATTTATTTCACTTTCTAAAGAGGTGAATGAGAGCATTGATCTATTGTTTGGCTCTGCCTTTCATTTTGCAAGAGGTGATGTTTTTTCCTTTCTTAATACTAACTGAAGGAGCGGGCTGGTTTCTAAAAGGTGCTGACCTCAGTACTTGACTTCTGCCTGAAGGAGGTTACACCCCCACAACTGGTGGAGAAAAAATGTGACCCTTTGTTATTAGTAGATGCTAAAACGCTTTTTTATCCTTTCGTGTGTTCAGTGTGTGCTTCCAAAACCACCAGCCTGAGACCTGACCCCACATTCTTAAAGTTTCTCACATTATTCTTTCTTCTTACAGTTACTGTGCAAACCTCTCCTTCGTTTCAAAGAGGATTTTGCCTGAAGGAGCTCTTAAAAAATGTCCCTGTGCTTTATTCACAGGTTAGTTCCCGAGGCTGGGCATGTTCAGCTGGGTTAGGAATCTTGTGAGTCGGAGCAGAGACGCAGGGATGTGGTCAGACCCCTGTCTGGAAATAGCAGGGTTGTTTCCCTGACGGCCCTCCCGAAGCTGCGGGGGATAGAGGACGGCAGGTCCTTCTCCTGGGAGCTACTGTCCTGTCGTGTGAAGCAGCAACGGCGTCGCTCCCGCAGCTACTCAGCAATACAGGACGGGATCTTCTCCTCTTTCTACAGGGTTTAATTAACCAGTAAGACTTAATTACTTACTAAGGTTTATCATTCTCTATCAAAATCCCACTACAGGGTGCTGGAAAGCGTATATCACAATTACAAGTATTATAACTGTAATCAAGTTATGACAGCTTTTCCGTGATGCCGTCCTCCCAAATCCATTGGCCCGGGAGCTGTCGGGAGCTGTCGGAGCTCAGATCTCTCTGCTGAGTCCCCGGGGGACCTGACCCAAGCGAGGGCAGTGGAGCCTGTGCCAGCACAGAGACAGAGGAGCCCCGGAGCTCTGCCAGCCCCTCGGGGCCACGAGTGCCCGGGCCATGGCTGGGTGCAGGGCGCTGCTCACGGGGCAGCCGGGTCAGTCTCAGCAACACAGACAACGGGATGGAAAACCCCGAAAAGAAAGGTTTGGCTTGGGAAAGAGGAAGAGACTGGCATGGTCTGTGACTGCCCCCATAGGCACCCACCTGCTCCGCCACCTCATGGCGTGCTATGCTATAGATGCTGGGCTATAGATGCTAGGCTATAGATGCTATCCTATACATGCCATGCTATGCTGTAAATGCCATACTATGCTACAGATGCTATCCTATAGATGCTATGCTATGCTATAGATGCTATACTATGCTATAGATGCTATGCTATAAATGCTATGCTATGCTATAGATGCTACACTATGCTATAGATGCTGTGCTATAGATGCTATCCTATAGATGCTATGCTATGCTCTAGATGCTATCCTGTAGGTACTATGCTCTAGATGCTGTGCTATAGAGGCTACGCTCTAGATGCTACCCTGCACCCATCTGCTGTGTGATGAGAGAAGGCAAGGCCCTGATGTCTGTGCGCAGGAGGAAACGCGCTAAAGGGAAGGCCTGAGAGCGCCAGCGCCGGAATCCTCCCTTGCCCAGAAGGTAGATGGTGGAGATTCAAAGCCTCAAAGGATGGGATTTATTCTGAACCTTTGATGTCACGGATCAAAGCTTTGGTCTGTTGAGGAAAGGACGGGGAAACAGGAACTGCTGCTCCATCCGTGGATAAACTGGTGTCCTAGGAAAACCAGTATTCCTGAACCACGGAATGTCAGGCCGAGACACAGGGTACTGCCATGGTCATCCTGCCCTTGTTTTGTTTCAAATATGCTTGAGGTGCTGTCTTTAAAGAATAAAACACCCTGAAGTTTTCATGCCTTTCCACAGGGAAGGGGAAGAGATCTCACCTTCAGCCACAGAGGGACGCAGCACCTACAACTTGGGGTACATTTAGGTCCCTTATATACGACTTTGAGCTTTGACTTTAAAAGATCAGCCGGCAGAAGTGATGAAGAGCTGTCTAGAAGAGAGGGAACCCAACTTTCTGCAAGAACAAAGGTCTCAGGAGGCAGTTCTTGCCTTGGCAGTCCCATACGCAGGGGCTGCCGCACTCAGGACCACTGAACGAGTGGAGTCGAATGCAATCTCTGCAGGAGAGCCCTTCCCTCCCACCTTTATTTCAAGTTTCTGGGATGAGGGAGGTATGAGCTTCAGCTAAAGGACGGGAACTGCCAGAAGGGGCTCCCCCTCTCCCGTGCAGCTCCGAGGTGACGCGCTGCCCCTCCACCCCTCGGGCAGTGCCTTTGCGCTGCCGGGTGCAGCCGGACAGACCCCACCACAGACATCACATCACAGAAACCACAGCCCAACCACAGCAGGAAGGCTGTTCAGGTAGAGCTGTGTACTTGCCCTGCAGCGTGTCTGCAAAGGGCTGGGTGTGCTCTCTGCTGCAGTGTAAGCGCTAGCGTGCCGGTACACCCCGCATGTGTCATGGGCCACCCAGCCTGGGACTGAATGGCTCCTCTCTCCCAACAGACAGAAATAACCCCTGCCTGCCTGGGCCAGGGAGTTAACGCTCCTTAAAATGTGCTCTGCTTTCCTTACTGCTGAAACCCAAGCAGTGCTGAGTGAATCCTCACGTCATTGCAGTTGGTGAGAAAAGCAATTTCTCTGCTTGAAGAAATTGTACTGTCCTACTCATTATAGATCATAGAGTATCTACATGATTGTATCTATATAAACGCAGTCTACCTCCATATAGCTATATCTAATCTGTATGATTGATGGAGATATAGACAAAGATATATAGACATAGATTTTTATTGTATTGATTTGATGAATTTTATTGATTTTTATTGATGAACCATGTGGGTCAAGAACCAAGTGGTAAGGAACTCACATCTTGGGTGGGGAAAATCTCCTGGATGAGCAGTAGAAGAGGTTGATTTCCTCAGTCGGTTCATCTCCAAATTATGAACAAAACTCATCAGGATCTTTCTGAAACCTTCCTAAATGTTCTCTCGGCTGTAGACAAAACAGCAAAATAACAAACCCTGACTGTTCACCTTGAAGCTGTCAGAGGGCACACGTTTCTCTGAGCCTGCACGTTTCCTATAGAAAAATGTTTTAAAAGCCTTTTTATTTTACTCAAAGGGACCAAAATGGGCTAATCTTTGAAGTATTAAAAGTAGATGTCTCGGGCCCAAACAGGGATTGTATCCAGTCTTCAGGAAGTGGCAAAGCAGAGCGCAGAGACGTGTCAGTGTGTGGTAGGTGACCAGTAAAGAAGGGGATGGGTTCAGTAACACGAGCTCAGGTCACTAACAGGAACCAGCCGTGAATCTGTCACAAAGCAGTAGTTTCTGTGTAACCATACTCTGTTCTATTAAACAGCGTGTTCAGTTGGGACACCACCACTGGTGTAATTCCTTATGGCAGTTCCTCTGTCACAGTCACTTTGCAGCACTACTCAAATCTTAAAATAGAAAAGAACACGGTAGTAGATAGAAAGAAATATGTTTGGAAGCAACGTGTATCTCCTTCCTTCTTCTGCCGTGTAAGCGCAAAGAAATACCACAATATGAAACGCAGTCTCATTCTGTCCCTTCACAATCAAATCACAACCCAAGCCATGGCTTTTTCAGGTATGAAAACGTTTTCAAGTTCTTGTGTAACAACAATTTTCAAATTGCTATCAAATATCACTGAGGGTTCAAAGTGGGGACCTGTAGTTGTCTGTTCCCGCTGAAGGCACTAAATTGTCAGCTCAGTCACGCACTTTTGTACGCCATAAAAAAACTTCTCCCTCACCCAGGGAGAAAATACAGAAGCCCCACTTTAAATATTTAACCAGTGAAAGTGGTTCCCCAAGGCAAGGATGACGGCAGTGAAAGGGGTGCGTGTTCCTGGAAGAGCTGTTCCACGCTGGCTACGAGCCCTCGCTGTCTCGCCCAGGAGAGCGGGCAAAAGGAGCAGGGAACGAAGATGAAAAGACAAGTGTGAGAGTCCTGACTCTGCGGAGCACCGTGTAAGGAAACACCTGCTCCAGAGCGAAGGGAGCTCTGTGTAACCGAGCCGGGGGGTGCCCCACACACTTCAGGCAAAGAACCTGAACTGGACTGTGCTCCTTAATCTTCCCCTGGAGAAGCTTCTCTCTCTGCTGACTCTGCACGTAGAAAATTACCTCCGGCTCAGCCCAAACCAGTGCACTTGGTCACATGAGGGATAATGATTGGTTTTAAATTGGGGCAATTTATTCAATGAAACCTCGGGGAAAAAAATATTCCATTAATTCTCCCTGGGACTGAAACCCTCACCAAAAATGTATCAGCTGGACCCATTTCTAGCAGTCGGAGTGTACGAGCTCGATACTCACCTGTTTGTTCTCTTCAGAGAAGGGAGTTATTATGAGGTTGCTCTATAATCTGTATAAATCATATCCCTCTTTTTAAAACTTTTTTTTTTTTTCTCAGAATGCACCGAGCACAGAGTACTTACAATTTGCATAGAGGTAGTGTGGTGTAAAACTCAAAGTAGTTACTCACTTCTGTCCTGCTCTGGCAGGGGGTTGGACTAGGTGATCTCCAGAGGTCCTTCCAAGCCCGAATCGGTCTGTGACTGTGATTCTAGCCTGAAATTAACTGTTCAGTTCTTTACATTCACTTACATTCACTGTCACTGTGAAAATGGTTAGAAAACTGGAATAAAATACTGCATAGTCTCACTAATAAAATAACATAAAATATAAATAAAACCAGCAGAGAAAAAATAACAATCAGTTTTAGTGTGGGAGAGAAAGTATGAAGTTGTAAGCACTTCCTGGCTTCCCAGCAGGTGAGCAGCGCTTCGGGAGCAGAGCCCCGTTGCTGGGAGGCAGGAGAGGAGCCCGAGGTGCCTCACCTGGAGCTGACGGACAGGGGGCTCCTGTGTCCCAAGCACCCACGGGAAGAGGGTGTTGAGGCATCTCTGCTCGGGCTCTGCATCAGCAGCACCCGTGGTAAAACCACCTCGGCACAACAGAGGAGGTACTTTGTCGTTCCAAACAACAGCGTTTGCAGGGCAATACGGTGACAGCATGAGGAGCTGACATAAACACCAGATACTGGATGGGCAAAATTCGGCAAAGAAAGAATGCTGTTGAGTAAAGGGCGTGGATTTTTCTGTAATGCTGAAGATGGGAACTTGCTCTGCTTTGACTCTCACAGGCCAGTGACAGGGCAAGGCACACCGAAGACAGGAACGGCCGCCTCTTTTCTTCCAGTACTTGAACATCCACATACATATATAGAGAGAGATATATCTATCAGGAATGTACACAGCTTTCATCAGGGAGATTTATCATTTTCAGCTTCCAGCACCAGGGAAGGTTTAGGGAAGGTGTTCCCAGCAGGACGGCAGAGGACACGGTGTGCAGCAGCTCCATCCCCTGCAGCGCCTCAGGAGCTGCACTGGGGAGAGCCGGGCATGGATGGCACTGGGTCTGCAATGGTTAAATAGCAATTTCTGGGGTTTCAGTGATAGAGGCATAATGTTTTTGCTATGTTTGGGAGCAGCACTGCAGATGAACTTACCATCACTGTCAGAATTCCCAGTATTGCATCTTTCCATGGCCCCTCCGTTGGCAGAAGCGCAGGCAGGCTTCTCTGCAGGCAGGGATTTCTCTGTGGCGCTGTCTCACGCAGAACTGTTTCACAATCCTAAAAACGCCTGCTCCCAGCCCAGAGCCTCGACTTTGAAGAAGGAAGGGAACACGGGATGGACAGTGCAGCGAGGCCTTTGCTGACGTGAACCCGCCGTGGCACTGGGGCACCCTCCGGGGCCAGGAAGGAGGGCAGAAAGAGGGTTCCCTCAGCCGGGCTGCGCCTGGGAGCCCTCAGCTCATCGCTCCGTGCCACCCAAAGGGTACGGGGCAAACCTTTAGAAAGGCAAGTGTTCTTATTGTGGACTTTTCCAGAGCTTCTAACACCTGCCAAGCCCTCTGGAAAGGCGGCAGAATGAACGCTGCAGCAGAGGGAGAAGCAGTAAGAACAAGCGGATTGAGTGCCGCCCTAGAGAGCCGTGTTGGAGAGGAGACAGTAGAAAACGTCTGTCTTTTTAGCTGTAGGTATCTAACCAGGCACCGGTGCTGGTGGAGAAGGTTCTCCCTGAGATTTTTTAAGTGTCTGATATGTTTTCGGCACCTGAGATTAACATCCTGCCTCAGGACTCTTCTGGCCTTTGGTAAAAGCAAGATGAAAAGCTGTATTTCTTTGAAGAAAGAGAAATCCAAAGCCTCGGTGTGACGGCATCAGCAGCAGGACATGGTCTGGGGGCGAGGTGGAAGGGGTGGCAGGGCTCCAACTGCTGCACGGTGTCAGTAATCTGCGGAAGAAAAGCTTTCTGACACATATGAGACACAGGAAAAGAGCCAAGGCTGTATTCAGTCACCTACAAGAGGCACTGACGATCCTTTGCCTCACCATTTCCAAGGGAATTGCTCATCACCTCCATGACCCCAACCCACTGCCGCTCCTTGGACCTTTGTCGCTACAGGCCGGTTACATCTCTAATCCTTCTGCTTAAAAGGATGCCACCAGGAGGTGTCACCAGGAGGTGTCCCTGCACTATCTATCCCTTACTTTGCATGTCTGTGTTCCTGGGGGAGGGCTCCACACCATCCCCACAGCAGTTACTGCAGCAGCATCACAGAGCGTTGGAGTTTGCCCTTCCCAACACGTGAGGACCTTGTGTGTGTGTGTCCAGGGAGAGTTCCTCGTTCTTTCCCTGGATGAGAAGAATTACAGGCGGCAAAGCCCCGTGAATCCCCCAGCCGCCCCCCTGCAGCGCGCTCGGCTCGCAGCGCAGGGAGTAAGGCACGGGGAGAGCAGGCTGTTGCCAGGGAAATGAGGAGTGTGAGGAGGTGTTCCAGGGCTGCATCCCGCCTGCACTGCAGGAGCTGCGGAAACCCAGAGCCTCTGCTGGAACGCACCCCCGTGTCCTGTTTGCACTTGGGTGGAGCTCCCAGGATGGGCAGGAAGAGGCGAGCGCAGGCCACCCAACGCTGAGAATCACACCGCATTTTTATGCTGCGTATTCCCATTTGGAGCGTGATATTTAGCTGGAAAATATCCGGTGTATTCTGAGTGTCAGCGTGGGTATGAAGTACATACAGGCTCGCAGCGACCCAGGGGACGTGAGGAAGGGCTACAAGACAGCCCTTGCACTCCAGCCTGAAGCCGTGCCCTGCTTATTACCTCAGGGAGACTGGGACACACGTGTCAGAGCAAAGAGGGAATCTGATGGCATTTGAACAGCAGAAGGAAGAAATAAATAATTAGTTGATAAAATACACCCAGCCCTGCCTGGTGATAGAGGGCCCGGCTCAGGCGTGTTCCACGGGGTCTCCCGAAAACCCCGCTCCCGGCCCGTTACAGCTCAGTGTGTGACAGGAGGCAGCAGCACAACCTGTGGGTGCTGTGACACGGGGGACACTGCCCGGAGTGAGGCTTGTGTCCCCGCAGGGTCAGAGGGACTATTTCTGCTCTCCCTGGCACCTCGCAGCCAGCGTGTGCTTTGATGAAGTGGGTGACACCCTCGGGGAGGAATCACTCGCCCGGAGAAGATTTCTAAATACGAGGGTGCATTATGTGGGTCGTGGGGAAACTCCTTAAAGCACCAAGAGATTTACAAGTTTGCCCAGTCTAATTTGGTGGTCACGTTTCACCAAGGACGATTTTCAGGTTACTTGTGTAAAACTGCAAGCCTGCCCCCACCTCAGCCCCTTTCCCCCCAAATTTACCTGCAGTCTTTACCCTTCCGCTGAAGCACCGGCTCCGTCTCCTCCGAGGGCAGTGACCGGATTCCCACGGGTGCTGCCAGCCCCGGGCTCGGGTAGCTCCTCCTCTGCTGGTAAGGGCAAGGGCTGAAGCAGCCCCACTTTTTGCTGTTATGACAGCTCTCGTTCTCTGGCATTAGAACCTGGTGATTCCCGTTTGTCACAAGGGTAAGGGCCGGGTTTGTGCTCCAGAGCACTGCTGGAAACCCGCGCTGGCTCTGCAGCCAAAGCATCACCCAGGCTGGACAATTCAGCCGTGTCCTGCTCTGTCCCACCTCACCGACAGACCCCTCCTGCTGCCCCGGCCTGCCTCAGCTCCCGCCTCCCGAGCACAGTCCCTCTGGCACTGACTAAACAGATCAACAGCCCTTCCCCTACGAGTCTTTGGTCGGCCGAACACCCAGGAGAGGCCAGGGGGCACTTAACACCCAGGAGATGCCGGGGGGCACTTAACACCCAGGAGATGCCAGGGGGCACTCCCTGCCAGCGCATTCCCAGGGTGTCGTTCCCAGGAGCTGAGCCCGGGAGGGGGGGGCAGAGCAAAGCCAAGGACCCGGTGAGGGCAAAGCCCCGCCGTTTGACAGGGAGCTGTGCTGGGGGGCACAAACCATCCCACCCCGAGCTTCGGCGACGGGCTCGGCCTCCCCAGCAGCTGCCCCTCCTCCCTCGGCAGCCCCTTCACTGCTCCCCAGCCAAACCACGGGGCTGCAGGAGGCGTTGGTGCCGCCCCAGCCCCTTCCCCTCCCTCTGCCCATCGCCAGGGAATTTAACCTCCCAACCCCCTGCCCCTCCTACCGGGATGCAATTCTTCCCACTTCAACATTGTCGAAAAAACACGGCAAGAGAGATAGCAGGGACAAGCAGCAGGTAGAGACTTTTTTTTCCATATTTATGTAATAATTGTTGTATGGAAGGTCATGGTGAACTTTTGTCTTAAAACGAGCGTTTGAGGAAATGATGGGATGTGCACACTCCCTGCTGTCTGTTCACAGAAGCTTGTTGAAGCACGTGGGCAACATTAATGGAAATGAGCAGAAGAAAGGAATGCCAATATCCCCCCCAGTTCCAGCTCTATATTCTTTGTGTGTGAGGGAAATGGAGCATCTAAACCCCGGGCCTGCGAGGCTGGTGACACAGGCCTGGGCCTCCTTATGGGCGACGGGGACACGAGTGCAGAGACTGCTTTTTGAAGGGCTGGGGCTGGCAGGGTGGGGGAAGCTCTGAAAACATGCACCTAAAGAGACAGCAAAACAAACAAAAACCCCCACCACCAAACCCACCAAACCTTTACGGGGTGTTCTGTTAAGCCGATAGCCCAGACCCAACTTTGCTGAGAGTTCTTGGAGAGATTTTTCTAAAATAATCCTGGAATAAATGAACGTTTAGACATTTTGCCTATCCTGAGAGGAGTGAACTCTAAAGCAGAGGCTGGGACAGCAGCGTGTCAGGCTCGCTGAGAACAAATTCCCTGGTTACAGCCCCCCTCTGCCGCCTGTCCCGCTTAGGGGACGCGACTGCACAGGAACGAAGGTGTGACGAGACCTGACCCAGCTCTTCTGCAGCTGCCGGGCAGCACCAGGGCCCACGGCACAGAGGAACCCCCCCTGACCAGGGCCCAGGCTGCTCTGGGAGGCTACAGACCCCCAGCCCCGGAGCACGGGCTGAGGCAGCAGCGCCCACGCTCCCGGGCATCCGGGAGCACACCCAGCCCCTCGCTCTGCTCCACCAGAGACGGGGCTCAAAGGGCAGCACGGGCCTCTGTGACCGCTTTGAAAACAGAAGAAAACAAGAGGAGAAATAGAAGAAACAGGTACAAAATAGAGAGGAAAGGCTGAAATGAATTTTATTTCACAACACAGAAGTATCAAGGAGGAGGAAAATGTACCGAAATAAAGAAAAGCTCTGAAGGAAAATAAGGAAACCCAACACTTCAATGTACTGCGATTACTTATTCCACTATTGCCTTTTCCTGCAACATTTTATTGATGATGCTTCGTGGATCATCCATAAATAACACTATAAAAAGCCCTAGAACCTGCTTCCCTTCCGGTGGTTGTGCTGCGTTGACAGTAACTAGTCCATGGCAAAGGGGCACCCATTTCAGCTTGAAGACCTGATGGAAGAGCGAGGGGGGAAAACTACAAACAGATCAATAATAAGATGTTAACTGTGAAAGGAACGCTGAGTGAAACAAATGAATAAATAATTAGTTTAAGGGTAACAGTATTTTCAAAGCAAATGGATACCTCTGTTACCAGTAGGACAGGGCTTCTGACAGCTAGTGAGACAGCAAGGCATTCCGCTTCCAAACAATGACGGGTGAGTTAATATTCCACTAAGGAGCCACAAGCATACTGCTGCCGTGGGCTTTATTAACACGAACAAATGAGCTCATAATACTGATCAGGAGTGGGGTGGCTTTTTCTCCACACGTCTCACAAAAAAATTCCAGGTGACAAGTACTATGATACACATGGTAGAAACAAACAGCTGTGGCCACAAGGATGTTTCCTTAACTGATGATTAATATACCCAGGAAGCAATCACACTATTCATTAGTAAAAGTTTACAAACATTAAAAAGTGCATAACATTTGAAACCAACAACAACACAAAAATATATATACTATATATACTATATATAAAGAAAGTGACCTCACCTCCCGTTAATAAAAGCGAAGGGCTCTCCTGACTGCGTGATGGGTGCTGACGTGATCGCCGTGGGCCGGGGCCAGTCACCCCCCGCGGGCACAGGGGGCTCTGCAGGCTCCAGCGTGTGGGGCGGGATGGGGCGAGGGACCCCCCCGGCAGGGCTACTGGTGACTAACGGATGCACGAGCCATCCCGCCGTTCCAGCGAGGGCCCGGGCTGGACGCCTGGGTTGGAACAGCCCCGTCCCTCGGGTGCGAGGTGCCCGCTCCCACGTCCCTCCCCACGTCCCGCCAGGAGGCACCAGGCTGTGGCACCCCCAGCGGGCTCCTGGCTGTGCCAACCCAGCAGCCCCAGCTGTGACACTGGAAAACCAGCCCCCCCGGCTGGACCCGGCCCACGACCCACCATCGGGAGCCTCCCGCCACCCAGCCCCCCTCCCGGGGCACACTCGTGGCACTGAGCGACGCCGGCTGCCCTGCCGGGGGGACACAGGGCCCGTCCCCAACAACGGGAACCAGCAACAGCTCTAGCACCACGGGATTTGTCTGAATTTTAACCCATGTAAGGTTAGAAACGCTTTCTTAAAACTACCCTAACAATAAAATACTTGGACTAACATTTTAAAAAAATATCTCAGAGAAAGATTAAGAAATTGGGAGCAAAATTAGAAAAATGGGGAAGAATAACATAAAAGATTCAATTTGAGTCTCTGATATGCAACTAACTACAGGCAAGTGGCAAAACCGTACCAAGGACACAAAACACGCCCAAGTATTCACATTAACAGATTGTTTTGAAGGCTCATCTAGTAACAAATTAGGGTGTTGCTGAGTCATTTAGGTTTAGGCATAACCAATTTAGCGGCTGACGTTGTAAATCTATCGTGTGCACATCACCACATTATGCAAAAAACCAGCCCTTTCAAAACGCGTGGTAGAAAAATTCACAGTAACAGAACTATTCTTCAGAAGCAGTCGAGAAGGGGCAGTGTGGAGCGCTGGAGTCGTAGGACACAGACCCATGGTAACTAACGGAGCTGGACAACAGGCAGAGCTCTGAAACGCTGCTTTCCTTACAGTCCTGCCATGGGAGAACGCTCTGGCCGGAGAACCTTGAACTCTGAGGATCACACTGGCCCTCTCTTAAGGTACACAACTACATCCTCTGGCGTCTCACGGGCCATTTGCTACAAGATTTACCTGTTCTGCTCTCTAACAGCGTTCCCATCAAGCAGCCATCAGGAGGGGGTCGGTGACGCCATGCCAGAGGGTCTCTCCGTGCTCAGCCGTTGCCGATGGGAGAGGCGGGGGGCACCGCGGCTCCCGCCCCCATGCCTAGCGCTGCCTCGGGGGGCTCCGGCAGCGAGGACACGTGCGGCTGAGGGACACGGCGCGGTCCCCGCGGGCCGGGAGCTGGGTCAGGGCCAGCCGTCAGCTCTCCTGCTTGGCTGCCTCCCCCTGCGCCTCCCCGCTCTGCTCGCTGGGCTGGCGCTGCGCATCTCCCTCCGCCTCTGCAACAGACGAGAGCAGGGTGAGCGGGTCCGTCCTGCAACAAAGGGGCTCGCTCCCACCGCCCAGCCCTCCATCCGCCCCATCACAAGCGAAGGAAGGAGAAACTGGAACTGCCATCTTGCATTAAATGGGAAACCTTTTACCACCAAGAGAGCCCCGCTTTGCGCCTCCGGAGACACCTTCCAAGCCAAACACCTGCAACCACCACCACCATCTGAAGTACGGACCTCAAGTAGCTGGAAGTGAAAGAATTCATCCAAAATAGTAGGGTATTTTTGACAATTTATTCACCGTGAGACTGTGACAGCGTGAGATAAAAAGCCTGGTGGCACTGAGTCTGAGCAGAGCTCACTACAAAGCGCCGCACCTTCCTTCCAGCAGGGCACGGGTTTGTTAGGCTGTGCCGGTTCCGTGTGCCCATTCTCCGTACCACCGGCACGGTGCTGGGTTGGCTGTCCCACGGCCAGCCTCCGAGCCTCGGGAACACCTCCTGGGGCACGGTGCAAGGCAGCTCACCCAGCCTAAGGAGGGCCGAGAAGGGCAGTGCCCGCGGGCTGTTGGCAGCCACAGGCAAAGTGCCGTATTCACCCAACGGCCACAGGCCTCGGGGGTGTGACAGCTGGCAGCTGAGTGGGGACAGAGGGGAGGCCCTGCACGCTGCCCTAATTAGCTACAGGTACACAGTAAGGAATGACGTTAGCTATGGAATAACGCTAAGATGGAAGTCACCTCTTGTATCCTGCAAGGATTCCGAGTAATTTGTACGGAACTGGCTCTAGGCAGTAGTTAAACATTCCATGGACTGAGCCCCAACGAGGTCTAAGCAGAGATACTAGTGCCTCTTAACTGTAATCTACAGATCTTAGAATAAAGGCAGGTTCTCAATATGGATAGTTACCGTTTCCCCATTGCAAATCACACTGTACATCTGCAGCTTTAGCTCTGTTTATAGAAATAAGCACCACAAACACCTTCTCTTCTCTGCACAGGAGACACGGTACGTCGGCAATGGCAGAAGCGGGCTCTTTGTGTCGCAGAGAGCACTGGGAAGAGCTCAGCGTGATGGCTGTGTCCTGTCTGGGGGTACTGGTAACCATCAACTCAGCCTGACGAGGAGGTGTACAGAAGGCTGATTAACCTATTAAACAGCGAGGTTTGTTCTGCTCATTATGGGCTGAGTAGTAAATAAGAACTTGTCGTGCAAGGCACTGCCTCGGAAAACTCAGTTATTTCCCAGTTTTGTCTCTCATGTTACAGAGGATTCCATCGGGATGGATCTCACACAATTCCTTCCTATGGGACAGAAATCCTTCTGGCCCAAGTTCTCTGACCACTTTCTGCAGAGCCTCCTGCCTCAGTTCCCACACCGCAAAACCCAGATGAGTGGAATCTGATTTCTGCAATTCATGTTTTGCCTGCTCCGTACCCCATTCATTCTGACTGCTAGGGAGTCTTTAACAACCCTCATACTATCTGGGCAAGCCATGCTTTCCTGAAAGAATTCCTATTTAAAAACTAAACCAAACCAAACAAACCTGACAAACCCCTGCCCTGCTCCTCCTTGGGAACGCGATGGCTACCGACTCCTCAGAGCCGAGACTCGGGCAGCATTCCCAGCTCCCCGGGAGTTCACTGCAGATGGCTGGGATGGTCAGACACTGCCACTTTCCCAAGGAGTCTCCTCTCCGCTTCTGCCCTGGGTTTGTGTTCCGTGGAGCAGCCCCCTGCACAGCCGGAGACGAGACTGGCAGAGACTGCTGCTCGTTCTTAGGGGTCCTGTCCTGTCAGAGGGACCGACCAGCGAGTCTCCTGGACTGCGTCGGTTCCCTTGAGGGAGCGCTGAGGGGCGAGCTGCCTGCCCATCTCCCTGCCAACAGCTTCCTTCTGCCTCCTCTCCTGGCATGGCCGTGCCACTTCTCCACTTACCACACGTGGCAGTGTCACCCTACTGAACCGAGATGAAACGCCTCGCCTCAGAGCACGTGAAGCCTCTATTTGAAACCTGGCAAAGATGTCCGTTCCCCAGCCCTTTGCAGGTTGTTAGCCAATTGTGGACACAGAGCACTGGGACAGTTGTTTTGAAGGGAGAGCGCTACGCAGGAATTATATGGATTATAAAGAATTATGCAGCAAACTCTTGGTTGTCTGTTGTGGGCTTGACCGAGGCCTCCCTGCCTTGTGCTGCCCCAAGCTGTTCCTAGAAATGCATCTACAGGCTTTGCAAAGCAAATGCACTAAATATGCTCGGGTGGCTTCATTTACATAGGGTTTATAATAACCCTATTTTTTTTAACCCGCATTACCCTACTCCACCATTAGTCCCTGCAGCTGAGGGCAAATGGATTGCAGTATTGCAAGCAAAGGCACATCGCTGTCGTAAGAATAAAAGCATCAAACCTGTATGTCTGTATTTGTCTAACCAGGTAAAACTTGGCATAAATGGCTTGAGGTGCACCTTGACAGCAATGAGATGTAATAACCCCCACGCCTGGGTTTGTCCCCAAATCCTGTCCAGTGGGATGCATGTACCCTCAGTGAGCACTGGGACATTCTGAGCTGGGATGTGGGGTGCAATGGATTTTTGAGCCTTTCTCTCATAGTACTAAGTTTAATGCCATTCTCAGTGCAGCGCCTGCTGCAGAGGCCTGCAGGCAGTTCTGCATCTGCTCCCTCAGGAGGGGTCCTCAGAGCTGCACACACTTCTCTCCAATGATTAAGGTACCCAAGCCGCAAAAAAAGCCTCCAAGAAAAACTAGACTGCTGAATTTTGTATTAAAATTTAGGCTAACAGTTATTTAAACTGTTCTCATCACTACAGAGCTCACTGCAGGTCCAACATGCACACAACAAACGTTCCAGGCACTGGGTCATGTTTCTGTAACACACAGAGGAGCCTGGTTCTGGCTCACCATCACTCCAGCAGCTGCACTTCAAAATAGGGACCACTTATATCTTCTAAATGGACAAGACCAAAGACAATTTTGATATTAAAGCAAGCAGGAAGGCTGGTATTATGCATTTCAAATGCCACCTACTTTCTATTTTTCCACCATTTTGCACGTATCCCCACATTACAACAAGCAGACACACCTACACACAGACTAATCAAGCTTGGCTTTTCAAACAGAAAAAAATCCAAAAGGCCCTAGAAGTGTGTGCATCTAGAAGCTACAGGCCCCAGACTGGCAGCTGCAGAAGGAATGACTAAGGATGTACATTAGTCTGAAAGCCAAGAAAAGCCCCCCCCTCTCCAAACAGCACCGCCCCCCCCAGACATCAAGCTGCCACATCCCCTTTCCCAGGGACAAGGCTGCCTCCAGAGCCCTGGCCGGTGTCTCGAAGAGAAACACGTGACAAACAGTGTTATTAAAATAAGCATGAGGCCTCTTTTCTAACATCTGAAAAGGGCTTTCAAGTATCTGCAAGCTCCATTCGTTACCCCCCCAGTGCCCAGCCAGGTTACTGCATTTATTTCCGTAAGGCCCTCACCGCACACTCAGCCGCGGGCACACACCCAGGTGAACACACTGGTCACGTCAGTGGTGAGGTGAGGTCGGGGCTGCATTAGTACTGGTCACATCAAAAGAAAGACAAAGCACCCGCAGGGAGGGGAAAGGGCCGAGTTACCCAGAGAGAGGGATCTGAGTGCAGCACACAACAGGCACTGCTGTTACTCTGCCCCGGGCAGCTGGAACAAAACCATCTCCACAATGACCTTTCAAGCAGACACATGGCTTCTCCTACAGGCTCCAAAGGAGAAAGGTCTCCTTTAGAGCATACTATTAAGAGGTGCATTTTAATAAAGACTTCCTTATTTCCTTCCTTATGCTCAATTTTCTGTAAAATTCATCGTGACATGGACCCTGTCACTGGGCGCTTGCTGCAGAATGGTTTTCCTTTTTCCAGTAACCTGCTGTACTTGCAAATAACCCCCCTGCCCACCGAGGAAATGGGGGTTCTTACTGCAGGCAACCCCGATCTTATTTTGTTGCTGAGGGCCAAGGGAATAATGCATACTCATACACCATGTTCTGTGTGTTTGGTGTGCTACCCTTGGCTTTAAATACTGATAATAAAAGCCCCAAAGGTACTCACCCGCTTTGTTGATGTCAAGCTCTGATAACTTTAAGGCTAGTTCACTGGAGTTCCCACCCGGAGAGGACACGAGGATGTCATGTAACGCATTTCTTCTACCCGTTCTTCCCGAAGCAATGAAGTCTGCATATGTAGATTCCACATCAGTCATTGCTAACAAATATCCACATAGCAGTACCTGGAGGGGAGGAACAAGAACAACGCTTAGAACACCAGAAAACCAGATGATGTTATGGGATGGGAAGAGAAGGACTGGAGGGCTCTCCTTATGGAGCAGATTGGCTACGCAGTAAGCAGCAAAAGGAGACGCTTCAACCTCAAAATTTGGAGCAATTGGAGAAGGAGAAAGTGAGAAAGGTGTGTGGATTATATGCAATCTCTATTCAACAGTATTTTAAACAACTTCATTTTTCATACTTCATAAAGTGCTAGTAAGTACTTTATAAAAGCAATGACCTCAGCAACATAATTTCTTTATAGAGCTGTCTCTGCTTTTAATATTAGCTGGGAAGTAGGAGGTAGGCAGGGGGTGGAAGAAAGCTCTTTTCTGCACAGAATGCAGAGTGTAAGGAGTAACAAACGGCTGCTGCTGGTGCGTGCAGAGCCCGGGGCTCATGCCCAGGCCCAGCTCCAGTGTGTGCCGTGCCCTGCAGCAGGCTGGCTCTGGGTGCCCTGCACAGACCTGCCCAGCTCACCCCTTCTGCTCCACGGGGCAGCTGCAGCACAGGCAGCGTGTCACCAGGGTCACCAGAAGGAGTGGGGACACGCCAACGGAGCGAGGAGAGGAGCTACACTCTAAGACACACCTTAGAAACTACACTCTGGAGCCTACAGATAAACCCAGAAACTCCTTTTCTTTCAAAAGAATTACTTCTCGTGTTCTTAGGGAACACTGGGATGATGTGTGTCAACGTAAGATCTGCCAAAGGCACAAGGGAACTCCCAGTTCAACCTCAGTGAGAGAGAGATCTGCACCCCTGGTGGAGAACCTGCTCTATCTGCCATAGACCCAACCTCTTACAGCTCATACATTCTAAAAAAACCCAATAAAATAATGGTAAGCAGAGCCTGGGGAGGGGGGTGGAGAAGGCCCTTTCTCTTGCTGATCACAGAGAGCGCTCCCACTTGCAGCCTCTCAGGTTTTCTGCAGAGCTGGGCTGCCGAGCTTCAGTGTGGCTTCCCTCACCAAGTGTTGTATGGCAACCGGGGCCGGTTCCTGCCAGGGCAGTAGTCCAGAGGAAAGAACCACTAGCCAGACCCAGCACCGCCCCCCAGCTTCACTTCCGAGGGGTGTTTGTGTGGAGGGGACACGGCAGCACCGTCCCCGCACGGGGACAGCTCGGTCCCTGGTCGCCAAGGGATGCCCAGCGTCACCTCCGCAGAGGGCACAGGTCTCCACAGGCGGTGCCCACCCAGGCGCTGGGGGCTGGAGAACCCCTGATGGCACCACTGACAGCAGCACGAGATTCAGCTTTCTCTCTTCAAATAAAAAGAAAAAAACTCATTTTCATAAACACTTTCCATTTTAAAAGCAGATCCAGAGCAGCCGTTGGCCAACCCTTCCCCACGCTCTGCTCCCCGTAACGGCACAGATCCTTGCCCTGCCCCAGCCCCAGCCCACGCTGTGGGGCACACTCCACGGCTCTGCAGGGCCAGGACAGGCTTCCCCCCGTTCTACTCCCTCTAAACACACCCAGTGCCGCTGCAGGACGCTCTGACTCAAACAGAAGCCCATTGCTATCGGGCTTTGGTGTCCCTGCCAAACGCTGCAGGGCTGCCAGGGTGATTTTACTCCCACGAGCAACCACTAAGAAAGAGGAAACTGCTTAAAAAAACCCCAAAACCAAACCCCAAACCAACCAACCAACCAACCAACAAAGCCCCCAAAACCGAAACTAACCAAAAACCCAATACCAGCAGGAAGTAACAAAGCATGTGAGGTGCAAAGGGAAGAGAAGCAGCCAGGCCAGCTGTGATAAGGTAAGAAAATGGCATAAATTTCCAGCCTCACCAGAGCTGTTCACTGCAGAGTATCACCCAGCAAGGTCAGGAGATAAACGGCTCTAAGTGTGACCCACACCAGTGCTGTCTGCTCCTGCCCGCGGGAAGGGAGAGCACAGCCTGAATGCCGGGGATGTAGAGGCTTGGGTTGTGTCACTAGCGTGGCACCAATGCCTCACTACTGCCACCACGCTCACCTCATTTCAGCACAGAGCACCCACCACGGGAAGGCATCTCCTGTGGGGCTTCGGAAGCCGCCTCGCAGTGCCTGGGGAGAGGGGGGCAGAGGAGGACAGGGGACGGGGCTGCTCCGTGCAAACCCCACTCCACGCAGCGCTCTTCTCTACGACTCTATTCTTCAAACATCCCATAAGCCACGGACAGCACTGGGGCAAATCTCAAGTTAGTCTCTTTAGCTATGAAACAAGCCATAAAGGAAAATGTGCTCATGGAGAACTTGATTTTAAAGGTATATTTTCTATAGGCTCAATATGGCATTGCTAACAACATTCTGATCAAAAAAGAATGTTACCAAACACACTTACTAACACGTCCAAGTTTTCCTGCCTGTGTCTTCTCCTAAATGTCAAACACCGTTCTGTTTTGTATTGGCATTATCTTGAGACATTGCTGCATAAATATGGCACTCCACTGACATCACCCAAGAGCTCCCCTTCCAGTGAATGGCTCAATGCCCAGCACTCTGCAATTATTCACTGAACCGCTCATTAAGGAATTACCATTCACTCCAAAAAACCTCTCTTTTTTCCCCTCAGTCTCTGAGGAAGGAGTGGAATTTGCTAATAATTCTGTGAAGCATAATTTGAATTTCCTAACTAATTGCATTAACAGACATTCCTGCATTAAAGATTGTGGTCTCAGTCCCACTAGTTCTAGTATTTTTTAATTTTTTTAATTTATTTTTGAGTTGCAGCAAAGGTCATACTCTGCCACAGGGCACGGGACCGAAACACGGCTGCACCCCTCACTTCTTCCAACCACGGCAGGCCCTTCCCCGAGCACAACGATGGAAGGTATATCCCACCTGAAACCCCCAGCTCTGCTCTGCCTTCCCCCCGCCCCGAGGCACTTTGCCCCAGCACGGGTTAGAGCTCGCGGTACAGCCCCGGGGGCTCACGTGGCAGAGTTCCTTTCCTCGGCTTCCTCCCTTGAGAAAGGTGGCTAGCTGAGACTTGTGTCTCCTCCCCTCCCAAAGAACGGGGTGCTGAAAAGCAGCTGGAGGTCCTTAAAGAATTGCGGAGGCTGAGGAAGGTGGGTAGGCAGAGCTGCTCTCTTGGAGCTTTAGCCAGCCAACAGAGACATCTCAGTGGTATTAACGAGTATCCTGGCTCACACACAGTGCTGCACCTGCAGAGGGTTACACTGACACCCCGTGCCTGTGGAGGTTTTAGGGGTAAGCACTGTAAGGAGCAGAACCGGTATCCAGAGAACGCAGGGGGAGAAAAGAGAGATGACGAGAACAGTGTCATTTAATAGGTACAGAAAAAAAAAAATAAATCAGTGTGTGTGTTTTCAGCAGGTTCCCAGAATACTTCTTGATCTCCACAACCCAATTCTGTGTTAAGTTTTCCATCCCCATGCTATATATAACAAATCTTAGCCCCCAACTTTCTGAAGCTAACTGTCAAATTTCTACAACTGTTTCTCTTCTTGTACGCACTTTGGTTTTATTGAAATAATTCTTTAAAAAAAAATTCCTAAAAAGTTGGCGATGGCTTCACAAATGAAATCCCAACCTGAGGGCATCCCATAATCACCCAGTGACAGCACATGCTATGCGGAGCCGCTGTTCTCGGGAGGCTGGAGGGGAAAGCGCAGGAGTTACGGGGCACACCAGCATGAATTAAATACCTCTGTCTGCACAGTTCAGGTCTAGAAGTACCCAGGGCTGTTGAATTTAGCCTGTCCAAGGGACTAGCTACCTACAAGAAGCCCAAACGCATTAAAGTCCCTTCACTAATTTGTATTTATTACCATGTTGAAAGGCAGTCAGAGTAAGAAGGGGCACTTGAGGCAGGGCTTGTCCGCGGGATCAGGGCTGGCACACAGAGCTGCCGTGCTCCTGGCAAACCAGCACTGTGTAACACCCAGACCCTAGAGTAGAGACCCCATATATATATCTATATATATGTGTATGTATGTGTATGTCCCTTCAGCGGTTAATCCCCCTCTTCCTTCAGATATGCTTAATGATGGCCTTGAATAAGGGATTTTCAAATAAAACTCTCCCAGGCTTTGGCTGCTGAATGTTGTATCACGATCAGCACATTATTTAAATATAATTATCTATATTCAGCTTTCAAGAGGGAACAAAAAAAAAAAAGAAAAAGAGAGATAACTTGTCATTTAATAGCTTGTCTGTTTTAGAGAAGGTGTATAATTATGCTTTTAAAATAAATTTTGGTTCCAAATCCAGCCTTAGCTTAGAGACAGGGCTCCTTCCAGTGAGGAGACAGCTCTGTTCCCCAGGAGCCTGGACACAGATTCCCACTTTCCCATTCTGTCATGCTATACAGTAGGATTGCTTTTGCACAGACAGAGGTGAGCAAGAAAATAGCACTAGCTCTGGAAAGCCAATGAAAGGAAATAACCAGAAAAAAAATGAAGAAGCTGTTTTAAATCTGCATTAAGAAATACTATGGAGTCGGATATCCTGCAGCTCGTAACCTACACAAGGAGATCATTCACTAAGACAGTTAATGGGTTTTCCTTCTGCCTTATCTAAGTTATATTTTACCTAAAGAGATCTACAGAACTAAAAGCCAAACAGTTAAATTCTTACTACGTCCTTTCTCGGCAAATTTCCTGATGCCCGTGACCATAAGGACTTGGTCTCTCATCTACCACTTAATTTCAGCGTACAGTTTCAGCTTTATCTTGCACTATTCCATAAATCGGGCAGTTAAATAACAGCAGCAAATAAACCCCCAAATATAATGAGTGAAGCAATACTACAGAGACTCTGGCTCTATGTGAGAACACAGAACAGGAGCTGTCAGTCCCGCAGACCAGTACTGAGGTTATAGGAAGTAGTTACAAATAACAAGGAATGGTTTGGTATTTTGAAATTCACCCCCCATGCAGCAAACAAATCCCAACATTCCAGTATCCCCACGGGGACTCTACACCAGGGAATGGGAACGGGCGGGCTGCCATCTACCATCACTAGTCCCTTCCCCACCTGAGGAGAACACAGAACTCTGGATGGCCAACAGGAGGGGTTTGGGAAGAGGGCACCTCTTGCCCTGCGACTGGCGCTTGCAGCCAGTGAACGGACCTCTCGGCTCCCGAAGGGAAGGGGCCACTACAGCATTGCTTCTCAGGATGCTGCCACAGTCCCTATGGACAACCAAACCATTGCTACAGCACCTCCTCACCAGAAAGCTTCTCATTAGGCAACACAGCTGAGTCTCCAAGGTGCATTCTTTAGAGAACTTGTTCCAGGCCCTACAGGGACTGTTTCTGCAGCAGCCACGGCTCCTCTGTTCACCCTGAGCACACCAGCCTGTGTCTGGCTTTATGGGGAAAACCACCCCAACACAGAGCACAACCCACTGCACAGGAATGAGCAGCACTCAGTCTGCCTGTGTTCTGGGCCAAGCTGCTGCGAGCCTCTCTAATCCTTATGGACAACTTCCAACTGAAAAAATGACAGGTTTAGCCAACTTTTACCTGATTCCAAAATAGTTGTGTGATCTACCCATGGACCAGTGTGAGCCCTCTCATGCTGTGTCAGTAGTGCGAAGGCCATGGTGTGGAACCCGCTCAGATAAAGGATTTTCTATCAGATTACCAGTTCTGGGCAGAAGCTTAATGCTGTGCAAGCAGCTGAGAACGAGATTCGTTGGACTAATTTTAAATGCCCGTGTACACATATGTAGGTAGGTACCTACATGAGATGATTCATCTGATCCATATGAAGGATCTGGTTTAGAATGAATACAGCTCGCACCTTCGCTGTGCTTCTCTCTTCCTACTGAAGATGAAAAAAAAGTCAAAAGGTGAGCAGAGATCTTCATTATCCATGCGTTGAGTTGGGTGACACTAATCACACTCTAGATAGCCTAAAAAGATTCCAGTCCATTATGTTTTTAAATTCAGTATCTATAAAACGGTTATCCACGTAAGACCTATCTTTTTTCCCCTGCAGATACACATCTCGCTAAATATTTCTTTACTAGCACTAATGCTTTCGAGGTCAAAGCAAAAAAAAAAAAGACGTAATTGTCATTAAAATCAAAGCAGAACACACAAGAAGTGGCAGACAAACAGCACGCAGTACATTGCTGTGCACTTCTCCAGTTCAATGGGAACCAGCTGTGTTTTTTAAGAAATAGCTCCATGGTGCAAGGCAAGCTCCATTCATGTCTAAGGGCTGAAACACACAGCTGTGCTACAGACTGAAGGGCTGAGCAGCCCTAAGGAATTTATTGTAGCTGCTGCAGTTCCTAATAGCGAACCACGGAACTGCCAAGATTAGTGATCTTTAGCCAGCTACAAGCCAAGAAACCTAGACCATCCCTTCCGCAGGAGAGCACACCCCATGTGGTGAGCCATGGCTTTGCTGTGCTGGGCTAAGGGCTGACGTGAGCCCTGCTCTTCCCTGGGTCAGTAAAGCCATGGTGGGCTGGAAGGCACGAGCCAGCGCTGCCCAGGCTCCTCTGCCCACGTGCTGGGTTAGAGCCGTGCAACTGCACAACCACAGCCTGGTGTGAAGAATCAGACTCCACATATCCACCTAGGTATTCTGTCTAGAGGACAAGACCAGGAAGGAAACAAAGCAGCTGGGAATGGGAAGGAAGCAGGAATTGCCAGAAAGAACTCAGAGCTGAGTTACCAGTTCACCTGTAGGACCAGACAGGCAGCTCCCACTGCGGAGGACCCTCCGGCTGCTCTGCCAAGAGGTGCCCCTGGGCTGACCTGACCCAAGGGCCTCACACAGGGCCACGGACTGGAGTGAAGGGTTTGGATCACTGAAAAGGCATTTCATGGGAGGTAAGGAAAGTCTCAGACATTTTCCAATAGACAGATAACCTGGCCAGGTGTGTAACAATCGCAGAATCATAGAACAGTTTGGGTTGGAAGGAACCTTCCAAGGCCAGGTTGGATGGGACTTGGAGCAACCTGCTCTAGTGAGAGGCGTCCCTGTCCAGGGCATGGAGGTTGGAACTGGATGATCTTTAAGGTCCCTTCCAACCCAAACCGTTCTATGATTCTATGACCTTAAAGATCATCCAGTTCCAAACCCCTGCCCCGGGCAGGGACCTCCTACCAGACCAGGTTGCTCAATATTTCTACTACTTCTCTGTATGGCATCCTTATATTTACTATCACCAAAAAGACTGCTTTTAGCATTGTAGATCCTATTTACTAGGAACATAGATGTCACTTTCCTCTTCATGGAGGATTCCATCTTAAATTTTTTAATTTTTCATCCTTGGAACGCACAGTATTTCCACCACTTACTGCTGGACCAAGACCTAATACAATTACGGTGCATCCTTGTTTTCCAGGCAATACTATCATAATACCCATTTTCCCCTGAAGATGCAATAGATGAGGTTGTCTTAGAAGACCTTTCTTATCTCAGTGCAAGAGATTTGGCTTAACAGAGTTATCCTTCTGATTACCCTGCTCCCCTTCCCAAGCTGACTGAAGCCTGCCCTTTGTGCCCATCTGATGGATGTGTTTACAGCATCTCCAGCTGCAGCGTGCGGGTAACAACAGCATGTCAAAGGGAAAGCGTGTGAGCAGAACAGCAAGAAGGAAATGTTTAGGTAACAGGATCGTGACAGCATTTGAAACTCAGGCTATTCGTTATCCTGAGCGGACAGGAGGATGCACCAGCACTTCCCTAAGATTGCTCCCAGACCTATCTGCCAGGGTTCTTCACTGTTTCAGTGCAACGTGAGCTCTACCAACCAAGTGTTCAAAACACCTCAATGCTCCACTGTTTATCGATCCTTGAACTCTTCCTTAGTACTTAACACACAACTGTCCCCCTCCGAGGCACTCTCCTTACACCTTTAGGACGTTGTAAGCTCCAAGGGAGATGCGGCATTTGCCGTACCCCGTACCGTCTCAGCAGGCCCTGGTGCAACAGCCCTCTGTGTGTGACTGTCCTGTGACACCCAGGGACTCACCACAGACGTGTGTGCTGCAGCATCCACAACAGAAGATATGGACCTTGTCACTGCTGCTTCCTGGGCAGTGGCACGCACAGCACTGGAAGGAAGGGATCTGCCTTTTTTGATAGCAAGATTGTCCACAACTGTATATTGCCAAAGATTAACTAGTGGCTCCTGTGTTTGATTTGAATAAAATCAGATTACCTCTTGCAAAAACAACGCTGCTGTAGCATAATCTGCTTCTGCCAAGATCTCACATTTCACATGCAAACTTGGAGCTTGCCAAGAATCTACCCAATGACACCATCCTTTTCAGTATTTGCAGAGATAAATACCACTGGGCCAGCCTGCTGACCTGTGAACACAAGACAGGCAGCTTTTTAACAGTGCAAGTATTAGAATCTCTTTGTGCCACAATAAATTCATCTGTATTTCAATCATGGCATATTTGGGCAACTTTTTGGCTCATCAATAATAAATTAACTTTTCCATGCATTTTTTTTCCTGTGGCAGGCATTTAACATCTACTTTACATTTGAATCAGTTTTCCCAGCCACCAGACATTCTGCTGTTCTTTTAATTACTATCTAGAAGCTACACAAAAAAGGCACAATGGGGCTGACAGCATTTCAGCTTTTGCAACTTAAAAGCGGTTCCATTTATTATATCTCAGGCGATAAATCCAGGTTTTATATTGCCTGTCATTTCACTTTGGTTTCCCCTTAGTCCCAGCCTTACATCTCTGGAGGTTCCCATGCCTTCTGCATCCCATCCCCACGCGCAGGCTGCAGGGAAGGGCTCCGGCTCCGTCGCCAGGCAACAGCTCAGCCTACTTAGCCCTTCCCGAAATAATCCTCGCCAACGAGCTTTTTTTAGACTGGTTTCCAGCAGGAATACTGTACTGGTTCTTTGTAACAGACCACTGATGTTATTGCCACAATACGAGGCAGTGGTCACCTGGGAAGCTCTGGCAGCTCTCAAGGATGACAAAACTCCAATGTTACTCCTTACCAACCCCAGGACATGCCTCCTGTGCTGGCACAGTGAGGGAAATACCTCGCATCTTGCTGTGTGCTTGCTCTATCTTCTCCAGGTATGTGAAAGCCATATATTTATAAGGAATAAAAATAAATCTTAGTTGTTGTTTGCCTTTACTCTATTTCATTCATGGAAGAAAAAAAAAGTTCTCTATTAACGTAAAACAAGCCACCAGTCAGAAAAAACCCAACGCCTCTTTCTATGAAGTCTATTAAAAGTTTAATCAACTCAACAGAAGGAACACATATGCAAATATTCCATGTTGCAATTCATAATAAAATAGGTTGATTTCAGAACTCTTTTAAGACAAAGTTCCAAGATTTTAAAATCCCATTACAGATGCCATGAACTGGGGCTGCATTTGCTTTTTGAGGTCCCTTCGCCAGCCCTGGAGGACCTGTCCTGTGACACGCTCACCACTTCCAGCCTCACACCGCCTTCCTCTTGTTGCAGCCCTGCAGTGCTGCTGCTGCAAGGCTGGGCACAAGTCTCCTGTTTCCTTATCTCTGGCTTATTTGGGAATCTTAAGTTAATTTATTTCTTTAACAATAGGTAGAGCAATATAAATGCTGTTCTCTTGTTACAGCATCAATCAACTCCAGAGGCCAAATGCCTTACCCTGCACCAGGCTGAGGGACCAAAGGAAGGAGGTCTAATCGTACAGAAGAGATTTTAATGAAAGGAAAGGTTCTACCTCATTCTTTTCTTTTCCTTGCCCCCCTGGACATGCTCAGCAGCAGCTATGTCTGTGGAGAGCAAGGGCATGTCAGCCCAGAACCGAGGGAGGGAGAGGAAGGATGTCTCCCAGACCCAGGGGAAATAGGGACCAGGTTTAAATTAAGGCCCTTGCAGAGACCTGCAGTCTTCTAATGGGAGAGAGGGAGAAGGTAGTGATTTCATGCTGTTTACAAGATCCAAAGTCTTAAAGGTGACCTTTTCTTAAAAAGAGCAGGCTGTGGCAGACACAGGAATGGGTTCCCAAACCCAACCACATGAGGTGGTACAAAGGGTTCATTTTCTACCTCCAGCCACCCAGCCGTACACACGCAGAGCGGCCAGGCTGGCCCAGAACAAGCCTTATCAAGGTTCAGTGAGTGGGATTCTCCCAGAGTGATGCACTTCAAGTCTCTGTTCTTTAACACCACCTAAAAAGCCCAGCTTAGTCTCAAACCGGTATCAATACTGGTTTCAAAGCAAAGAGGCTGCCCCTTTGATCCCTCGGCTTTTCACTGAGCGTGGGGCAGAGGGGATGGAACACCCCGTTGGTCAGTGTGGGGTCCCCTCTCCTGTCCCCTCCTCCCCACCCGTGGGACCCCTCAGCTTTCCCATCCCCAGCCCTGCCGAGACCCCGGGTGGCTCAGGAACAGCAGCACCTTACGGCCAGGGCCTGTCTGCACCCCTTCCTGGCCACAGCTACAGACACGGGCCTTACTCCGAAAGCAAACGGGCGTCTCCACAACACGCTGTTCATTTCAGAGGAGGCCTGGCCGAGGAGCAAAATTACTCAACAGAGAATTGGTTCTGTTTCACCTCAAACTGGGACAGTAACCAACCAGTCTGAAACCTGGACGTGATACATGAACTGCTGGAGGAGAGAAAAGCAGAATAAGGAAATCTGTTATAATGGGGAAATCATGTTCAGTTCAGTTTGCATTTTACACATTGCATTTACGGGCATTTAAAATACAGGTCAAACAATTTCTATCATAAGAGAAAGAAAAAAAAGCCTTCATGTTTGCTGTCAGTTTGAAGATGGGAACCTTACCCACGTCTTTTGCATGTCCACGTTTAAAAAATAATCTAATTAAGCAGAGGAAAAAAAGCAAAACAAACATCAATCCTTCTTCCTGAACAATCCTTTGTGACCTAGGATCATTCTGAACACTTGGGCTTGAATAATCTGCACTTCAGAGAGCTGTCCTTGGCAATGCTGACAAGTGTCCATGTGCGGGTACCAGATGGAAACTACAAAATGGCTCGCATATACCAGTATTTAATTAGCAGTTGTGCTGCATTACACAATGTGTTCAAGCCAGCTTTAAGATGTGTTTCTAGCTGCAGACCCAGGGACCCTGAGGAATACAATAACCAGCAGCACCCCAGGCCCTGCACACCTCAGCTACTTAACATCAGCGCCAGTTACAGTTTTGAATCCCCGATTTCAAGCCAAACTAAAGCTCAAACACTTAATTCTTATCCCTCTAATGTCTGAATTATTCCTCTAAAAGGAAGGGCTAAACAGAGGAAGATAACAGGGTATCTTCCCGTTCCTATCTTCCCTAAGATCACTTACGAGAGGGGTGGTGGAGCACGTAAAGACAGCAGCATTTCCTCTGGCAGAGCTCATTGGTTTCAGCCGACCATAACCAATTGCTCCACCACTTCAAGAGATGCCTATTCCAAACGCATACAGTAGGCATTTTATGCCCATGCCAGGAAAAGTCACCCAGCCAGCCTCCCCCACCTCCCGCAGCCCAGGCTCGTCACTGCAGCCACAGCAGCTCTCACACTGACACACGGGTAAAGAGCCCGGGACTCAGCTGAAGGAACAGCCCTTCCTACACACGTCAAACCAAATTGCAACCAAGTACAAGCCATGTTCTCTGGATACCAGCGTAACCATGTGGGTATGAACAGAAAGAGAGGAGCTTCCCAAACCCCTGCCTGCTGTGCCAGTTCCCAAGGGGCATTGCTGTTGTGAGACCCCACCAGTAGGGCCATGCTTGACCTGAGCCCTGAGGGGCCGGGCAGAGCCCCCAGACCCTTCTACTCCGTTCCTCTGCTGGCAGCGAAGGGAAGCCCCAGCTCTCGGCTCACAGTGGGAGCGCCTGCGCGGGCAGAGTGTTCCCTAAGACCTCCATTCCTGAAACCCCCAGAAAGGGTAAAAAAAAAACCCACCAAAAATGCTGAAAGAGTAAGAATCACCCACAGAGGTGAGTTTCTGGATATCATTTTCTCCATAAAAGGCAGCTGCAGGTAAGACTTCAAAGAGGAAGAAGATAACTGTATAAAAGATGTTGCTCCAAAACTACAGCAAGGTTTACTTTTAGTAAAAACTAAACTTTAGAAATAAAGAGAATGAAAGAATTGAGTAATTGAGAATCAATGAAGAGAAGAGACATATAGGAAGACCATGTTAAGAAAGGGCCTAAAAATAAACCCAAGTGGACTCTAAGACTGAGCAGGAAGAAACAATCAACATCGAGTGCCATCCCTCCTGGCAAAGGGGAGGAAGACACCTCCTCTACAGCCATTATTCCTCTTGGCAAAGGCCTTGGGATGCTGACAACTAGCTGTGAGCCTCCAGAACTGTCACCTTTGGACTTAGATGAACATGGGAAGGACCATAATATCAGAGAGAATTGTAGATACCAGGAATGTTTCCTGTACAGCAGTTCAAGTGTTCAGGGAACTCTGAAAATGACCTCACCTATCCATGTAAATATACCTAGATGTACCTGCCGAGACAGGGACTGGCAAATACTCATTCCATCGGCACAAGTACCTATATCTAGATGGACTGACCAGTAGAGTCTGAGTGAGCCTAGTAGATTTTCTGTAAGCTGTACATGAACTGCCTCATATTCCAAATGTTTGTCTATTTTAAAATATTGTTTTTTAGTATCTACAATAATTAGCTGTAGAGCCCCACCTGGGGTGGGCTGACCTTGGCTGACTACCAGGTGCCCCCCCAGCTGCTCTCCCACTCTCTGTCCTAAGTACTGAGTGGATATAAACGGCCATGAGAAGCACTTGCTATGCTTTCCAGAGTCTGCCTCCAACTTCTCCAACCGCTGAGACTGGGACTGTCACTTCAGGCTGGGAAACCAGAGGCAGGCGATGATCTCACCATCTCACCTCCTGGTGTCTCGCTGCTGGCAGGAGGCAGTCCCTTCCCAAGCCACGTGGCAAGTACGCTAATACCCTAAGGGAGAGATAATAAACCTCTGTTCTCTACTTGCCAGTCCGTACCCTCAGAGACCAAGAAAATCCCAGCACCCTACAAGATCATGATCATTGTAGCCATGGTGTTTACCGACACCAGCAGCAGCGTGCTTTTCCCCAAGACTAAAGTCCTTGTCTTACATAAGAGAGGATGAGGAATCTTTTCTCTCTTTTTTAAAATACGTAAGAGATTAGCTTTGACATTTTTAGGTTTCTGTACCAAGAAGGGTAGAGGAAGATTTTCAAGCCTTTAGGTTACTTCCAAGAAAGCATTCACCATAGAAACACAATTCCGAGTTTTCTCCAGATCCCACCACATTGTTCAGTTGAATCAACGCCTCTCAGAAGACCAAGAAGCATCAAAGCTGCAAGCACGCTGCAAGAGGTGACACGTTTGCTTGTAGGTTAACTTGAAGCATTGATTAGGTTGTCTAAAAAGCAACTGCTCCACAAGAACCCCAGGTAAAAAGAGGACACTGTCCCATGCACAAGGGACACGCCGGATTGGGGTGAATGAGCACAGTCTGTAGAGACTCCTACTTTCAGTTTCAGATGACCAACACCAGATACTACAAAGGACCTGATGCTTCAGAAATTAGTAAGAACCAAACTTTTTACAAAGCATCTTGGAACAAGGAGTGAAATAAACTAGCTAACCTGTCTTCTCACTGCTGAAAACGTGACTTCATGGGCTGTTGAAATGAAGGACATCTCCATGAAATCTGAAGATACGGTGCAAACTTCAAGACCTGAAGTTGATGAAAAAACTACTTTGATTTCAGGCAAGTCAGAAATTCACCCATACTGGAAAAAACATTCAGGGAAGAAAGTGGGGGTGTGGGGAAGAAAAGACATTTTTCTTTCTACTACTCAGCAATTAACGCCTGTGTTTTCTAACAGGACTGTTTGCACTGGGCTAAAGGCTTCACTGAACATGTGCTTCACAGGCAACATTGCAAGAAGTTTTAACTTTTAGCGTCATGGCTTCAAAATTTGCCATCCCAGCCACCAAAAATGATCCTTTTTACCCTTCCCTTGAATAAAGTTTTCCATTGCTTCTTTGTACCTACGGTCTCCCTGTGGTTCAACAGAAACAGCTCCGGTGTTTTCAGACAAATAGGACTGATGTTTGCATGACAGACAACAGCCCATGTTTGTTCCCATCCCAGACTCCAGTGGAATCAGAGCTGAACTAAACATGGAGAGACAAGATGTGCCTTCATTTCAGAAAAGCTTTTCAGCAGTCCAAGTGAAATAACATTCAGATGAGAGAGACATTAAGTATACCCTGCTCAGCCTCAGGGTCTTCCTCTTTTAAATCTTTCTTCCCAAAATGCTCCTTCTCCAAGCAATTTGCTCCTTAACACTTTGTCAGGAGTATCTTTAAATGTGACTTCCAGAATCAAGCAATATCTTCCCCCTTTTTTATTTTGCTACTCTTCTTGCTTAACCCCCTACAGGGATTATTCAAGTATTACTATTTAAATATTGAAATCAATGAAAATGTTACAGATTTAATTCAATTGTTAATTATTAAACTTTTACATGCAAAACAATGAAAAGAAAAAAAATACTGAAGCGCCTGGAAGGCTGATTGCACTGGACAACTCCTTCCCTGGATCATGTGAGGATTCTTGGGTCCATTAAAGCTATTTTTAAGAAAATTATTCTCCTCTATGGCATACTTTGCTATACAATTTAAGAGGCTACCAAAGCTACTGGGTTCAACAGAAAGCAAAACTAAACTTAATCAATTTTTCCCTGTGAAATAATAAATACAGAAGGATTTTTTGTTTTCTTAAAAAAACCCATACAACTGGACTGCAGAAAGTGTGCAAAGGTGTGCAGATTCTCCGAGTCTGACAACTGGAAGAGGGTATTATTTGAAGACAGGACTAAAGTGAAGAGCTATGCCATCCTCATGACAGAAACAGGCAGGGACCATGTTCACTTTAGGGATACAAGCAGAAGGAAGGGGGCTTGTTTAAAAACCAACCAACCAACCCACCCCTGTCCCACTCTGCACACACAGCACCAGGCAAGCACTTCTCACCCAGCCAAGCTCATTTGAAACATTTCCAGTGGACCTTCCAGTTAAGTGGTAACTTAAGAAAAAAGAAACAAAACCAGAAAGACCACCACAAAACCCCTCCAAAACCAGACAAGCTCACCACCACAAAGCAGCACCTCTAACTTGATTAAGCAGAGATGGTGATCAGGTTGCCAACAAGGGCAAACTGTTTCAGCCTGATTATTAAGCATGTAATCAAATACTGCAGTGAGCTTCAATGCTACCACATAAAGGTTTCATGAAGCTGCACAGCATTATGTCTTCCAGATGCCTCAACAGCAGGAATTGAGTATTTCAGAGCTAAACCTTACCACTCAGACAATTTTTGCTCCGTTCAGCTTCCCATTAGGCTCTTTCTCCTGCGTTCCTGTCAATCCTGGGCACTCTAACCGGGCAGAGGACCTCAAGACAGAACCCCGCCTGACACCAGAGAGAGAGAAGGTTCTTCCTTAGCGCAGGACTGAGTAGGCACATCTACAAGAATAAGTAGCTTTAAGTCAGCTCATTGTGCTTCATTAAAAAAATTACTCTTAATATACTATTATAAGGCTGAGTATTTTTTTCCTTAAAACGCCCAGAGACAAACCCATGCCTGTTGCAAGGCTACTTCTATTTGCTGGGAAGAAGCCTTGAAAATACTGTGCTGATCATAGTTAACACCAAATAGATTAGCACAGAATTTTGTAGCTATAATCCTATGCTAGTTTTGTTACAAGAAAGCAAGAATTATAAATAGGTAAAAGCAAAGCATAAACTATAATAGTGCAGAAGAACCGGACAAAATAACCTGTGCTCTATATAAAGTGATCATTTCATATTATTACACCAGGAACAATATTGGCAAATACATATTCTTTTCTGATTCTTAGGAAAAAAAAGAAAAAAAGTGTTTCCCCTACCCAGAACAAGCATTTGCCACTAGCTGTCCCTAACAGGCCTCTGCAGAAAGACTCTGGCAAGTGTTGAAAGTGAACCCACTCCAGGAGAGGAAGCTGCAAGGTCTCCTAGAACAGCATTGGCAACTCTCACAATAGAAAAACCCAACGCAATAAAAAAGCCCCAACAGAAGTCATTAACTTCTTCCCTCTTTGCCTGATTTCTGTTGTTGCTTGTCCCACACCAGTGCTGTTTGTATGAAACGCAGTTATTAATTTAAATTCATTTACCTCCCAGGGTTGCTTTAACTTTCACAGATTTCAGCATGTGATGGAGCTTTTCTTGAGTATCTTCTGTGTGGGTGGATCTGATGGAAAGATAAGTTTAGTTTGCAGTGTCACATATCTGTGTTTTTCTGCACAAAGCGAGGTACATTAAACAATGACAAGCTCATTAACACCTAAATATGGAATTGCTTATTTAGTTTGTGTCTCGTTGTGTCAGTGAGACTTTCACTCGGTGTGGGAGCAGAAGGAAAACAGAAGTGATCTCTTCACAGGGACCGCTGTGGCCATGTCTCACAGACCAGGAACCCCAGCTTGCCAGAGCTCTGTTCCTTAGGCAGAAGTTTGAGGACCACACCATCTGGGCACTGGAGTGTTGTTCTGCTGTTTGGACACCTCCTGTGGGGCAGGTCCAGCTGAAACCCTGCCTCTTGCATAATCTTAGACCAGCTTATTCCTGTGAAATAATAATTCCTGTTAAAAAACTTTTGAGTTACAGAAAAGCCTGTCCTGTGCATAATACCTAGAGCCAGAAGGACTTCCAGAACCTCTCATGTATTTTACTCCAGAGTCAATTAGAAACAACAACAATAATCTAACGAGCATTATCCAGAAGTGGAAGCTGCTTGTTTTTCAGCACAAATGATAAGACTAGAGTCAGGCATGCTCTCATCTGCAAAAGCACAGGACCAGAAGGGAAGCCGTTATGCTTGTACACAATAAACCAGTTTTGACCAGTTTATACCGGGGGTTCTGTCCTCTGCTTGCACACGGGTTCAAGTTCCTTGAAGGTGAGAACAGTCTGTTCTCAGGCTATGAGAACACGAGGTTATTATATGGAAGATGGACACTGAGACTATTCTTCCCTATCCCCACGCAGAAAATACTAAGTTCGACTCAGCCCCTGAGTCAGGACTGACAGGTCTGTAGAGGCACACCCAGGAGATCAAGACATCTTTCTGAATGATGGAAAAGCTCTGGCTGGAAGGAATGTCTGGAGGCCATCAAATTGAACAACTGCTTGCTCAAAGCCAGGCTAACTCCAAACTTCGGTCTGGTTGCCCAGGCACTCCCGATGACTTTTGAGTATCTCCAAGGATGGAGGTTCCCCAGGCACTTCGGAGAACCTGTACCAATGCTATACCATTCTTGCAGGGAAAGATTTTCCTTTCATGTGTTTAGAATTTCTGTCATTACAAGTTGTGACCATTGCCCCCTACCTCTAAGAAAAGTCGACATCATCTCCGTAACCCTTCCTTGGCTCATGCAGTTACATCTCCTTGTAGTGTCTTCTCCAGACTGAACAACCCCCATTCCTCAGCCCTGCTCCTACACCGTGTGCTCTGGCCTCAGGGGTTTCCACAGCCCCCACTAAACTCTGAACTGGGACATCAATACCCCTTTTGCACCCACGGGTCCAAGGGACTGTGATGAGTTTAGGGTGAGAGTCCCAGTTACCAGCTCATCAGCAGTTGCAGGTGAGATGGATGGTAAGTACACGGGAGGAGGCTGGCCAGCAGCTCTAGATGTAAAATAGGAAGGATTCCAGTCTTGAATTCAGTCTCCTAAAACGTAAACGTAGTTCCCAGACATTTTCTTGGCTCAAGAGCCCAGCCTTGTTAAAAGCACTGCAGAAGCAAAGAGTACTGTTTGACAGAAACATTGTTTAATACACGATTAGTGGCATTAAAAAGCTGTCACTGTCACCATGCCATAGGTGAAATACAGCCCTCAACTTACACACACAACTCTGTCTCGGCCTATTCTAGACTCGCTTGTTCCTGATATATAATAGAATTAACTAGATATTTTCCTTTTAATTGCACCTCTGCACAGAGTTTACAAAATCAGGTTTCCTCTCTCTGCTTGCTGGAGGGTAACAGCCCAGGTTCAGACCCAAGTTGATCCTCCTTTGTATCCCCATACAATTCAAAACAGCCCCATTACAGGCCAGAGCCATTAATTTACAGCACTAATCCCAAAGGACGCGGGCTCTAGCTCTGCCCAAGGCAACCCCTGCTCCCAGACTATGGAGATACCTGCCCGTGGGGCTGGGGCAGGCTGCCTGCACCAACCGGGCACGGCAAGGCAGCACGTTCTCAATTACCGGCTGTGTAATTAGACACAGTAAGGGCAGTCTTCTCTTCTGGAGAAAGACCCGTTAATTACTTTGCTGTATGCCTCCTGCGGCCATTCCTTGTCCTGAAGGACAACCCGCCCTTTGCCTCTTCCTCTTCCACCTGCTCAGACACCAGAGTCTATCTCCCCTCTGGAAAAAGGGACCAACATCTCCTCATCCCCTCCCCAAATCCCAATATTCAATTAGGAACATGCCCCTGGATATTTTTTAAGCCCAGAACAGTGCTACAGATTGAGTAACCATTAAGATTTGATTAATTAAGGTTGCAGAAAGTAGAAGTATAATCTGATACAAAATTAATGCAAAGCGTTCTCAGGATACCAGCTTTAATTAACTTGACTGGAGCATTTTCACTGGTTGAATTCTCAGATTCTACCCATACAGTCAAAAATATTTAATTTCTCAAGAGAAGAGGAGGATTTGCATATTTAACTTCTAAATGTGCAAGAACACACATTCTTTGGCCTTGAGCTTGATGATAGGTGCAGGAGAGCTGCTGCAGTGTGTTGCACTACCCATCTATCCCAAGGAAGCGTTCCAGGCAGTCGGTACCCGCGGGGCGGGCAGCACGCCCCAGGGGGCACAGCCAGCTCCCTCCACTGCCACACAAGAGAAAGCCTGGGAATACATGGGGCAAGCAGGCATCGGAATGAGATCTTATTTTAAAATCAGTTTTTGAAGTAGTAAAATAAAGAAGTAGTAAGAATTCCCATCTGCTAGCAACATTTGGAAAAAATTACCTTCAGGATGCCTTTTTGCAGTGAGGTTTCCTCACTGGTGTATTTCAATTATGAGCTGTTAGAGCCTTTAAGTGAGCTTGTTTTTAAAATACGATTTTGTAGGAGCAGCTAGGGAAAAAAGCCCTAGATGTATATAGTCTGAAGCCATCTCTCAGACATACGACCCAGGGTACAGAGCTGAACTTCATACCTGTCCTCAGACAGAAGCCTCTCAGCATCAGGAGGGGTACGGAAACAGGGTGAGCTGGAAAAGACAAAGGATTCTACAAAGGCAACTCACAGGCAGTTCTAGGCACAGCACTGGAAAACTGAAAAAAGTTGGGGTGGAGAGGATTGCTTTGGAGTGGTTTAATATTTTTAAAAGCTGCTTCTCAGAGTCTCCTCAAAAGTCTCCTCCTCACCAATTATAATTGGTGACTTTTTTTTTTTTTAATTTCTTCATGTTGTGTTTCTCATGCCATTTTCAATAATTAATTTGAAAGACCCAGTCAGCATCCTCTGACTGCAACTTACAGCAGAGGTTCTCCTCAGGCTACTAGATAACACGCATAGGGCACAGCCGGGAGCCTTCTGTCTGCACGGCGGGCTAGTCTTCATCACAGCTACTGGAAGAGAAGCAGGAAGATAATGGGACATCCAGCACCCCCTCGGTTTTTAGGCAACACGCTGGCTGTCTGGAAGAATCCTGCCCTGCTGTAGATGGAAGGAGAAGCTGTAAAGGAGAACAGCCCGTACCAAACGTTCAAAATGCAAAAGGACAAATAAAAACCAGTTTATATTGTCCAGTACAAAAAAGACACATAACATAATTACAAGGAATTAATGAGGTGTTAAAACATTTAAATGAGGCAAAGTGATGAGTCACATGGAAAGAAACAGAAATGCCCCGATTCAGTGTTTCAACAGTTTCGTAGCTTTCCAGCAAGAAAGCGATCGTTTTGGTGGATTTAATACACAAATTTGCAATAAACATGAAGACAGATGCACTGTACATAAACAGCCAAAAAAGCATCAGTCATACAGGTCTTTATTTTTATTTTGAGAGAAAGACTGAATGTTTGTGTGTCCAAGCTAGCAATAGGGAAACAGATTTTTCCGCTAGTAAAACATGGCAGCTGCACGAAATCATGTAGCTCTCCAGATACCCACAGCTCCATTAGAGCACTTCTCAACCCTGTTTCTACCTTAGAAAAGTAAGAGGGAAGTTTTTCCTTTCTTGGTGTGGGAGGAGGTCAGGGAGAAGAGAGCAAGGTACGGGAACACCCACAAATATTACAGAGGCTGAGCAAGAAAGGGAAAACCAGATATTCATCAGCATGCAGACACTGGTGGGCATTTTCTGGGCACGCTGTAACTACTCCACCTTTTCAGAATGTTTTCAGAGTGAGCCCAGAGGCAGTCGCTCTCAGCCTGGGGCGGCACTGAACGTCACACCTGTATGGCAGGTGGGAAAGGGTTCAGTGGGTACCACACCAGTGTTAGCACATCACATCCCCTCTTCTGCCGGAACCACACTGCTGTCCTGCCCGGCTGCGGCCACCGGCCAGCAACACGCCGGCAGGGGACACACCGGGGGGCTGAGCGGGCAGACACAAAATAGCATCAACTGCAGCTTTCACAGAGTAAAATGCACTATTAAGCCTGTCTCCTTTAGCCAGACTTGTAACCCCCACCACATATAAAGCCAGCATGTCGAGGGCTCTTTGACAGGATCTTTTTTTCATTAATCATCAGTGACTTCCATTAATTATAATCCTGTCCTTCAAAGCTATAACAGAATATTGCTTTTTCTACTGTTTTGCCTGGGAGTCATATCAGATCAATAGACCTTAGTAATCAAATCATTCTATTTATCCTTTTTGATAAAAGGCTTTATATTAGCTTTCTTTTGACTCCTGTAATTTCCTTGCTATTCCAAAATACCCAAGTGAAGAGAACAGGAGCATGGAAGAAGGAATGGTGGGCAGTTTAACTTGAATTTGGGTGGCACTACTTATTTTTTTTGAGCAAGTTTTACTCAACAATGTGGGACAAAAATTCCACTCCTTTTGGTAGCTTAAGTATAGTTACAGGAACATACTGGCAGATTGGTCACAGATGTCATTAGAAGAGCAGAGGAATGCCATGGAAGTTCCACAGAAATAAATGGACTTCAAAGGCTTGTAGAAAAGTCTTCCTTGGAGATAAAAATTCTTTCTTACCTATGTCTTCTAAGAAGCTTGAGGAAGGACTCAAAGTTATGTCAGTTATTAGATGAATTACCTTGTCAGAAAGGCACTTCAAATAATAAAGACCACAAATGACAACTTGGTAAACTACTTTCTTTCTGGCATGGGTTATTTGAAGTAAAGCCAGTTCAGGTCCCTCAAAGCACCTGGGAGAGCATTTGTGTGTTGAGACAAGCCTCACGTGTAAGTATGTACTTCTCCTTCTGCTTCAGATAAACGAGAAAGCATCAAGGACATCCCCTTCTAAGCAACTGTGGAAACAGAAATTACTTACCAAAACAGGTATTTTCATCAGAAAGCTAGGACTAAGCCATACTGTCTGACAGATGCTGCTGGAGCTGCTCCAGCAAATAAAAGGTTGCTCGGTGCAGGCAGCAGAGTAGCTTCTGTCATTTTGAGAGGAGAAGAAATGCCAAAAAAGCTTGTCTGTGGAAAAAGCAGCAAAACATGCCAGTCTGGGAGACCCAAAGAGAGATCCTGGTTCTGTTAAAGTTGCATCTTTCATAAGTACTTTGCAGACTTTGATGGTTGAATGTCAAGATGAGAACTAGACATTCCCATGTTCTACATCACCATCCCAGTCTCCATGGAAGGGACATTGTGCCCAGTCCAAGGAGGTGTGCTGGGACCAACCCACTCAGCTCCACATTTTAGAGCTTATTCCAGTTTTGGTTTATTCCTCTTGTGTTCAGAGACAAAGGGATTTTCACAGGACAAGAAAGGACCCTTTGGGAGTAACTGGTAATTGTCAGATAGAGTCATGTGCAGGTTTCCCAGACAAAGTCAAGCAAAAAGCCAGAATGTGTTTTTATGAAGTTCCAGGTGAAGCTCTTGAAGTACATAGAGAAGGGAAGTCACAAAGAGAAAGTGACCTCTGCTCTGCTTTGGGTGGGTTTGGAACAGCTAAGTGCTTGAAGGAAGATGACCTGAACGAGACTGTGACCAGCTGGCCCTTCCAGCTAACAGCCCAGCCAGCACTCAGCAAGATCTTGCAATCTTCTTATCTAGAGGAGACACGGGTACCGACTTCAGCTGTGCCTCACCCTCTGATGTCACGCATGTCACCTTCAACAACCAACAATTCTCCTCAAACCTGTCTAAAACCCCACTCAAGGGCAGGAGAAAGAGACCCTTTTCAGAGACAGCTGATTGTAGGGATGTGCATAACAGCCACTTCAACAATTCTTCTTTATCCTTAATAGGCTTCTTTTCTCTCTCTTTATACTTGATCACTTGTACATGTAAGACCTCCAATTCCATGCTTTCAGTAGCTGAAAGGATTTGAAGAATCTTCTCTTCTGATTACCATTTTCCATGTTAACTTCCCACAATTAATACCACTTTCTTTAGCTTGCTTTTAGCTTTCAAAGGCTGTTCCTGCATGGAAAAAACCCTTATGTTTTGCTTTTTAATCCTACTGAATCTTTTCATGCTTCCCTGAATACTTTCTCATTTATTGTTACATGAGCTGGGTTGAATATAAGCAGCCCCCATGCCAAGTGTAAGATTTTTAGCTTTAAATCAGCTGGTTAGTTGGAAAGAAAAGTAGGAACCTGAAAGAAAAAAAACAACAACCCAGCCCAGGAGCCTTTTTTCCTTAGTTTGTAAGGAGTCTTTATGCCTAAACTCTAAGATAGAGGCACCTGACTACCACCCCAACACATACAAATGAAGGAAACATAACACAAACAAAAAAAAAAAAGGAGAGGAAAAGTTGAGAGCAGAGCTCACAGCCACCTTTACTTTTGGTTACTCCCATTTTGCTACTAGTGATGTTTATAAAAGGAACTACTTCTTCCCTCATATTGGGTCTCACCCTCACTAGTTCCACAGAGAAGGCTCTTTGTGTGGAGGAGGAGGGAAAGACTCGACCATGGGACAAACAACTGACACATCAACATTAGTGTATACAAATAATTAGTTTTACGTCCTAATAATAGGTTTTATGACTTACCCAGAAAAACCCTCACTAGATCCACACTCCCATGCTTCTGGTGACAGTTAACTCCTATTTATGTTATCCTTTCCAACCTATCTGTACTTATGTCCTTACACACACAAGAATCTCTGAAGAGACAACCCTTGCTGAAAATAAAAGCCCAGTATCCTGGCCACTGTTATGAGAATGGTAATTACTTTTATAATTTACCACTACATGGGGAGAATCAATAAAAAGGGAGGTGCTAAACTGCAACTTTTCTTGGATTTTCACATCACGCCTTAACACAAAATTAACACATGTAGAGAGTAAAGCTATTGAAAGCCTCTACAACTGTTACTACGAAAGCCATGATACTCCAAATTATTTCTGTATATCTGCCTTCCTTGACAAGGCCTCCAAATGTGTTCAGAGAATAGAGACAAACTAGAACACTGCACTGGAATTACTGCTCTCTGAGCAGAACAGGAATACGTCGGAAAGGGACACTGAGAATTGAAATTTCTCCAACAGAACAAACAGCAGCTCTGATCAAGTGTTCAGGAAGAACATGACAGAAGGAACACCAGTTGAAAGACAGATGTCCCAAGACACATGGAGAGCTGCTATCGTTTTCAGTCTGAACAGAGAAACCCCAGACAAATTAGCTGAAAATCTGCCCTACCTCAACAGCAACCACACCAAGGGAAAGCTGGGTAAACTACAAGGCTTCTAAAAGGAAAATTTATTTTCTAAACAACATTCAAATTACCTACTGGGAAATGGCTTCTAAGCCACACCAATTCCCAGACCAAGTTTTGGACTCGTTTGGAAGAACAAGTTGAAACAAGCCAAAAACGTACCCAAATCCTTGACAACAGTCACCAGCTGTATATGAAACTGTTCTGGTGCTCAGCAGTACTCACGGACACTGCTGGCTGTAAAGCACAGACTGCAACTCTGATCCCGCTGGTACCTGTTCCAGACAAAAAAACCACCCCCAAAACCCCATACTTGTCACCAGAATTCATACAAGGACGGAATTATGAAGCAAGATGGTGAAGAGCAGCCCTGAGAGGAGAGCTGCTGAGCCCAGAACACTGCTAAAGTTCTCTTCTTTCTACAGTTCTCCCTTGTAGTTCACTTAGGATGTCACAGGTGTTTAAGGTCTGCAATCTCTTCGTCTCCAAATAAATGTTATGAGAAAGTAGTGAAGAACACGAATTTATAAAATACTGAGCCAGCAAGACAGACCCAACCATAAACTCAAAAATTTTACTTAACAACATTCAGTAAAAAAAGCCAAGCTTGCAAAACGAGTCTTGGTGCCTGGGTTGGCCAGACCACAGCGGCTAGAGGAGGAGGAGGAACACACATGGTAACAGAGAGTGCACTTGGAGAATCCAGTAAACTTACACAGAATGCATTTGCATAGTGTGTGGTCCCACTAGAAACACTGCTTAAGAAGCAGAGCTGCACTCCGTAATGGATGAATGGCCTTCAAAAATTGCTTCTATGAGACACAAAAGTGATAGGAAAGAGAATTTTCTGCTTGGAAGGAAACAGCACTGTTGAGTGTGCTGCAGCAGTCATCAGGAATTGGTACCTTTTCCGGAGATCAGCATAAGTAACTCCCTGATCCGCAGTCTTAGCGGCGATACAATTGTGGGAAAACAGTGTTTAAATAACAGCTTTCATCCCCTACTTGCAAATGTTGTCACTGAAGATGGAAGTGCTTCCACGATGAAAGGTACTACATAAATAATACATTTCCCCAGTAGCTGAGAAAAAGAGGGCAACAGAAACACGTCCTCTCGCTGGTTGGTCTGCAGAGCAATTAGAGATGGGCAGAGCGTACAACTGAGGAGTATCTGCCTTCAGAAGGACAGAGAGCTAATGCATCATCCCGTGCAAGACACCGTCAGGCAATTCCTTCCTTGTGTGCTAATGAAATCATTCCCCATTATGAGCTTTCTATACATTAGAAGCCTATTGTTACATGACATCTAATGAACACTGGTGTGTCAGTGAGGAGGTGAGGGCACAGGCTTACATCTCTGACACAGTACCTGCGTTCCTGCGGCTGTACGGCCGGCGTGGTCATCTGCTAGAAATACCCAGTCTCACTGTATTCCTTCTGGGGATGCCCTGTGTGTGTGCTGCAGACAGGCAAAGGCTTTGCATCTGTTTTTTACCATTTATTGGTGGTTTTGCTTTTGTAAAATTAAAGCGAACATTGTCATTGCCCCCGCCAGGCCCTAGCGGTACCACATTAGGTACCGACACAAAGAGTACCCTCTAAAAGGGCACACAGAACAGTGGTGGCATTGGCTTTGCACAGTCACTGGGAGCGACTGACACTGGCATTACAGTTCTGTCCTGCCCTACACTGTTACAGCTGCCATCCAACATCAGCACCTGAACTCCTGCAGGCAGACACACGTCACACAAAGCGCTGAGCGAGGCCTCTGGCTGTTGGGGTAACGTACAGCACCCCCTGCCCGGGGTTACATTCTGCTCAGAAAAGGTCTTGGTGTTTGTCCAAGAACTGAATGTAAACATTAGCAGTGGGTGTATAAACACACACATGGCAGAAAGGGCCTCCTTCACCAGCAGGAAGCTGCCGTTTCCCTCGGCTGCACTCCGTTCTGACAAGCCGTGTCCCTTTCTCCAGTCCCACAGCTCGGGGTTCACACACACCCCATTCCCACCTCTTACCACGCCGTGACTCCAGGAGACCTTACAGAGAACGGTTGCTCAAAATGCAGCACTCTATAGAGAAAAACCCCACAACCTAGAAATAAAGTATTTCACATTATGGCTACCTTTCAGAGACTGAAGCATTTTCACATGCTCCAAGTTCTTATATGCATTAGCGAATTTTTAGTTTTCTGCTTGCCATGTCTGAGCTCACAACCGTCAGTCCAAACCAGTAACGCTGCCATCATCCCACTGTTTTAAAACACAAAACAAAGGAAGGGTTTACAGCCGAATCTCTCTTGCTCTATGAAGCTAAATACTGGAGTTTGGTCTTTCTTACATTTAAAATACACATTTTGCTATCCAACTACCAGCTTTTCTGTCTCCTGCTAATGGCACCAGTTCCTCCCAGTCCCACTGCAAACGTATCATTGTTCTGATCGTACAATGAAAATGAACCTGACACAAGATGATACTAGAGATGGCCCAAGTGAAACATGTAATTAGTAACTGGAAAAAAACACACATAGTAAAGAAACTGACAAAGGAATGGAACTGAAATAGAAGTTTTCATGCTACTAAATGGAGCTCTGTAAGTTCCGACCATTGCACATCAGAAATAAATTTGCAGGATGTACATAAAAAAGCGACAAAGCAACAAATCAGGCACGGAACAGAGTTTATATATGCAGGAAGAGTAAATAGACCAGGACGGCTCTGTTCCTGAGGAAAAAGGGAACATGAGAGATCCATGAAATCATGACTCGTAAGAAACTGAAAAGGTAACAATTGTTTAACTCCTCTCACATCATGACAACTAAAAGGGCCCCCAATGAAACCATTAGGCAACAAATCTTAAGGCAAAACAAAGAGATTTCCTTCCTTCCTTCCACTCCACACGCACCAAACCGTGTAACTGCCAAGGGACACGGTGGGAACGGGGACCAGGCGCATCCAGCGAGGCCCCAGCACCCGCTGTCACTGCGTGCCACCACGCAGACACCACCCTGTGCTCGCCAGCTCCTCGGCACGGTGAGTGCTCAGCACCAGGGGCTGCACCGCCACAGGATTTCTGTGTTGGATTCATGCATTACAGCTGTAAGAGTTCTTCACTGGAATCCTGCCAGTGGTCTCATTTCAACAGCAGGTGTATATTCTTACAGGCTAGGTCCACAGTGACGTGCCACACAGCTTTGCTGAATAAGAAGAGGGGGCTGTCCATCCTATACAGTTTGAACAGGCATTTGACAGACACTGTTCCAGTGGGAACACCTTTTTTTAAATTTACTAGCTATAGTAAACCCAACCAATGCAATCTGTCATGCACCACAGGAAAAAAAAAAAGACTCTATATGTATTTCATTAAAAAAATGGAAAAAAATAATCACACATGCACACACAAGACACTCACCCTAAGTGCCCAAGAGTTTTTGCTAAACTTAATACACATCTTTCATTCCTTTTTAAAAAATATGTTCTTTGCAATGTCTAATAGTGCTTTCTTGGAATTCACTAGCAACATGGAGATATCAAGAACCTTCTGTGCCTCAAATAAGCCCCTTGGGAGGTCTGAAAGTAGCAGAGTCTGTTTATCCCAATTGCCCTCTTAAATTCACATTTCAGTAAAGTGAGAATGATAGTGAACTGCCACCTAACAACAAGAATTTTTCTTGGTCCACTTGAGGACAGGTGATTTCCAAGTAGAAACACATTTCTAATTTCTACTTTGACCAGGTCAGACAAAAAAAATAGGAAACTCAAAGACAAATCTAGAGAGTTACAGACCAGAAATATTAGGCAGAACTGTTGAAATTCCCTGAAAGCAAAGTTGAGATTCCAAGTCACTTATTAGATTGGACAAAGAAAGCAGGGAACTGACGGAACATTTGTTTACCTAAATTTAGTTCAGTCGGTTTAGAACTGGCTTTTCCATGGAAAAAAAACGTGAGGAGACACTCTTGATCAAGGTTCAAGTTGTGCTATTATTCATTTTCCCTGGCTTTGAAGTGTGGAAACGCTGCTTTTGAGCCTTGGCCTGAAGGAGCTGATGACTTTTGAGTGCTGAGAATCTGGGTCCTCTCTGCAGTCCCTGGGGTGGCTCAGCCATCCAGCCAGCGGTGGCCACGGCCACCCAGCACCTGGGATGGGAGTCCCCGAGTGGGATGCTTACCTCTCCTACCCACCAACAACCAGCAGGCCAGTGGAGATGCTGAACGGGACCCAATCTGAGGCTGTGGTGAAGTAATAATATCCTTTACCAAGATGATCCGCAGTATTTTGAGTGAGTTTTAGCATGTGCTATAAACAGCATCACGGAAGGCCCATTAATAAGCATCTGTGCTATTTTAAAACAACAGGTGGTGAGATCGTTTCTCCACAGTTATGTGCTCACCATATGTGTAAGTGGAAATTCTGTGGGAGGTAGAAGGCAAATGAGTGAATAGTTAGCAAATATATATATTACATAATATATATAATTATATAGATATATTAAGATGTATATGATCTCATTAAAGCTGCAGCACATTTTACAGGCTGGCTAACAGCTGCCAAGACAACTTTGATGCACCTTTGGGTCTTCTGGAAGAGTTGCTAGAACAAAGATGCGACACAAAAAAAAGCAGTCAGAGCAACTGAATTTCTAGGTTGGAGTTCGACCTGTTTGCCTATCGAATCTGAGGAACCACTGGGATGTTAGTGCAGGAAGGGATGTACAACTGTGCAGAGACCAGCCAGTGGGTGCAAAATACTTCTGAGCACAGGGCAGGTCAGACTGACCACGAGTCCTGTAAAGGCAAAGAACACCAACATAGCCAATTTTAAAACTCATTTTAATAAAGGTTAGAAAACAAAACAAAACAAAAAATCTACTGGAGGGAACTGAACCCTGGCTGACACAGAAATTCTTCCACGACAGCTTTTCTGCAGAGTTCATGTTTTACATGTGGTTTACCCAGGGAAGACGGGCGGAGATACCCTGGAATCGTTTTATCACCACAGAAATGCAGAGTATTTCCAGTATGGTAGGGAAGGCAAGAAACACTATTATATCTTACTGGTTCTACTGTGAGAATTAAAGGAAGAAAAATTAAACTATTTGATGTGGCATTTGGCTGGGACATTTGCACCAACTCTCCTATGAAGGCGTCCACTTTGCGTTACTTTCTCCTCCGATCTGTTTATATGTAAAGCTAGGGACATACACTGAAGTGTACAGTTCTTGTACAATCAGATCCTTTCTTTTATAACGTTTGTTTAATAGAGTCATTTTCTAAGAGCATCCAATACGAAAACTCCCTCAGACCTAGTCTCTCAGCACATCTCGGAACCGATGTACAAAGGGATTCATGGGTGCGTTGCTCTCACACGCAGTCTCTTCACAAGAAGGGCTGCCATCAGCTTGCTTTTGTGAGAAGCATACATGGACCCTGCAGTTCAGATATGAAACTCAGGGGCCCACTACCATAGGTTGGGAAGTGCTCACTTACTTAATTGGGTCTAATTCAAGATAATATAATAATTAACGCCTGTCTTGTTCCCACCGTAATATATTATACGTGCATAAAACTCCTAGTTCTCCCTTGCAGTTGACTGGCCACTCGCATACAGATCTTCTATTGACATTAATTAAACAGTCCAACAAGAAATCTATTTGCATACTGGAGACGAAGTTTAAGTTTATGGCTGGCATTTATTTCTCAGAGGGAACTTTCTTCTCACCTAGAAATGTTAGCTACTGCACGTAAAGGGCATGCATTGGGAAAAGTGTCAATACGTTTGTTCTTCAGAAGAAAAAGCATTATCACTACTGTTAAAATGCTGTTGATTGTTTGCACGTGCTAAAGTACATAGTCTTAAGTTCACTGTATAATATCTGTCTGCTCACATGCTGCTCAAGCCTTTCTTTAAGGAATTCTTAATTTAGGGAAAATAATCCAACTGAAAGGCTGGTAACGACCGAGCTGAAAAATGACATGATTGCTCTGGAACATGGCTATTTCAGTCAGTTCAAACAGCACTTACAAACACCAGCTTTACTGTATTTTGTATTATTATGAGACTGTTTAACTGAACTGTTTCATTTCACCTGGAAAGGACCTCAGGTGGAATCAAAGCTCCACAGGTTCAAGCACGTTCCAGGCTCCTGGGTTTCCCAGTTTGCTCTCCCAGGAACCCAGCCTTACGCAGACAGACCCACCCAAATTCCGTGCGGGAACCTGCCGGTTCCAGGGCTGACCGCGGCCTAGAAATCTCAAAGATAATTACGCTCGCACAAATGTGAAGAACTAACCCAGATGAAGAGTTCCAAAATAGCAGAGCCTCTGAGGAGAAGGCAGCTAGGTCTCAGCTGCTGCCCAGGCTGTCTGGCATCACCCAGCGGGCAGCCCTCCGGCCAGGGGCTGCTGCCCCACATTCCCCACAGCAGCGATGCCTGCCTTGCCTTGGCAGGGTATGGAAGTTACTGCAACGGGAGGAGCAAGGGGAGTTCAGGAGAGAGTAAGTCCGTAGGAAGTAGATAGACATCAGTTACACTACTCAACTAAACCCACACCGATAGTCAGACATACAGTTTTTTCTCTGCAAGAGTCCGCGTGTCCATTTTACATGATTACACCATCTGTCTTTGGAACACACACAAGATAAAAGCAAAAGCGATTCAGGTTTTCAGTGTCAAAGCAATCAGACGTACATTCCCATCTAGGATAACGTATGGCTCTTGGTCAACTGCTCTTTCATCTCTGCCACCATATCCTTAAAAAAAAAGTTAACTAACCGTCTTCTGAGACATTAGTTAGGTTTGCCAGGAAGTACAAACAGCTAGATTTACTGTGCTAACACGGTGTCAGCACTAGTGAGTACTCCTACTGCCCTGTATTTACAACAGCTAAATGGGAGACCATTACTGGATGCTTTCTTCAGTGAAGAAACTGACTTGATATAGACTAGGTCGACTCAATATGGGAAGTGTCTGAATTCAGCTACTTGAGCTAGTTTCCTTTTCTAGCTACAGGCAATTAGAGGAGCAATCAGCAAATGACTACAGCATTGCAATGGCTGAGACAGCCAACCATGTGCCTTTCTAGAAAAGGAGAAAACAGTAGAGATGTCATCACTCAGACTCCCGAGAGTTTTACAGGAACAAAGTAAACACTTGGTAGACGGAAGATACTGGTTTGATAGAACGAGCTTTTTTTACTACTATGAAATGCGTACATTGGATGTGCCATGGAGTACTTTAAAGGGCCCAAGCTTAGACAGGGTCACAGTTAACAACTGTTCTTCAAAGCAAAGATTTATCTGTTGAATGGATTTCTGACCCTGCAATTCAGCTGTCACTCTTTGTTTCAGCCTTGTGAAGCCTCAATTGTCTTTTATACACATTTCCCATCTCTGTAGCCATCACTCGCCTTCTGCATACCCAGCAACAGCACTGAGGCAAACACATGGGGTTACACATCTTCCCAGAAATAATGACAACAGACCAAGGAACTGCCTGTCACCTCCTGTCATGCCCTCAAGCCAGGGCGCCTCCCCAGGTACGACTTCTGTCACACCATCACCATGACCAGAGGCTTCTGCCACAACTGGCCACGGGAGCCGCTCTGTGAACACACAGGATAACTGCATCTTTCAAGATCAACATATAAGTAGATAGACATTGAATAAGTCACCTTCAGCTGCCAATAGCCCGCTTCCTTTTTTCATTAAGAACAGATGAATACCCTGTCCTTTTCTTCCCAGAGGCACAATCACCGTTTTCTCTTCCCAACCAAACCACACAGAGCCACTGGCCGTTCCTACATGCAGACAGCATTTGTTCTAATGATCTGCCTCTGCACGCCAACCCAAGCCTCCTGTAGCCACATGCCTGCTCCACAGCAGCCTTTGCTAAAGCAGAACAAAGGAAAAACAAACCCCCAAATCACCAACATGTCACCCAGAGCCAGAGGCCCGGCAGATTTCTCCCTCCCGCTCAGCGCCACACGGTGCCAATGGCCACCCCACGCTGCCAGGGGCTCGTTTGTCACCTCTGAAGGAGACACGATGGAAGAGCAGCTCCCCAGCGCTGCCGTTTAGCAAGCACAGGCATTTGAACTGTGCTATTTGGTTTGTCACGAACCCCGTGCTAGACGACCAAAACGGCAAAAGGTAAAATCCCACAAACAGAAGTCCCCCCGAAAGTCAACGGAATCCATTTTGGCGTAAGGGCCGCTCCTCCAAGTTCATCCACGTTCCCTTCAGCT